>OZ005650.1:110438933-111038933 GCA_963930645.1 Salticus scenicus | reverse complement strand
AAATGCTCTATTTAGTGGAGACCGACAAAAACATGTTTCAAATTAATATATAGATTCTTTCCTGTTGCCACACTGTAAAAAAGGCACAGTAATTAAAAAATAAAATGATAACACGTGAACTTTGTTTTTATAAGGCAATAAAAATTCTAGAAATTCAGATTCTCGCTGTATTTTTGTATTTCCGAAAATGAAATAAAGAAATAAGAGAAAAAGCGGCAAAATAAATAAATGTTCTTTCCTGTTGCCACACTGTAAAAAAGGAACAATAATTTAAAAATAAAATGATAACACGTGAACTTTGTTATTAGAAGGCAATAAAAATTCAGATTAACTCGCTGTATTTTTGCATTTCCGAAAATGACGTCATTCTAAAAAGAAATGTGCATTTTTCGTATATTAATTGGGACCGTTCGACTTTTTTTTATTTTTCTCTTTTCATAACACATCTACAAACCAAGACCTTTTTTTAGACACCTCAACCAAATTTTTACACCTAGCCGTTCTCTCAATATGTGGAGACAGACAAAAACATGTTTCAAATTAATATATAGATAGTTTTACAATTATTGATGTTCTTTTACTTATATAAATGACAAGAAAGAAATTCTGATACAGAAAGATATTCAGATTTATTTATTTATTTATTTATTTATTTTTAAGAAATAGGACAGCAAAAATAAATTTTAGTTGTTGAATTTATTATAATTTTTGTAATCAATTTTACTATTAATTCAATTAAGCTTGACGGTTTATACGTAGAGTATTTTACAAGATACTGTTGCCAAAATACTGAAATATTATTATAAAAACAAACATTAAGTCATATTCAAATACAAAATTTAATTAAATATCTTGAGAAGCATAAGTAGGCTATATATATATATAAACTGCATGTTATTTAATTTACTAAGAAAAAAATTGAACAACAATAATTTTCATGAACACATTACGCTGATATGAAGAAACATTTATGATTTAGGAAATAAAAAACTTTTTAAAATTTGTCTCCAATTTTTATTTGATTTTCTCTCTTTTTTTCCATATTCTCCTTCTTTTCATGCATATTTTAAATTTAAACTGTAATAATGTACTATAATTTGCTTATTATTTTATTTCATACAATTATTATTAAATTTATTCACTTAACAAGATTAGTACTTTTTTTTCATATTGATGATTCTCCGATTATATTATTATTATTATTATTGTTAATTATTAAACTGTATCACAAACCACTTTTTTTAAAAGTATATCTAATGAAGACTTACTGTAAAATTTTCTTCCTAACCTTTTTTTCTAAGATTTGCCTTATTTTTCACTAGGCTGAATCAGAAAGTACTCTTTTATTCCCATTTGTACAAAGCCGAAAAACTTTTTGAAAACACGTTCAAGACTTATTTTAATAAAAAGATTTAAAAAATGAAATTCCATAACCTGCAACAAAGAGAACAAATTTCAGAATAAGTAAATAAATAGCTACTTTGGAAAGTTTGAAATAGTTAAAGTTTAAAAGTCATTTAGAAACTTTTATCTAAGCAGCTAACGCTCAAAGCATTTCTTATGCATAAAAAACAGTTTAAGTTTTGTAATAACTAGATTTTAAAACACAAAATAAGTGCATTTTCTTTAATATATATATATATCTATATATATTTAACGTTTAGTATGATGCTTCGAAATATAAAAATATTAACTCATATATAACCTTTTTCTAAATTACGAAATTTAAAAAATCTTTAAAAAGAAATACTTCGAAATATATATATATATATGTAATCGGTTTATGGAGTCTGTCATCTCCTTCCGAACTCCAGGACTTTTTTTCCATTGGGTTCTGTCCAGGCATAGATTCTGATTATTACACAATTTTGTAATGGCTTGGGTAATACCATCCATTTAGGTTTTCCTAGGTCTTCCTCACTTTCTTTTCTTCTATGATTTGAATTCCATAACTTTCTTTGTTACTCTTCCTTCATTCATTCTCTTCACATGTTCAAAACAAATTATTATTATTATTATTATTATTATTATTATTATTGTATATAATCACATATTGTCTCGTTCAGTTTTATCTTTTTCTGGACTCTTCCATTATTGTTTTTTTTTGTTTTTGTTTTCTCGAAATGTTGCAGGACTATATCTGTAATATTGTTGCATTATATTTATAACTAGTATAATAAATAAAATTATAGTAAATCTATACGGGTATTGTTTGAGATAAAGATCAGCTTTTAAATAAATATACATATATTTTGAGAATTCTATGTAAATTAATTTTTTCTATAGTGCGAATAATACTACAAATAAAATATTATTACATTTTTTCAGCTAAAACATATGTATCAGCTAAAATTAACAAACCAAATTTTGGTAACATTATTTTTGTAAACCCGTGCTATTTTTATAATTTAAAAATGCTAATACATTTATGTATAAAATTACTTTTTAATTTTAAAAATGAAATATATAGTTCCATTTCTATTTTTTTCTATTTTTTTTTTTTTATCTATTAAAATATCAATCTATATTTATTATTACTTTATTTAATATTAATGTGACAATTTGCATCATTAATAAAAAATATATTATTTATTGAAAGTAATAGCGTTTAATTGTATTATATAATAAATCTTTTTTAAAGTACCTAATGTGAAATTGTAAAAGTATAACTTTGTACTTCATCTTAATTAATGAATCAAATAAAGTAATGTATACTACAAAGTAGAAAAGTATTTATCTATGTTCTTTTGACAATAGGACATCCAGTGAAACATCAGCAACTTATACATTAACGAAAATTACTTTTGTGTAGATGTCAAACTCTTCTGTTCAAAAGTTATACAGAATGTCTCATTTATCTTTAGAATAGTTACATGGAATATAGTGTTTTTTTCAAAGAATAATAAATCTCAAAATATAATGACTGAAATGATATATTATGTTCTTTTTTTTTACCTAGATTTTGTGCAATATCTGCTATTATAGATTATAAATTATCTGGATCATCATAGTTGTATGTAAAAATAGTATTCCTACAATGATATTTTTTCATTGAATCAGGAATGCGCTAATACACATTTTTATTTCTTTTCATTTATTTTATCAACATGTTTATTGAATTTATTTGAAATTCATATTTATTCTCTTTCTCTCTCTCTTTTTTTTTAATACATATATAGTGTCGGTAACAAAAGTGTCTGAACGCTAGCAAAAATTCCTATGTATAAAAAGGACACGTCATACGGTTCTGTTGAATAAATCCTTATCGAATCATGTTCTTACACTGACTAAGAACAGGATGCTCAGTCTTTATTTTTTATAAATTTGTTAAAAGACACATTTAAATATATTTATAAAAATATTTTATTTCCTAATTTTAATAATATTTTTTTAACGAATATAATATAATGTAGTTAATGACAGTGTACATTTTGGGGAAACGTTGATTCAATCAAAGTCGTAATGTGGTAAAAAGTAATATGTGCATTTTATCTCTGATATATTTAGGAACGTTTTATAAAAGTAATTGAAAGAAAGTGCTTTTATATAGATTTTTACGAAGAGTTTGTAAAGTACAATATCTGTACTGATAAGTATAAAGGGATTAAGTCCATATTCTTGATTTTTCAGGAGACGAAAAATAAAGTTAAACTAACTAAAAACTAATGAGCAGAATCGATTAGGATAAAGGGATTACGTTGGTTTATACGCTTTATACCATTCAGTGAATGTCAATCTTCATTTAATGAAGGGGAAAATTGAACTAAATATTTTATACCAAAGATTAATGCTAAATTTCTGACTTGAATCTTTTTTTACGAATGGATTTTCTCAAAGACTAAATGACATGGATTTAAATCCTTTATACCAATCGATAGAGAATTTTTTTCTGAGTCTGACTATGTACTTAACTCAAAATCGACATTTTTGGACTTAAATCCTTTATACTAATCAGTACAGATATAAAATAATTCTTTAACATTTTACCGATTTTTATTCTATTTAACATTAGAATTCTTTACGAATTACCGTTTCTTCATAGAAATCCATCAAAGGTAGTAACGGTTTATTGATTCTAGATAAATCTATATAGCTACATGATACACGAGAATACATTCGATTTGTATGGCATAACCATCAACTATTTATTTGAAAAACAATACATTTGTAAGTAACAGAATATAATTTGTAATTCCCTTTATATTTTAGAAAAGAATAATTTTATTGTTACAAATACATTAAGTACACTTATTTATTTCGTTTAAAAAATGTTATTTTATCACAAGAAAGCATAATTGTTATTTGATTTATTTCGTTTTGGTTAAACATTTTACACTACAAAATTGAGGAAGGCTACGCACAGTTCAACAAAACAGAATTGAATCAAAATAATGACGTTTATAAAACGCAAGATAACAAATCTTCAGCTTCTATTTCTCGATAAATATTTCTTTATTTACTACAAAATGAAAATTCTGAAGCGTATATTTCCCGTTATTTCGTTTTATTATTATTATTTACTACATGTGTCGTTACTTTTAACATTATATTTCAAATCAGATCCACTTATCAGATACAAATATGGTATTTTATAAATACTGATACATATTTTTTATCCGAATCTCAGTAAAACTTAAATTTACTCCTTTTTTTTTTTAATAATTAAGAATACATTTGGTACATAAATAATATGTTTATTATGTATACATTTTATTTTATATGTGTTACATATTATATGTGTGCAATGAACAAAATTGTTTACGTGCCCATTTCACATTAAGTATAATACTGTCTGTACCATGGACGTTATCTAAGTCCGTGGTCTGTACTTAGGTTACTTTTGTTTTTAGGGAACAGAAACTATAAAATATAATATAATATACAAAATATACAAAAACTATATAAAAAATCACCAATATTATGTTTTATTTTAAATTTTTATCACACAAAATTGAATGATGATTACTTCAGATAAAGCATTTATAAAAACGGTTTTATTCGTCTGACCATTCTATTCCATTGGAATTTTAGTCATATAGCAAGATATAATTTTCCAAGGAAAAAAAAATATGGTAGTTCTGTAAATTGGCTAACTTTATATTTTTGGGGTCGCTGAATTCCACTTATTAATTTACTTTCCCCCTTCCCCTAAAAAAGACCTTGGGCGGTTCCCTAAATATAAAAAAGAATGAACTTTTAATTTTCATTTATCGAAATAAATAGTATGAAATTTTGAAAATACACAAAATTTCCTCATATCAAACAGTTTGATGTGGGATAAATTGAAATTATGGTAGGGGAAATGAGAGATTGCATCATGATTTCATACTCCACTCAGACGTTCCAACTCAAATCCCAATATCATTATTCCATCGTATTGGAACTATATCATTCCCTTTTTAAATATATATATATATATATTTCTTCATTAAGTGCCTGTCTCCATCAGGCAATTAAGATAATTGCTCATTAAATAAAAAATTGTCAAGTTCGATTAAAAACTTTTTTTTTTCTTTTTTAGATAATTTAACAAGTTTTTGTTGTGCATATTTGCTAAAAATAGTTAGTTTTACAAACAAAACTTTAATTAGAAGTAAAAAATGAATTTAATTAGAAGTGAAAGGTCTTGTTGCAATGACAAAATATAAATAATATATGTCAAAAAATGCTTTCAATTTTTTATTTAATTAACCTTTTTTTAAGTGTTTCTCTTTCCCTCTCTCTCTCTTTCTTCCTCTCTCTTTTCAGCTTTTCTTACACCTTTTTTTTTTTCTCTTTCTGTTTCTCGTATGAAAATAAAAATATATGGAATGTTTTTTCACATGCACAAGACACGCCTTTCCTATTGATTGATATATGAAAATGTATTAATCATTCAGGAAAAGCATCCATCAGTATGTAATTAAATTTTGCTCAGTTAATAAATAAATAAATAAATAAAAATAAATACATGACTTAACATTCAGCACTGTATAATTTCTATATAATAATAAGTTTTCAAAGTTGTAATACAATTCTAATAAAAATTAATTTCTATTTTCAGATGTCTCCAATCTTTGATCTATAGCATTAATTTTAATTTACACAGAAAATTAATATATTATTTTATATACATATAAATATAATTAAGCTACTTAAACTGGAAAATATATATAGAAATTAGTTTCAATTTGTCACTCTACATACAAAGCATAAAAAAAAAAAATAGTTTCTATTATCTAATTTCTTCTAATTTTAAAAATATAATTCTATTTGTATAACGAAGCAGAAAATGAAGTCTGGTGAAGACTACAAACCAGATAAATTTCATGCTTGACTCGTTAAGAGTTTATGACTTAGTCCCCTTCTATTAAATAATCAACACATATCGATTGAAGCAAAAGTATCTTATGAAATTGATTAATTTTATTCGCTGTTGTATTTAATATAAAATGCTTGAACAACTAAGATTTTATACTTGTTTTTTAAAGTATTCATTCAGTCTTAATTTTCACATTCTTCTATATATTTATACATACACACTCACACACACACACACACACACACACACACACATATATATATATATATATATATATATATATATTTCGTGGAATTTTTTGACTTCATTTATTTTATTTATTTAGTTTTACTTTTTTTTTTATCAATTTCACATTTTAAGTTGTCATAAAAATAATTAGATCATTTTTAGTAATTTTCTATTGATCTGGTTGTGTATGTGTATTATCGAAATTTTTAGATGCTGAATATCACGGACTAATAAGTTAAATTTAAGGCAACTTTATACGTAATTGTACGTTCATTTAAATTAGTGTCGATTATTTTCTGAGATATATTGCTCCACATATAACGATGCTGGCGAAGATTCGTTTTTGTAGGGAAGGGTATACCTTAGCTTCTGTTGCGCAAAGATGTATTCAAATTCATATGTGCCATAGATATCATGTAAAATTATACATACTCAACCTGAATGGATATTAGACGACAAATGTCACTTCTGTATTGCAATATGTTTCATACACGGTATTTCTCACATTTATGCTACATAAATGCACCAAACTGAGTATGGGAGATGGAAATTATGTAAAACTATGCCCATTCAGTTTGAGTGCATGTCGGATAGAATGGACCGCTATCGTGTAGTACTTTACGTTTACTTAAAAGCTGCATTTTAGCTTCTATGTGACATATATGCACCAAACTTTGTAAGAGTTACATATAATGAAATTTTATGCTGATTAAATTTGAAAGTATATCCGTTGAAATGTGAGGCTACTTTTACTTTGTGTTACTTTCCAGGTGACTAAGAATCTATTTGTGAAAATTACACAAAATACCATATTGAAAATGTTAACTGTGACAAGAAATGTTGATTAAACTTTTGTGCAGGATATCCAGAATGTTGTGCTGGTAATACAGTATGATACATAAAAAGGTTTTGTGATGCCACAGTATATTAGTCTTTAATTTTTTTAAAAAGGAAAATAGTTACTTTGAAATACATATAAACCATTATTCTCCCATTTCCTTTCATGGAAAACTAGTATGTTGTGGCTGTGAACGAGATTTTTGTGGACAAATTCATGCAATACAAGTTATTAAATATAATATAATATAAAAATTTCTTTCCAAGATAAACTGAGACAATTTCACTCTCAGAAAAAGTCAAAATAAACTCAAATTTCTGCCCTAAAGACGACATCTGTGAAAATGCATTTTTTAGGATATGTATATATATATATATATATATATAGTTCTTTTGAAAAATATTTATATTGAAATTAACGCTGGGGGGCAGGGGCCAGTCACCGAAAGGGTTAAAGAGGTATTCCTACATATACAATTTCCCCCCTTATTTAAAATTACTATAATAAATATATGTTTTTAATTTTACAATGAAGAGATTAAAATATTTTTTTATTCTGTACATTTGTACGAATTTACATATTTCACCCTATACTGAAATATTAAAACTATGAAAGGAACGAAATGACAGTGACACTGTTGAGTAATTTATCCCAAAATGTAATCACCATCAAATTAAGTCAATATTTAACTAATAACATTTGTAGTTCAATTTCTTACATCGATTAGTGAGTATCAAAGTGAGCAAAATCTTTGTAGCAAATTCAAACATATATTTTTAAATTTGGTCAAATCATGATTTAGATATCTCAAAGCGTGTATACCTGTTATAAACCAGAGTTTTTTCACGGATTCCATACATTCTTCTTATACATATATAAAACGTAAAAATATATTTCATTAAAGTAATAATGATAACAGTGACTATCAACTGATTTGCATAAACGCGACAAATTAGATAGATGCGATTTTATGAATAAGTTTATTCTATGAACATAAAATTTTGAGAGGCAAACTTTTTTTTTTTTTTTTTTTTTTTTTTTTCAAGTATGTAATCAACAAGTGACTAAAATTTAGTGATTAAAATAAACATGCAGGATTCATTTATTGCGCTAAACTTTTAATTTTGTATTAACATATAATATTTTTATAGGTGTACACTAATGGTACCATGAAATTAATGGACAACCCAGGCAATTTTTGGCTAATTTATTTTTAAATCCAGATAAAGTAGTTAACACAGATCAGTATCCCCCAAAAGTTGGAGTGTACAACGAATAGAAATTCAGTGAAAAAAGGAAAAAAAAAACTTAGAACGTAAAACTTTAATATATTTCAAAAAAGTTTTTTTTTCCCTAATTTTTAGAAGTGATTTCCATTTTTTGGAAAATAAATACAAAATTCCAGCAAATATATAAAAAAAAGACTGGCTTCCTGCGTACTTATCATATAAGTAAACAGTTGAAAAAAAAAAAAAAAAAAAAAAAAAGGAAAAAAACAGAAAAAAAGTTTTACATTCTCTGTATTATATTAATTTTCTATTAACATGAAATAATTTCTTTTTTAATTCCATTAATGGTGTGCATTTTCTACTTATTTATTTATTTATTTTTTATATACATTTTTTTCAACAGCACACATAATATTAATGAGCGATGTAAACCGCTATAAAATTGTACTTTTATATTTATATTAGTGGAGACTGATTTAGTAGGTTATCGAACGCTGGTTTTAGTTAGAGCTTCTAAAATTATGAACATTGTAAAAAACAGACATAAAATAAATTACGGGGAAAACTTTACACATGTAGAACGCCAAACACAAAAAAATCAACCTTAATCAATTTTCTTATGAGAAAGCACAGTAAGATAATTTATCGCAATTACTGTTTTTTTATCCGTTCGTAATTCCATTGCAAATGTAGTGTCAGTCATACAGAAGAATATTTCGCCTTCCACTACTATTTTCTCACAATAACTAATATCCTATTTAATCACAAGAATCTTCTGTAATACCTGAAAAATGTAATATTTTAGAACAACGGCATAAGGTGCAGCTTGTTCCCCGGCACACCAACCCGGCAATCCACTTCCGTCGATTAGGATAATCCACAGAAGAAGGTGTATTAGGAAAATAGGTGGACTTGAAAATAGCATGAACCATCTATTTACGATCGCTGGAATACAAGACAAACATGTTAAATCGCTTACTGAGGGCCACCATAGCTAAAGAGTTAAAGTGTCTACTACTGATGCAATTTCCCACTTTATTTCGTCTTTTCTACATGTAAGGTAATATATGAAATTCATTTTTCATCAAAGTGTTGTTTCTTTTTCTTTTCTCAACTACAAATAATCATAATTTTACTAACCCTTTCCTGCCGACAGTCACACATACATGCCAGCAAGAAACGCAGTTATTTCCCGGTTGACACGCTGGCTTGCAAAACGTTTTCTGGTTCATCCCCAGGCATCACATATTTGTGTCACAAGGTCTTGGGACGTTTTAAAACTGTAATTTTTTGCACAAAATTGCATTGTATGTCTATAAAATTTGAGATATTGATTCATAATACTTGAGCGCTTTTTTGAGCCTCCCGTCGAGAAAGGATTAAATTCAGTACGTATTTGATACTGAAAGTTTCTGTTTTCAGTATTATTTTATCAGTATTTTTATATCTTATTAAAATAGCAGTATTTAAGGCGCATTTTTCTTAATTAGTACATTTACGTAGAGATAATCGCATTATGTATCGTGTGATGGCATATCTTCACACAGAAATTTCCGGGCGGGCTGCTTCAGTTCGTTCTACAAATAATTATTTTATCATAAGGCGTCCAGTGAACAATTACTTAAAGTTTGAAGGCATATTTTCTTGATAATTTATGGAAATATATTTTCAATTAATAGTTTAAAAGTAAAAAGAAAAAAAATTCAATCTGTATTGAGACACCATTTATTAAGTATCACTTTTGTAAAGCAAAGAAAATAATATAAAAAAAATTTAGTTAATGATATCAGATATTACACTGTTAAAAATGATTTCTTAAAATTGAACAAAATTGTCTCAAAATAGCTCCGAAACTATATATACTTAAATTTGAAAACCCACGTACTCATTTTTGAATATATTGACATTTCAAACAGGGGGATATTGGGATTCTTATTGGTCAACCCCATTGTTGAATATGTCATTATACTCAAAAATGAGTACATGGGTTTTCAAATTTAAGTATATATTGTTTCAGCGCTATTTTGAGACAATTTAGCTCATTTTTAAGAAATCATTTTTAACAGTGTATTTTTATTATAATTTTCAAAATCAAACATAAATCTTACCAAAATTAAAAATCGAACGATAATATATTTATAAGTTGCATTTATAATCTGGCAATATTAATAGCTACAGTGTGCACTTATGTCTGTGACGCAGTAATATTCACTCCAATAAATTCGAACAAATTTAATAGTATTAGGAAAATACGTATTTCTATCAGTCTAGGAATAACGCAATATGATAACATTAACAAATATTTGCTTTGTTAGCATTAGACAGTGAATAATTAATTAAATATTTGTAATAGGAAAATACCTATTATTATCCAACTAATGATAAAGCAATCAGGTAATGTTAATAGATATTCACTATGAACTGTAAATTAAACTGAAAGTTCCGCTAAAGATTTTAGATAACGGCTTTCGTATCTCCTTTAATATAATAACTAAACGCTTTAAACACTGATGTTTTTAACATTCCAAAATATAATATAGAGACTTTAATATTAAATTTTCAGATCGTAATATTTGGAAAATTCATTCGTAATACTTAAAAGTGAATATACAACGAAAATAAACAGATAAATAACAACCAAAAATATTCCTAAGTGATATTACACAGCAGTGAACAAGGAATTCCAAACTTAATTTTAATTAACAATTTAAAAATCAATATCTAAAAATATATTTAGATATATAATTATTTAAAAATGACAAATCTATTTTATAACTGTTAACTTCATGAAATAATTTTTATTTTATTATTTTATTTTATTTTTAAAATACACTAATTTATGCATCTGATGAATCAACAAAATACAAAATGTTTGCAAATATAATAGTAATAATAATAGCGTTATCAAAAACAGTGATGAAAATACTTAAGTAAAACGTAATGAAGCTATGTAAAAAATACCATAATTCAATGAGAAAAAAAAAATATATATATACCGCCTTCATCTAGAATGATTAAATGGTCATTTTCTAAATCCTTAAACTAGAAATATAGATTTCCGAGCTATGCGCATAAGGCTTGCCAATAAACTGAATTGACGAAATGGTCGAAAATTTCTAATATACACATTTCTAGATGGTGAAACAATATTCTGAATCTTGTATTACGAGAAATTCTAGCTTGATTTTCTAGAATTGGGTCATAAACTAAGATTATAGCTGCTGAAACCCGCCTCTTGTATTCACATTTATTTGGAGATATTTTCTAATAGGTTTGTCCGCGATAGTATAGCAAACCGCTCAAGGATTCTAATAGAGGTATCTAGAATTCGCTTTCGAACGGGACTGGAAAAATTTTTATAAGACATTTATAAGGATGGCATGGAACTATTTTTTCTAGAGATACAATTTAGATTCTAGATGTCAGTTATAGTATTTTTTATCAGTGTATTGGCGTGCCTTATACTCATAGCTCGGAAATCTATATTTCTAGTTTAGGGATTTAGAAAAGGACCACCTATTTATTCTAGATGAAAGCAATATATTTTTTTTCTCAGTGTATGCTTAATCGGATAATACATATTACCAGATGCTTTTGAACAAATTTTAACTAATGAAAAATAAATATATCATATTTTTAATCGTGTATAGTTTAAAGAAATATTACTACAAAAATAAAAGTGAATAAATAAATAAATATATAATTGTAACTTAAAAAATATAATAATAATCTATTAATAATAATTAATCGATATTGGTATTAGTAACATTATCATAGGTGCTAACTTGTACGGTTTTTTAAAACCAATATTTCTTTGTAAAAAAAAAAAAAAAAAAAAAAAATCAAGTTTAATCGCAGAAAACAGCCAAAAAGGATGTAAAAAAAATTCTCTAAAAATTTTACGGTAGCGAAAACCGTACAAGTTTGCAACTATGCATTATATATCAACGCAATTACTAAAAGTAGGGGAAAGTTGTCCAGAACGGGGACGTTAACGTATCTCTGTCCACAAACAAAAATCTATAAATAATGAAAATTCGGCAAAACATTTCCTGATTAGAGCATGTTTTAGACTATCGGATGGAAAAGTTATTATTATTTTTTAATATCATTAATGCAGGCAGAAAAAACATTTTTCTGAAAAATGTGCAAAGTCCCCGTTTTGGACAACCGGTTGGGTAAAATGGGGTACTCATGAGAAATAACGTAAATTCAAGTCCTAATGCGAAATTTTATTTGAAAAACTTGGATTACAAAGAAAAAGTGAAGTTAATGCAAAATCAAAATGCAGATAAAGTATTTTGTTATCTTTTTCAGCAGTTACTAGCATGACACAAAAAATAAGTCACATACGAAATTGATATTGTTTTCTTCAACACTTGAACAGTCTGCATGTGCCGAATCTCGACAGTTGCTACATTGAACCAGCCTGTCTTTGACTTTCGAGTCAATGTAAAGTTCATTACAAAAACTGCAAGCTTCCTCGCTATTCTGTTCCTCATCAGATGATAACATTGGGTCTTGAATTTTTTGTATTTTCTTCTCTTTTTTAGCTATTGGATATCTAGGATTAGATTCAGTGGGTTTCTTGATCAATTTTATTTTCTGTTTATTCTGATTTGCATATTTCTTCTGTTCCACAGCTTCCAATTCTGCTTTGTAAGGTGTTGAAGTGAGTATGACAGTTTTACATCTCCTCTTGTCATTCACTCATTTTTGCAAACGTTCAGTTTCTTGTGGTAAAGGCATTATTATTTTAGGCGAAAAATTAAAAACTGATCATTTCTGGGGTTCTATAGCTGGAGATATTCCAAATGATGAAGTGTAAGGTTGGGGGTGTGACGTTTTCATACCTTGATGCTAACTGAGGCTCTAAAGAGTTGTAAGCAGGTTTTTCAGTTGTTTTTGAAGGCACGGATAAATGTCCAGGGAACACATATCTGTTAAAGGGATATATGCCTGTTTTTGCAATTCCATTTTTAGCATTTTGCACAGTAGATGCTCTTGAAAATGCAGTCCCGAAAAGTTTTCCGACCTGGTAAATTGTACCGTAGCGTAGAGAGCCATTTTCTTAATTAGAAAAATAGTTCTTTAGAACATCTCCACTCATGTGTTACACACATAAATACACACTTGTACTTATTTAAAACACTTTAAAAACGACATTACTATTACAAATTTATCCTACTTCTATGGCGTCCAAAATGAGGACGACCCCGTTTTGGACTACCGTCAATGTCCCCGTTTGAGCCGACCAAGACGTATGCTAAAAACGTGGCGTCTCTTCGCACACGTGTCAGCCAAAACTATAAAGCAATATGTGAAAATGTAAATGAAATCTAGACGAATCCATAACGTACTTACCAAAATCGACAGTTCAAAGGTCACTTGATAAAATCCAATACAGTGTACGGCCACAATCGAAATGAAAATCGAAAAAAATTGAAAACTTTGTAGAAAATAACAGATCTGGCAAAATATGTCAACAACTAGATTCAAACTTGCGTATAGCCGAATTAGAATTATCGTAGACTATTGGATTCAAACAGGCCAGCCCTAATCAATGAGAAACTGAACGTCCCCATTGCACCCGCCGACCCCGTTTTAGACAACTCTCCCCTACATTTATATTACTAGAATTTGACGAAATTCTCAACAGTAAACAATATAAATATATCTAGGGAGAAATATTAAACGAATAGTATATTTTAGCAACAATATATATTTTGACAAACACAATTTTCCAAATTTTATAGATTTTGTATCTTAACATGTCTGGTTAGTACCAAAAATTTAGGTATGCCAGATAAGTGGTATTATTGCACAGTGTAAAATTTTGACACTAATGGAAAATAAATTATAAAATTTGATATTTTTATATAAAGCGTTCAGCCACCATCAGTGTACACGACAGTCTTTGGCCGGCTTCTGTATCGAACTCGAAATCTTCCAATTATGAGCTCTGCGTTTTACCGAGCCGGCTACTGCGGCCCTGTTATTTTATTAAAGCCACAATCTAATTTCTAGATGTCAGTCACATAATCATTTATTTAGTTTAAAGTTCATAACAGTAAATATATAAGTTTGAAGGGGAAAAAAAAGGA
Organism: Salticus scenicus; assembly: GCA_963930645.1. Taxonomy (NCBI): domain Eukaryota; kingdom Metazoa; phylum Arthropoda; class Arachnida; order Araneae; family Salticidae; genus Salticus; species Salticus scenicus. The sequence continues at coordinate 111,024,233 of OZ005650.1, read as the reverse complement.
GAAAAAGAAGAAAAGTTTTATGTTTTATCATACTTTATCACAATTTTATCACACTTTATGTTTTATCCTACTTATGTTTTATCATACTATGTTTTATCATACAAATGAATTAAATTTTGATTAAAAAGACAAAATATTAGTGACATGGTTTTTTGATCTTCAAATTAACTTTAAATAAGTCATTTTTTTAGATGCATGTTTTCAAAAATAATTTATATAAATATTGAGCGTATTTAAAGTTTTTTAATAATTATTTTTAGCACTATTTTAATGAACATAGTATTAATCTTTGTGTTATCTATTTAAAAAAAATTCCTCATGCACTTCTATGGTTATACATAATTAAAATTTTGTTTCTAGTATCAAATACCATCTTTTTATTTTGTTTAATAAATTTTGAAAATAATTGAAAATACATGGTTGTAACAAGGTAAAATACATAAAAGTTACTCAATATTTACTGGCAGAAAAACATATATGTTGCGAAATTGTAGATAAAGTTAATTAATCGATAAAAACAAATTAAAGCAACTATTTATAGAAGTTATTATGTTAAAAAAACTAATGAAGTTTTTGAGAGTTGAGATACTTTTAATAGTTTTTTTTTTTTTTTTTTTTTTTATAAATAGAATGGTATTATAAGAGGAATAATGCTGATAATATAAATTAAGGAAAATAACTTTTCTTCTTAACATTAAAAAAAAAAAAAAAAAAAAAAAAAAAAAAAAAAATACTTTGACTAATTTTTGTTGTCTTTTGGATATATATATATATATATATATATAGATCATGATTGTAAAGTTCATCATAAAAAGCTTATAAAATTACCTCTACTCAGAATGATTTTAAATTGTAATGGAATATAATGGAAGGAAAGGGAATAGATGTGGTACAAGAAGAAAGTAGTTCAAAATTTTACAAATACGTTGTGCTTTAAATGTTATAACGTAAAGGGATTCGGCTCCAAGTGCATTACGACAACAATGGCGTGATTTGCCCGTTACACCAATTCCATTTTTCAATGTGTATATTACTCTATTTATTTTTATTTCTTTCTATTTCTATGTTTCATTGAAAAATGATTTCCAACAGTTGTGTCATTGTTAGTTTAAAACTATCAAAAACAGCGACGTCGTACCATATCGGCTGGAAAAACCGGTTTTAATTGTCCCGAGGCAAAATGCGCATAAAAAGTGATAATAAAATCAGCCAAAATTTTTCGCAAAACTTGCGCAAGACACGCTCAATATGCAGTCCACAAACTTCTGTCACGAGTTGAAACTGAAAAACAACATCGTCCATAACATGATAGAGTGTATTTGGGGTCACGTTTAGAATGTATTGCGCTTCGCGTGTTTTCAATTTCGCTAAGTTTGCAATCACAAAACTGATAACACAAAGCCAGAAGCAAAAAAGATTGGGGATCTTGACTATCAAGCTGTCGAAAAAAGTCGTCTGATAATTCTATTATTTACAAAATACCACTTGATCATTTATTTCATTAGCTTTACAATGTGGAGAGGGGCATCTTCTTGCACAAAAATTATGCTACCTTTTTTACGCAGGCTATTGAAATGTTGGATTGACTTTCTTATAGCGTTTATTATTAACATTACAGGTATACGGTCCTGCATAACTCATATTCTAAAAAAAAAAAAAAAAAAAAAAAAAATTGCCTATGATAAAAAAATACCGTTAACCCGTCCCACATAGTTATCTTTTTCTGAATGAAGAGGTATTGGTTTATGTACCAGCGGATTTCACGTAGCCCACATCCTACAATTTTGAGTATTTACACGTCTTTGGAGATGACAATCGGTTTATTGTGTCTATGAAATGTATCAGGGCTATTCTTCTCCAATTCACTTTGAGCAAGAAATTCTACAACAAATGTTTCTCTTACTGATATATCTGCAAGAATCAGCTCCTGAACATGATTAAATTTACATTTATGGAGCTGCAGAATATTTCGCTCCACCAGAGGCAAAATTTACGAGAAATCCGATTTTCTAATAAATTCTTCTAATAGTTTTGATAAACATTTAAGATTTTTTTTTTTCTGGTATGATAATTTTATATGAAATACTAGGGTCAAAATATGCTTTTTTTTTTTTTTTTTTTTTTTTTTTTTTTTTTTTTTCTTAAATAAACTTTTTGAAATAATTTTGATAAAAATTTGGAGTTTGAAGTTTCTTAAAGTTGCGATTCTAACAACATTATCTTGTCGCTCTATGGCAAACCTTGGCTGTGATTGATTAAAAAAAAAAAACTTTCTTGGTTAAATTTTTAATTAAAAATGTTATTTTGGTGATTACTCGCATAATTGTTTTTGCTGTCACTCTTTATTTTTCATCACATGCAAATCAAATTTGATTATTAGGCAGTGGTTATCACTCAGTAAAACATGAATACAAATACACAATTTAAAAAAAAAAGGAAAAGAAAAGAAAAGAAAATCCATAACAAAATATCTCTTTAATGATGCTTACCGAAAACGAGTCAATTTATCTACTCTTTAAATTTTTTTTACAGTGATTTCAAGTAAAATATGGTCCTCCAGTTAGTGATATAAAATATCGTTAATGCATATCGTCATAATCGTCAGCTTTTTTGAAATATTAATAAGTTATTAACCAAAAAAATCTATTTTGCACGTGCACAGACCACCTACATTTACTAATTAAATTATTTATTAACTGAAACTAGTGGTCGCCCAGTGGTCGAAATTCGACCATAATTAATTAAAATTATAAGTTTAAACATTATTAAGGTTCTATTGTCCAAGACTATACTTCTATAATCACAGATTTTGCCAAGGCTACACTGTTAATTTACCTAGTTTTTTCAAAAAATTATATGAAATTTAAATAAAAAAATCCAAAAAATGATTAAAATAAAGAATGCCTTTTTTTAATTTTTTTTTATTGAAACAAAAAGACATGCGATTAAAAAAAAAAATGCTGTCCATTGAACTTGACATACATATTTCGATAATTTAATTAATGTTACAAAACTTCTCTGTAAACGATGTTTTTTGTAAAAACTCTTTCGTCGTTTGCTAAATGTCCTTGACCATTATATTCGGAAATATAAAATCTCAAACCGTCGAATGATCGAACTCTACTTGCTGCGACATACAATTGCCCATGTGTAAAAACTGGTCGATTCAATAAAATTCCAATTTTTTCGAGAGTTTGTCCTTGAGACTTGTTTATTGTCATCGCAAATGCAGGTATTATAGGAAATTGAGTTCTTTGAAGGTTAAATGGTAAAGTAGTTCCGGAGTATGTTAAATTTATACGTGGAATCAAAATTCTCTTACTGCGTGCGGTCCCAGTTAAAACTTCGCAGTCAATTGCATGTCGATGCATAAATTTGATGCGCATTCTTGTTCCATTGACTAATGCTTCCTTTGTATTTAAGTTTGTTTTTAAAAAATATTAGCATTCTGCGATAACTCTTTCAGATGAAACTGGCTATTTAAAAAATAACTCATTGTTATTAACTTTTATTATTGTTATTAACATATTAACTTTTTATTATTAATTGAAATTTCAAAATTTTGGCAACAGTATAAAAAAATGAAAATGCTAATTTTAATCTGGAAATAAAACCCGATAATATAGGCTTTGAATTGCACCTTTGTCGTTTCACAAATGTTCCAATTTCTCGTCTTTGTCGTTGTATTTTTAAAAAATATTAGCATTCTGCACTTCTTCTCTATATAAACTATAAGTGTGCGAAATTTCATAATCCTCCGTCCACGCAATTTCGTAAAAAGGGGTACAAAGTTTTTGCTTCGCGTATTAATATATAGATGAAATAGCAATTACTTAAAACCTATGATGAAGAACATTTAATAATAATAATCTAATTAAGCATTTGCAATAGAAATATTTACTTCAGTATTTTCAAGTAAATAGAACTAGAAAAGCAGTATTTGTAGTTTCATAAATGCAGTACACTGAAATTAACCTTTAATTCCCAGGAGTGTAATTATATAAGTCGGTGTATTATAACTACATAGAGCGACGTTTCAAGATGTTACTCTTCATATATTCATGAAATAAATGTATCTAAAAAGAATGTAAAAGGTCAGATTATGTGCTATTTTTTATATTAATAATACGTTTAAGATTAATTTTAAACTGAGGCACGATATTAAGAGATATGTTGTAAAAATTAAACTTTATTTAAAATGAAATACCATTTTTTTTATAAAAAAAAATCCTATGTTCTATGCTGGTCATTAAATATAACTAGTTAATACCCGTCAAAATTTGACGGATGATGTTCAACTAAAATCTCTTCACGCCATAAAGTTTAAAACACCCTTGCTTTAATATTTCAGATTGCTTTTAACCGGTTTAAAACCCCCTGCCCAATTTCCCGTATTTGTGAAACCACTTTTATATAATCCAAAATATTAACTTATTGTATTCTAAAAATAAACTGCAAATCGGAATAAAGTTAAAATTTGTTTTTACTGGAATAGTATTATATCACTTTATTCTATCAAAATAGTATATTTCAAGAAATGTATGCTGTTAAAAATAAATAAATAAATAAATTTTTTCTCGTATAAAATATCAATATTTTAATGTTATTCTTTTCAAATTTACTCTAATACAGTATCGAAATGAAATATCAGAAATTATAATAATTAGATAAATAATAATTAAATAAATAAATAAAATAAAATAAAACCCCCTTTGATTTTAAATATTTATCTCCATCTTTTCTGAACAAAGTTTTCAACTGATGAAAGTTAACTTTTAAAGAACAATAAACTTTGATAATTTGTTAATTTTAGAAGATTTTTTCTAAGAAATGGAAAAAAAAAAAAACAATATGTTATAATATATTGACATGTCAACAGATGGTGCCACATTCAATGTACAGAAATTTTCGGCGAGCGAAAATGAATACGAAGATTACCGATACGTATTCGCGAATTGCTTTGTTTTTAATAGGTATACTTCCTTGGAAAATATGAATTAATCGTGTGAATTATTTTTATGATTGAGCCACGGAGTAATATTAACTTTAATTAGGCGTTAATGAGCTTTAATAAGGCGTTAGCAATAGACATATCAATATTAATATCGTCTGCTTCATCTATCATCGGTATTCTGCATAATAAAAGGAATATTCCCGCTCTCAATTGGTTCAAAATTTTCTCGCGCATGCCCACATCGTACGATTTTGGTCTTACAGAATATGCTTTGTGTTTTAATATTATAGATAGTTTAATGAGAAATTTTACTTTTTAAAGAGAAATCATCAGAGTTTTGTAATATTTTATACCTAAAAGTTAAAGCACATTTTTCAAAAACTCAAATATTGTATATTGCAAATGAAAAATAAATCAGTAATTTTTTTTAACTTAATTTATTTTTACTTTCACGTAAAATTTCTTTAGAAATATAATTGTAAATGTTTCTGTTTTAGAGAAAAGTAAATTTTTAATATCTGTTTTTAAATTTATATAACAGTTAAATCTGTATATAGATGTAGAGTTTTAATAATACAATCACTGTGTTATCAAGGTTCTTTTTAAAAATTTAATGTATACACATATTAGTTTAAAACGAATTTAAAAAGGGAAATTTAAGTTTTATTTTATAAAAATATTGCTATGTATCATTTTCCTAATAAAAATGTTTACAAATAAATAAAAATAAGTTTACAAATAAAATTATATTGACTTTTAGAAACCTTCTTCATATTAAACAAGTATGTTGTGGCCACCACAAGACTTTCTTCTATATTTTCCTATACATATTCAATCAGTAACAATATTTAAAAAAAAAAAATAAATAAATAAATAAAAATACGATTTTTTTTTTTTTTTTTTTGTTAAAAGTAAAAAAAAAAATCGATAACTTTGTTTTAAATTATCACAGATTTATTGTTCAACCATTCATTTTAAAGGTACTGACGAGATCTTTCGAAAGATACCCATCTTCAAAATTTCCACATGCACAGAAATTTTTTCCTAGTTAACTAATACTATTATCAATAACTCATATTAATTTTACAATCACAAGTTAAAAATAACTCTCATTATGTACATTTATACGAAATTTTTGTCCTATACTGCCATGTTAAATATTTAGAAAACTTGAGATCACAGCGCCACTTGTTGAGAGATTGATCCCCAAATGTAATGAGCACCAGTTTATGTCAGGGAACAACTACATACCAAATTTCGTTAAATTTCGTTAAAAAAAAAAATCGTTAAAAGTAAAAAAAATGGATAACTTTGTTTTAAATTATTGCAGATTTATAGTTCAACCATTCGTTTTAAAGTTATTGACGAGACCTTTCTAAAGATACCCATCTCGAAACTTTATACCCCAGGGGGGTACTCCCCCCCAGCGGGGGGAACCGATGCCCCCACACGCACAAAATTTATTTCCTAGTTAACTACTACTATTATCATAGAGATCTTTCGAAAGATACCCATTGTGAAAATTTACTCCCTGGGGGGGGGGGGACCGATGCCCCCACATGCACAACATTTTTTTCCTAGTTAACTACTACTATTATCAATAATTCATATTACTTTTACAATCACAAGTTTAAAATAATACTCATTAAGCCCATTTATACGACATTTTGTCCTATACTGCCATGTTAAAAGTTTGCATAAAATGCGATCACAGCGCCACCTGTTGAGTAATTGTTCCGCAAATCTAATCAGCACCAGTTTATGGCAGGGTGCAACTAAATACCAAGTTTGGTTAAATATCATTCATTGGTTCGTGAGACACAGCGTCCACAAAAAAGTGATACAGATAGACAGACATTTTCTAAAAACTATTAATTCGTGTTCTAGACTTACCAAAACGTGTAAATCCATCAAAAAACGGAGGTCGAAAATTTTCACGAATCGAATACTTTCTCTATATTACATATAGAAGAAAGTAGAAAGGAAATAATCATTGAATTTTAAAGGTTTGTTTATTTAGTTCAAAGTTAAATATTAAATATTTTAGAAATTTTCTAAAACAATAATACCAAAAATATTAAAAAAAAAAAAAAAAAAAAAAAAAAAAAAAAAAGTTTTTTGACGTTCAGCATCCGTGTTAAGAAATAAATTAAATGAAAGACTTGAGTATTTACGACACATATTTACATCTAATACATTGTATAATATGACAGATAATACGAATTCATTTAAGATAACATATATGGAATATTAAATGAGACTTAACGCTAGATAAATAAATTCAGGAATTAAAAACAGCATCTTTTTTGCCAAAGAAAATAGTAAAGTAGCTGACAACTCCTTCGGTAGTATTTACTGCATCGCCATCAGTGCATAACAGAAACTAAACAAAAATGGACATATATGTAATAAAGGTAAGGGATTTTACGAATATTAATCAACTATTTTACATTCAATCCGCACTTTCTTAATATTTTGTACGATTTTCATAAGTACCGTTTCTTCATTTCCTGTTGGCTATTCCCTCGCTTTTGCCTAAAACTATTGGTTGTTTAAATAGTCGTAAAATCCATTTCCATCTTTATTAATAGGCGCATTAATGATGGAACTCTGAATGCTACCAAAACAGCTGTCTCTAGTTTATTATTCCAGTGTTTATTAATTATATCGGTCAATATTTTAAGACTTTTTTTTTTCAAATTTTATACTTTTGAATATGATGTTGTTAACGTTTTATCATGGAATATTTACTATCTAGTGTATTACTAGCATCCGATTATCAAAACAAATAGGTCCCCACATTAATATCCAAGTATAAAACTAAGTATGTTTTAAGAAATACATCTTAAAAGGGTAATTGCATTTTTTAATCACTGATACATGTAATTATATATTGTATATATATTTGTATATAATTTTTTTTATTAAAGTATGTATTACATTCAAATGGAGATTTGATACAATGGTACCCCCCCCCTCCCAAACACACAAACATTTGTCAAATTAATGTATTTAAAATTAAACTATTTTGAACTGTTTTTAAAACATATTTATAAACAATATCTCTTATTTTACCACTCAATCTGTAAACTGTTTTCATAGTATTCAGATGCAGGATAAGAGAAAATTGTGTGAGCGTTACTGTAGATTATTTGTATTACATTTTTTTTTTCAAATATTATAACAAATAAAATAATATGCTTAAGTTTATTTCTCATCTTTTACTTTAATTTTACACTAATTCAGAATTGTTTTCTGTTTGTCTATTAACTAAATATTTAGATGTAATTTCTTTTGAATATATATATATATATTTTACATTTTCGAATATTTTCTCAATATTTACCTAAAAAACTTTCAAAATATTGTCCAATAAATGAATTTTTTTTTTCCTTAATTGAAATTAATAAATAATTCATAATATGTCAATTTAACATTTTTTTTTTAATTGTTTAATCATTTTCTTTTCTTCTTCTTCTTCTTCTTCTTCTTTTTTTTTTTTTTTTTTTTTTTGTTAAGAGCAATGAAAAATGTCCCTTTTGAAAATGAAATCCATAAATATATACAGACTGTCGGATTGCTGGACTACATAATGTATATTATCCGATATAAATGAAAGAACATGCACTTAGAAATCATATATTTTTTAATTCATATATGAGTCATCATGGATTAAAACTTTATTTTTAAGCATAAATAACTGGTGAAGAATTAAAAAAAAAATATTTGAAGTATTTAAACATTTTTTTAATTACTTCAAATTTATACAAAATTTGTTTTCTTTTGAGATTTATTTCCTTCACATACAGGGTGACTGAAAAGTTCGGGCAATTGTATTTGTACGGATTTTTGTCATTGTTATTATGGTTTTACATCACTTTGAACATTTAAATGAATTCCTCGTGTAATTTCAATCCAGGAAATATTTAATTCTTTTTTTTTTTTTTTTTTTCAGATCTGCTTACATTATGAGTTGTGAAAAGGACAGTATCACTCTTGTCGAACTGTACAAGATGGTAATGAAGACGGCTGACATTGTTCGAATGACTGCTTTTAAGCAGAAGACCGTCTACATGATCGTCAAACGCTTCAAAGAGACAGGTGGGATTGCGGACCGTCCTCTGAGTTGTCGTTCTACCACTGCCACCTCTTCGGAGAACATCAACAAGATGCGATGCTGGATTCGTCGACATTCAGAGCTGTAGATGCGGAAGGTGGCAACGAAGCTCGGAATCTGCAGAGAACACGTTCAAAACATCGTCAAGAGAAATTTGGGACTTTGCAGTTACAAGAAAGCCCGCGTTCACTTTCTTAATGTGTCTATGAAGGAGTAGCTTCTGAAGAACTGCCGAAAAATGCTTCAGCTGGTTGGTGCTGGTCGCTTGAACAAGGAGCTCTTCACGAATGAGAAGATTTTCACCGTTGAGCCTTTCCATAATCGCCACAATCGACGTCAGCTACTCAAAAAAAAAAAGGTCAGCAGAAGACTGCGTCAGCAGAAACCATCGGCCGCAGCCATTTCCCGTCCTCTGTGAAGGTGTGGGGAGGGATCTGTTCCACTGGAAAGACGCCGCTTGTCTTTATCCAAGGGAATGTCAAAATCAATACCGCTAGCTACCAGCAACTGATCTTTCACGACGTACTCGAACCGACAACTCAGCACTTCGTCCCGGATGGATTACACTTCAGCAAGACTGGGCTCCCGCGCATTCTGCCAAATTCACAATGCCGTCTGCGCAGAGCTGTTTCCGGGCTTTTGGGGCAAAGACATTTGACCGCCCAATTCGCCGGATCTCAATCCAATGGATTATTCAGTGTGGTCCATCCTAGAGCAAAAAGTTTCGGCTACACGATACTCTAATATAGAAGCGCTCAAAACAGCTGTGGTGCCCGTCTGGGATGTAATTACGGTGGAACAGTGTGCGACGCCATTGTCGGCAGTTTTCCAAAGAGACTGCACAATTGTTGGACATTTGTTGTAAAAGTTTTTGTACCAATTTATTGTTATTGAATGAATAAAACTTATTATTCGTTTATTTGTGTGGATTCATTTGTTTATGCTGTAATTTTACACTGGAAATATTTCAAAAAATTGCCCGATTTTTTCAACCACCCTTACAATTCTGATAAATCTGATATCTTCTATCCTAAATGAATTTAATACTAGAAAATGCATTGATGATGTAAATTTGAAAAGTCGAAATAATTTTTGACATGGAAAAAATCGCCTGATTGAAAAATACGGTAGTTACGTGCAATGTTACCGTGCATGAAAATAACACGTTTCTAATTTTCAGATCATTTAACATATTTTTAATATTGAGATTTTGAATATGAACTACAAATTTACTGCTACTCGTATCATTTTCACATGTTAAAGGTATCTTTTTACTATTATCTTTTTTATTTATTTATTTATTTATTTTTATTGCTATTGTTATTTTAAATAATAACACGTTATTAAACATATATAACATAGAAAAGAAATTTTTTGAAAAGTGGAATTATAATATTTCTTTATGAGCTGTTTACAGGACAAATTAATTAACTCCATAAAACAGAAAATGAATGAATATAGCGACAATTTTATTTTGTTCGTTCATTTTTTGCTTAACGGAGTTAATCAATTTATCATGTGAACGGTCGATACAATAAGACGTCTTCAGCGTTTTAATGTCGTTCTAATAAAAATAATTTCGATTTTGAAATGTCATAGAACTTTGAACTATATCGGTAATTTTAATTTACATACAAACTTGATGTATTATACAACATACATAATTAAGTACCATTCAGTTATATCAACTGAAAATTAAAATAGATAAAATGGTTTTATAATAATTCTCACTCTTTAAATAAAACATCAAAAATAAAATACTTTATACAGTTAAAACTCTCTGCAATTTTCAAAATTGAATCTGTTTACCTAACAAAGCAAAAAGTTAAGTCTGATAAAGACTATAAACCCAAAATAATTTCATGCTTCACTCGTTAAGAGTTTATGACCCAATCCCCTTTTATTAAATAATCAACACATATCGATTGAAGCAAAAATATCTTATTAAACTGATTAATTTAATTCGGTGTTGAATTATGCATGAAATGCTGATAAAAAAGGTATGAAGTTTACTTTTTATTTATTTACTTTTTAACGTATAAATATACATAATTTTTACTTTCTTCTATAAGAAAAAATATCACTTTTGTGAAAATTTTCCATGATTTGCACATTTCAAGATGTCATAAACATTATTAGACTATTTTTATAAAATACTCTCTCTATATCTATGAGTCAGATTGTGTCTATATGCGATCGCAAAATTTTGAACTAGATGCTTTGTCTCACGTACCAGTGAACGTAATTTAAACCAATTTGATATTTATTTCAATCTTCATTTACATTTGTGCTGATTCAATACTGGAATATATTGCCCAACCGATAGAGGTGCTATGTGTCTATTTCTTCTTATTTAAATAAGGCTATACCTCAGCTTCCATAGAGTATAAATGCAGAAAAATTCGTATGTGAAATGGATATTATAAAATACTGTGCAAATTCAAATTATCGTATAGAACGTTTGGTGGCGCGTTTTAGCTGCAATATATTTATTTTACGATAAGGGCATATATCAACTTCCATGTGTAGAAATGCACCAAATATAGTACGTAAATTGGAAATTTTATAAAACTTGCGAAGTGTCATTGACAGTATTTCACAGAAATATTAAACTTTACTAATTTTGAGAATGATTTACTTAGTTCAAATAATTTTGTTGGTACTAGTAAAATAATAGGTGAGACTGGAGCAATTTAAACAAGGTTGGGTTGTGCGTCACAGTAGACTGAATTTTCAAGTTTCAGCTCTGAGTTTTAATTCGCTACAGAATAAGAAAGTATTTTAAAGGAAATTTGTGACTGAAGTTATTTAAAGTGACTCCTAATTATAACCTATTTTAGTATAAAATATTTTAACACAGAGAAAAGTTTTGTTTTAGCTTAGTGCTTTTTTTCTTAGTGAACTGACCTAAGATTTCTCAAGCGATTTCTGCAACTAGTCAGCTGAACTTGGAGTTCTTTCAAGCATATATATATATATATATACAACAGGTTTTAAAGCTACTTTAAAAATATAGTGTTTATAACAGCCATAGTATACACTCCGATATAATAATATTCTTATAATTCTCTCAAACTAAATAGTTCTAGAACATTGTATAATATTATTGATCTAGTAATAAACCAATTTACTAACATTAACAAATATTTACTTTGTTATCATTAGAAAGTAAATAATTCACTGGATTAGGGAAATGCATAATATTATCAGTCTAACAACAAAGCAATCAGGTACAGTTAACAGATATTCACTATGAGGAGTAATTTAAACTAAAATTCCCTATAAGGCCTTTAGGTTGCGTCAATAGAATCCTAATTAATTAAATTACCAAACGCTTTAAACACTGACGTTATTAACATTCTAAAGCCCAATTTAGAGATTTTAATTGTAACTTTCTAGGCTGTACTATTTAGGAAACTCTATTAGTAAAGCTTAAAAACTATATATATAAAGAAAATAAACAAATAACTACCAGAATGTTTAGGCACTATACAGCAATTAACGGGAAATTCCAGAATTCATTTTAATTAAATATTCTTTAGATATCTATACATCTAAAAATGAAAGGCCTATTATATGGATTGCTAGTGAGAAAAAACTGTTATACTAATTTCTTTTATTTTGATCTGAAACGAAACAGATTAATCAGAAGATGCACTAAATTAATTTATTCATACCACAATCACTATTAAATAGTCGTAATTAAGAATTAAAAAAAATATTTTGTGAGACGTTAACGTCATTGTTTATAATAAACTTTTATCAAATCTTTGTAAAATGATAGGGACAATATTTACGTAGACGAGAGGCAATACATACACTTACAAATTAACGTAAAAGAACGTTTTGTGACATTAGCGTTATATTATAAAAAATAATTCATGGATTTGTCTGTCTTTATTTATTTTTAAACGATTTATGAAACTGAATATTTTGCTTTAGAAATTATAGCTATGACTAATACGAAATATATATTTGAAAAAAAAAAATGTAATTTAAGTTAATTTAAAGTTTAAAATAATGCTTATATTTAAGTGGATGGCTTTGGTAGTGGTTTGTCAATAAGTATAACAAATAAGAGCAATTATCATTTCAATGAAATAATAAAAATATTCCAAACGCAATGAGTTTATTTAGCATTACTACATATGCTTAGTAACTATGTACTAAAGTAGAAATTCAAATCTGTAACATAGTATGAAAAGATACAATGTAGAATAATATTTGCATTAAAACATTTGTTGCGTGTTTAAAGTAGATTTGTAAAACAGATATATAATTTTAAACTTATTTTTAGTATGACAGAACAATCGCTTTCAGTTAGCTTTTTCACATCGTCATGTTTTTCTGTGTTCCATTTTAAATATGCATAGTAGTCTCTCTCTGTTTGTGTGTTTATGTGTGCGTATGTGTTTCTTTTAACTAAGTTCACTTTCGTTTAATCGTCAGTTTTCTCATACTGATTTTAGATAACTATCGAAGAAAAATGTTACTGTGAATTTGTTGTGTATTATTTATTTTATATTAATTTTCAATTTTTATTATTTATTTCTAATTTAGTGCTAATAAACATTTAACGGTTTTCATATCTGTACTGCAGTTTTGCAAGCTATTTAATATAGCTAAAACTCGTTTCTTATTGGTTATTGGGATTTTTAGTGACATTTACTATGTTAAGCATATATATGTATATATATATATATATATATATATATATATATATAATGCGTCTTATCTGCATAATTAACTTGTGTAAAAATGAAAACTTTTATTATATTGTCACTAACTTTAAAATTCATTTTAAAAGAGAAATTTATTTTTATACATATTTGCCTAAAAAAACTGCTGTAAGTTTTTCAATTCTTTAAATTAAAATTTTTAACTGTTTAATAGAACAATAAAGCTTTTGCATTCATTAGTATTACTTATTTCAGACAAAAATGTCTGATACACATTTATGATATAATCAAAATTTTCTTTCTAGCGCGTAGTGTCATGCATTTATTCTGTTTAATAAATTTTGGATGCAATTGAAAAATGTATAGATATAACGACATAAACTAAATAAAAATTATCCAGAAAAAACATGTTGGGAAATTATAATTAAAATTAATTAGTCGATAAAAAACTTAAAATAACTATTTATAGAAGTTATAATGATTAAGGGATTAATGAATTTTTAAGTATCTAGTTACTGTTAATATAGTTTAAAAAAAATAATAGATTATCATCTAAAGGCGAATAAAGCTGATGTTATAAATGGATAAAAATAACAGCTCCCTTTAGTATAAAAAATTTTGTTCATTATTGTTATTACTTTTTTGTGGGGGGGGGGGGAGGGGAGAATGATTTTAGTGTTTTTATACATATACTAGCTGACCCGTCCTACTTCGCATGGATGAACAAATTTTAGTTAACGATGAATTGATATGCAAAAAATAAAAAAAAAATATCAGTTTATATGTTATAGTCAGGCAATATTATCAACTGAAAAGTCAAAATATAATTTTACAATTATTTTTTTCAATCAGTTGTTAAATGTTGGTAATTTTTACTTTATGTTATTTTTTTATTTTTTTCATAAAAAGAAGCATGTCTTTACTCGTGAATAAAAAATATTGAAAAATAAACCTATAACATGAATATGTGTTTGATAAAGTTGACGTCATAATTGCTTTAATTATTATTTATTTGTTCTTATAATATTAATTTCTATTAAACACAGAGCTTATGTGTTTTCAATTTTCTTAAATTTAACGTCCGCAAAGTAATTTGGTTATTGTTTTAGAAATGGTTCTCCATTACTGATCGTTAATATTTTTTGTGATTTTACCGGTGAATTAAAAAGGTTATCGCAAATACGTAAAGTCCTTCGAGTGAAACGTCCTAGCTATTGCGTTGCCAAATTTTAAATATCGCCAAAGAAGCCCTATACAAAAGTAGATTTCTAACGCGAATGCACATTTAATTTATTTTAAATGAACCGTGTTTCCAATCAACATAATGAAACTTGCATAGTCAAATGTCATTTGCAATTCCCTAGCGGCTGTATATTGCGCTACTTGCTTTATTTTATATCAAAAGATTTTATATCAATCATCCTTGGCGGAGAAAAAAAAAAAAATGATTGCCAAGTTATCTCGCAAATATATTTAATTTTTTCCATAACTGATGGTTTTTAATAATGTATATTAAGGGAAAAATCAATAATATGAAACAATATTCGTATAATATATACTATTACAAAATCTGGTGTGAAACAACCACACAACTTCCATTACCCACTATTAAACGTATTATATACATTTCTTGGAGATATTAAGCACATGCATTTTTTTTTTTAGATTTTCCAGTAAGAGAAACTTGATACACGTATAAAGACACCTACAACAAAGTTTACATAGTGAGTTAAAAAATAAGGGGAAAAATAGATAGTTATTTTTTTAAACACGAATTACCGAGATCTAAAACTGAACTTCCTAATCAGGATGACCGTTAGTATTCCTGTAATATGCACGTAATACTTGAGAAAGGTTATCTAAATTCAATTAATGAAACAATTTTCAAGAAAATCGTTAGAGCCGTTTTTGAGATACCAACTTTTACCAAAACTTGGCATACTCAATTATTGACCGGAAAACAATAATTACATACAAAAGGATATTTAGTAATAAGTTAACATGGTGAGTTTGAAAAAAATTCGTACAGCCGTTTTTAAAGGAAGGCACTTATGAGATCTGAAATTGAGCTGTTTATAGAGGACGCCTATCAATTTTCCTGAACTAACCAATTATATCATTCGAAAGGAAATCTAATAGATTGTTTATATAGCAACTTTGAAGAAAATCGTTAGGGCTTTTTATGAGGTACGGGCTTACGGTCCCATTTCCGGTTTTCGATGACCCAGTTCCGGTTTTTCAATTTTCACCAAAATTTGGAAAATTCATCTGTACATCAGACCTGAATCAATTGTGAAGATTTGTAGTTCTATCTTTATTAATTTTGGAGATATGACACCCGGAAAATTTCACACATTCGTACACACACACACACACTGACCAATTGCCAAAAACTACTTTTTTGGACTCAGGAGGCCTTAAAACATATAAATCAGGTGAAACTCTATATCAAATTTTTGGACCGAATACAATACTTCCACTACCTACGGTAGTACGGTAATTGAAGTAAAAACATAGATCTCGTATTTAAAACGAAAATATACAGATTTTCGTATTACGTTTTCGATCTCGAAATACAAAAATCGCCAAGGACGACCGATATCAAATCTATGCTTTGGTTTCAATTAAAATACTGAAAATTTGAATTAAAAATGTATTTTACCAAAATTTATTATAGCATCTAGCACTTAGAGACAGTGTAACTTTTGATTAGTATAAAAAAAGAAAGAAATAGAAATCGGCTTTTTAGTTCTAGTGATCGTTCTCTTACATATACATATAAACCTTTCCTCTTTATATATTAGTATAGAGCATAGATAGATTAAATAGGTTTCTAATCAACATAATGTAACTCAAATAATTAAATGCTATTTGTATTGCAGTAATGATTGTATGCGCTATGTATATTGAGCTACTTGTCATAACTGTTAGTTGCTAAAAATGGTCGTCAAATAAATTTAAACTTCTCAATTATTCTTTTAACAAATGCATAATGAAATGCAGACGATATTTTTTTAATTCACTTTTTATATTATTACTAGTGGTCGCCCAGTGGTCGAAATTCGACCATAATTAATTAAAATTATAAGTTTAAACATTATTAAGGTTCTATTGTCAAAGACTAAGAGCTAACCATAGCAAATGAGGAATTGTATTTGCGAATATTTTCAAAATAATTTTTTGACTTACTTTTTATTGAAGGTTCATTTGAAATAAGTCCATCATACAATGATTTAAAATATTCATTTTGACTTAAGGGCGGTAATATTGCTTTACCCTTATGACAACATGAAGTGAATGCAGTTCTGTCACCTAAAGTGACTTCAGATTCAAAATGTTTCGCATTGCAAAACCTGCATTCCAAATCCATTAATCCACAATCATAACTATAAAAAACTTTTGGAATGACATTTCGTGCACATTTAAATTTATCTGTCAAATTCACTTCTTCATTCTGTATAATATTAACACTATTTGTATTTTCTTTACTATTATTATTATGTGTCCGCAAATATAGATTCCTTCTTCTTTGTCTCTCAATCCGACCCGTTAATGTTCTATGTCGAGGCATAATAAAAGTAGAAAAAAACTTTCATCGTCAGTAGAAAAAATCGTTATTTTTTTTTATTTTAGGTTGATTTCTTTAGAAACTGATCTATACAAATTGAATGAGTTGAGTTGATTGAGTTGATTAATTAGTATATATATAATGCAAAACTTGTGTGTTTTTAAAAAATATTAGCATTCTGCGATAACTCTTTCAGATGAAACTGGCTATTTAAAAAATAACTCATTGTTATTAACTTTTATTATTGTTATTAACATATTAACTTTTTATTATTAATTGAAATTTCAAAATTTTGGCAACAGTATAAAACTAGTATGTTGTGGCCACCACAAGACTTTCTTCTGTATTTTCCTATACATATTCAATCAGTAACAATATTAAAAAAAAAAAAAAAAAAAAAAGATTTTTTTTTTTTCTTTTTCTTTTTCTTTTTCTTTCTTTTTTTTTTTTTTTTTTGTGAAAATTAATACATATTCAATCACTAACAATAATTAAAAAAAAAAAAAAAAAAAAAAATCGATTTTTTTTTTTTTTTTTTTTTTTTTTGTTAAAAGTAAAAAAAATCGATAACTTTGTTTTAAATTATCACAGATTTATGGTTCAACCATTCGTTTTAAAGGTATTGACGAGATCTTTCGAATGATACCCATCTTCAAAATTTAACCCCCCCGGGGGGGTACTTCCCCCCCAGGGGGGGAACCGATGCCCCCCCATGCACAATTTTTTTTTCCTAGTTAACTACTACTATCATCAATAATTCAAATTAATTTTACAATCACAAGTTTAAAATAACTCTCATTATGCCCATTTATACGGAATTTTGTCCTATGCTGCCATGTTAAAAATTTGCATAAAATGCGATTACAGCGCCACCTGTTGAGCTATTGATCCCCAAATCTAATGGGCACCAGTTCATGTCAGGGTGCAACTAAATACCAAGTTTGGTTAAATTTCATTCATATGTTCGTGAGATACAGCGTCCACAAAAAAATGATACAGACACACAGACAGACAGACAGACAGACAGACAGACAGACAGACACACAGACAGACAGACAGACAGACATTTTCTAAAAACTATCAATTCGTGTTCAGGACATCCCAAAACGTGTAGATCCGTCAAAAAACGGAGGTCGAAAATTTTCGCGAATCCAATACTTTCTCTATATTACATATAGAAGAAAGTAAAAATGAAAATGCTAATTTTAATCTGGAAATAAAACCCGATAATATAGGCTTTGAATTGCACCTTTGTCGTTTCACAAATGTTCCAATTTCTCGTCTTTGTCGTTGTATTTTTAAAAAATATTAGCATTCTGCACTTCTTCTCTATATAAACTATAAGTGTGCGAAATTTCATAATCCTCCGTCCGCGCAATTTTCGTAAAAAGGGGTACAAAGTTTTTGCTTCACGTATTAATATATAGATTATTCGCGAGAAAATATATTTTATCATAAGTCGAAAAATGAATTAACCCGTAAATTTTTTGGGCAACAATTATAAAATAAATAATTTAATAAAAGTTTAGAAGTAACGCTTAGATCATTACATTATATCATATCATATCAAATTATATTATTAGAAAAATAAATACTTTAAATTTATAATGACGTCAGATTTAACGTGTAAGTTTAACATTTTGCAAAGCTTTATATGAATTTCAATTTAATTCACGTGCAAATATATTTCTTTTCTTTTCATGTCAAGATATTTTAAAAACAAAATGTAAATTTTTCTTTTATGTTGGCAACAGCTAATTTTTTTAATATTTCATTATTTCCATTTCTATTATGGCTTTTATGGGGATTTTAATTAAAATGCTCAGATTTTAAACTAAAATTTATTTTATCAAAATTTAATATAGCCTATAACAATCAGGGATAGTGTAGCTTTTGATCAGTGAAAGAATTTTTTAAATCGGTTCAGTAGTTTCAGAGATTACCCTCCACAAACATACAATTTTTTGCGCTTTATATAATGATATAGATTAATGTATACATATGTGTTCCTACACGTAGCACATTAAAACTTCAGGCAGAAGTGGATTTTTTTTAACTGAATATTTTTTTAAATAAATGTTATTTTGTTAAATATTCTGTCATTTCCAAATGTATTCTCATTTTGTTAAATATATATTCTCATCTCCTCGCAGCGTTGCTCGCTCATTTAGTTTATTTTATGCACATTTAGTTTGTTTTAAATGAACCATATTCCTAACCAGCATTATAAAATTAAAATCATTAAATGTCCTTTACGCTTCATTAACAGCTGTATGTGATAGTACTTGGCCATAGTTTTCATTTGAAAGAAAGAAATTTATATAAGCTTTGCAAATATTCAATTAAAAAAAAAAAACCTTAAACATGAGGAACAACACAACGGGAAGTATATAATTTTATTATTACATGTTTCTTGAACATTTTTCTCTTTTTTTTTTACAATAATAATTTTTTAGCAAAATGCATTTATTTTGCACATATATTACTACATTCACAAGTTAAACTAGTGGATCTGCAGATCAGGAGCCTCAACGTCCTATTTGCATCACACATTATTTAATAGGTCATTTTTATTTATTCCTTATTATATAATAGTATATATTGATTCTATCGACTTGTTACCATAATCAGATACATTCCTGAGGGGGGCTGCCGCACCCCTCAACCCCCCGCTGTATCTCTCTTTGTATACCTATTTGTATATCATATACAGTGTCACGGAATTGTAAATAATTGCATTTATTTTTGTATCAATTCTTTCAAAGAGGCTCAGTAAGTCGATAAAATGCTAATTTTGTGCATTTGTAGTTGTTTTCGCGTTAAAATAGCGTAATTTTCCTTTTAAAACGCATTAAAAAGCTCCAATAATGGAAGAAATGGATTTGACGCCAAATTTGGCGACTGTTTCCTTCCTTGGTGATTTTTTTGGCGACCTTGGCGAGAAAATCCTTATTAGGAATATACCAAATATGGAAGCTCTAAACTCATTGGCTGATGAGATACGAGAATTTTCCAGAACAGCCTGTGTTCGATAGAATAGTATAAAAGGAGCATTTTTTTTTAGCCAAGGCGGCCAATCTCAGATCTGTGTCAGTTTCGTCAAATGCTTGCTCTGCTTTGAGTCTCTTTGAATGAGACTTGCTTTATGTGTTATTGATAAACAGTTTGTACTGTTGTTTTGCTGTTAACGGCTGTTTTTTATGCTATGTTTACTGGTTGAATTGAAGCTGATACTTGGTTTATAGACCTGTATTTTTCTGGAACTTTCTGTGAATAAATCACTGAATTTTTTCAAGTTTCGCCTTTCATTCTCGGACAACTTACGAACCCCTCAAGTACGCAACAATATGTATTCTTAATCGGTCTTGTATTATTTCCCTGAAATTCATAAATACCAAATTTCATACAAAAAAATTACATAGCATATCGGAAATATTTTGCGTAACCTTTAAACTAAATATCAATTCTATGCCCACAATTTTCAACAGGAAAACATGCTTTTAAAATTCTAATAAAATTTCATTTTAAAGGTATTGACGAGATCTTTCGAAAAATACCCATCTTCAAAATTTACAACCCCGGGGGGTACTTCCCCCCCAGGGGTGGTAGCGATGACCCCACATGCACAGAAATTTTTTCCTAGTTAACTATTACTATTATCAATAACTCATATTAATTTTACAATCACAAGTTAAAAATAACTCTCATTATGTACATTTATACGAAATTTTGTCCTATACTGCCATGTTAAAAATTTAGAAAACATGAGATCACAGCGCCACCTGTTGAGCGATTGATCCCCAAATGTAATCAGCACCAGTTTATGCCAAGGTCCGACTAAAGAACAAGTTTGGTTAAATTTCTTGGAAAAAATAAATACGATTTTTTTTTTTTGTTAAAAGTAAAAAAAATCGATAACTTTGTTTTAAATTATCACAGAATTATGGTTCAACCATTCGTTTTAAAGGTATTGACGAGACCTTTCGAAAGACACCCATCTTGAAACTTTGCTCCCCCCCCCCGGGGGATACTTCCCCTCCAGTGGGGGGGACCGTTGCCCCCACATGCACAACATTTTTTTCCTAGTTAACTACGACTATTATAAACGAGATCTTATGAAAGATACCCATTGTGAAAATTTACTCCCCCGGGGGGGTATTTCCCCCCCAGGGGGAGAAGCGATGCCCCCCTATGCACAAATTTTTTTCCTAGTTAAATACTACTATTATGAATAATTCATATTAATTTTTAGAATCACAAGTTTAAAATAACTCTTATTATGCACATTTATACGAAATTTTTTCCTATGCTGCCATGTTAAAAATTTGCTTAAAATGCGATCACAGCGCCATCTGTTGAGCTTTTGATCCCCAAGTGTAATCAGCACCAGTTTATGCCGGGGACCAACTAAATACCAAGTTTGGTTAAATTTCGTTTAAAAAAAATACGATTTTTTTCTTCCTTAAAAGAAAAAAAATCGATAACTTTGTTTTAAATTATCACAGATTTATGGTTCAACCATTCGTTTTAAAGGTATTGACGAGACCTTTCGAAAGATACCCATCTTGAAACTTTGCCCCCCTGGGGGGGTACTTCCCCCTCTAGTGCGGGGGGGAACTGATGCCCCCACATGCACAACATTTTTTTCCCAGCTAACTATTGCTATTATCAACAAGACCTTTCGAAAGATACCCATCTTGAAAATTTACTTCCCCCTGAGGGGGGGAACCGATGCCTCCACATGCACAAAATTTTTTTCCTAGTTACCTACTACTATTGTCAATAATTCATATAAATTTTACAGTCACAAGTTTAGAATAACACTCATTATGCCCTTTATACGAAATTTTGTCCTATGCTGCCATGTTAAAAAATTGCATAAAATGCAATCACAGCGCCACCTGTTGAGCTATTGATTCCCAAATCTAATCAGCACCAGTTCATGTCAGTGTGCAACTCAATACCAAATTTGGTTAAATTTCATTCATTGGTTTGTGAGATACAGCGTCCACAACAAAACGATACAGACAGACAGACAGACATTTTCTAAAAACTATTAATTCGTGTTCTGGACATCCCAAAACATGTAAATCCATCAAAAAACGGAGGTCGAAATTTTTCGTGAATCCAATACTTTCTCTATATACATATAGAAGAAAGTAAAAAGGTTATGTGATTAGCTTCATAGCAAAATCAATTAACGTTTGAGGATTAAAATGCATTTAAAATATGTTCCTAATACACATATAACTGTAGTTGAAAGGATATGATTTTTGAAATTGAAGCTCAATGCAAAATAAATGATCCAATATTTCTTTCTTAATAAATTAATTGAAGTGCAAACACACTCTGTTACCTAAATGCTAATAATTAATCACAAAGTTCAGTGTAACCTATTAATTAAGCTATCGGTCCCAATGGAACTTTATATCCTAACTTACTATTCCGACAATTTACTGCTCTAGATACAGATGTACAAATTATATGTTTTATATTTAGTTTTATTTTAACTGTATACTGTATTTTATAAATTAAATTTTATAATATAAACTATTTCTTTCTTTATTCTTAACAGGAAATATGTTTCTTAATTAATTATTATTTGTAACATTACATAGCGGAATTATTTAAATATCTATCTATCTATCTATCTATCTATCTATATATATATATATATATATATATATGCGTGTGTGTGTGTGTGTGTGTGTGTATATACATGTATGGGTCTTTTTCAGTAGGAATTTAATAACTAAAAAATTTATAATTTAAACCACATATTAAAACTAAAATTTTATAGTGGGATTTTTTTTTTTTTCAAAATATTTTATTTTACCATGGTGATTTTTCTTACTCTTATAAATACCTTCAACTTAAAAATATTTTTATATTGTCTTTAAACGCAAAGCTGACACAAAAATATAGTCCAACCTGTACCGGACAAAGTCGCTACATTCTTCAAAATAATTCGTTATATTGAAAATTTTTTAAATAGAGAACACTATTTATTTTTATTTTTTCATTGTATAAACATGAATTTCAAATTCATAAGCACCCCTTATCTTAAAAAGCCTTAAATTATAATTTTAAATTTATTTTAAAATTACATTCATTAAAATTTATTCTGTTTTAAAATCTATTCTTTATTTGAAAAGAATTTAAAATAACAATAAAAAGATACATAACAGTCTATAAATAAACGAAAATTAATATTTTTTTATTAAAAAAAAACTGCTCACTTGAAATTATATTTTTTCATTATTTTTACATATATTTTCATAAAAATTATCGTCGATAATTTAAGAAATATATACAATACGGCCCTTCACTTTAATTACAGAAAGAGTCTGTTAATTTTTTGAGCCTTTTGTTTAAAATGCGTTTTCTATTATGACTCTTGCAATTTTGCAAAGCTTTACATTCTTTAAAGTTTTTTTCATCAAACTGTTTTACAGGGTGACAAGAAATAACTTGGACGAAGTTTCAACCTAAATATCTTCAACTACCACTATCTAAAACTCATTTTGGAAGATGCTGTCTTACCTTAGTCGCAAAAGTTCTTTGGAAATAAAAGATGGACTTTCAACAGGATTCCGCACCTGCACACAGAGCTAAAGGCACTCAAGATTGGTGCAAGGCAAATTTTCCTGACTTCATTGGAGCTCAAAAATGGCCCCCGTATTTCCCAGATTTGAACCCAATGGATTATTCTGTTTGGTCCAGCTTGAAGACAAGGGTGTGTGCTAAACCTCATAAAACTTTGGCATCCCTAAAGGAATTCTTATGCAAGGAATGGGATAAAATATCAGTAAGTGAGTTGCGGCCCATAGGCGAAAATTTTGTGACACGTTTAAAGCTCTGTGTAAAGGCTAAAGGTAGCCACTTTGAAAATTTGTAAATATAATAGGCAAAATAATGTATTCATATTTATTGAAGTTTGGTCGTAATAGTTTCATTAGCATTAAAGTTATAATGTATTATGTGTGTCCAAGTTATTTCTTGTCACACTGTACATCAAATTACATAACCGAAACTATTAGTATATCTAGGTCTCAATTTCGAAATAATTTAAAATCCTCTTTTAGTTCATTGAGTGTCACAATATATGTAAAAATAATATGATGGGGCACTCACACAACTTTCTTCTACCTTGAGTTCCAATACTATAAAACAGATTGGAGATTTATAAATAAAATAACAATTACTATATATAAAACTACGTTAAAAAGATTTCAGACAAGGTTTAGGAACAGTTTATTTTGACAAATAATTCCGTTTGAGGGGAGATACTGCCGTCTTTAATCCCATGTTTGAATACAGTACTGGCAATTGCATAGAGTTCTAGTTCAGTATTTAATTTAAAGGTTTATTTTAAGTTTATTATATAACTCCCACTTGCATCTCTTTTTGAAATTTATTATTCTTGATCGATCTTTTCAAATAGCAACCGCATATGAACTATAAAGTATAACGTTATAAGTGCCTTAAATTATTTGATTTAATGTTGTGAGTCTTGTATGCCTTCTACAAACAATGTACACACTACATTGAGCACCTAAATATAGTCTAACATAAATAATACACAGCACAACCTCAAATGCACTTCCAGTAATTTCTAAGTATAATCTCAACGAATTAGCTGATAGGCTAGCTAAAGAAGCAACTGCCTTCTCTACAATCCAAACTCCACTGCCAATACCTGCCTCTCACGTGAAGAAAATTCTTTTTCATAATCTTATAGAGGAGTGGCAAATTTACTGGAACGACTCAGAAAAAAGACGTCACACTTATTCACTACTTTCTAAGGTTTCTAAATACAACTTCGACCTAACACCAGCAGTCACTGCCTTTCTCACAGGACATGGTTCTTTCAAAACCTACCTGCATAAATTCCATCGCTCACGTTCAGACCAATGTGAGTGCGGGACCATGGGCTCTCCCAATCATTATTACTACTCCTGTCCACTTACTTTCGACTGTCGCATTATTAACCCCATCAATAAACCTTCTGACTGGCTTTTTAACATAATTAACCGAAAGCTCCTTCGTCATAAACTAACAAATATATTTAACCACTTAATGCATGTCTCTAATTTAACTTCTTAAATATATAAAAAAAAAAAAAAAAGATAAGTAAAAATTAAAAAAATAATAATAAAAATAAAAGCCCACAGGTTCAGTCCCTCTAACAAAACGTAAGGCATGATACTCAAGTTTTTTTTTTTTTTTTTTTTTTCTCTAGCCGCCCACTGTCGCGTTCGAGTTTCCACTCAGGCGGCCCTATGTATTTTCTTTTCTTTTCTTTTCTTTTTTTTTTTTCTTCTTTGGTGTGTTTTATTTCTTGTTACCTTGTCGCCCTCTGTCGTGTGAAAAAGACTTTGGCGACCTCTGTATATATATTTTTTTTCTTTTCTTTTTTTTTTTTTTTCTTTCTGTTTATGCAATAAACAACGGAGGAGGTTTAATCTTTAGACACGGGCTCTTTTGAATCTGCCATCAGAGCCCCTCTCTACAGGTTGAAATCGCTCAAAACTGCTGCATAGTGGTGAGCGACCACCTTCCGTCTTAGAATCTTAGAATCTCAATTTTTTGAGTTATTTTGGGTAACACTGTATACGAATGGTGAATGGTTTTCCTACCATATTTTACACGAACGGTACTTATATGCATAGAAAAATATGCGTTCATATCATTTTGTGTAGGGCAGCATATTGATGTTAAACTGTATTAATAAAAATTTCACCCATATACATAATGTATTTGAACAATTTGTTTTATCTCAAGAAACATTTGCTTAATCTCAGCGAAAAGCTAAGTGCAGCATTTTTATAAGATACAGATATAGAATGCCGAGTTTGGACTTTCTTCTGTTAGATAGACTGTTATAAGATACACACACAGACCCACAGATCAACCTTTAAAAATCTGTTTTTCTGATTCAGTCATCTCAAAACGTGTAAGTATGATAAAAACTCAATTTTGAAAATTTTGCCCTATAACAATGCTTTCTCTACTAAATAAATGGATAAAAAAATGTAAAAAAGAGATTATTTTGAAAAAGTGAATAAAAAAA
Source organism: Salticus scenicus (assembly GCA_963930645.1). NCBI lineage: Eukaryota > Metazoa > Arthropoda > Arachnida > Araneae > Salticidae > Salticus > Salticus scenicus. The sequence continues at coordinate 110,997,842 of OZ005650.1, read as the reverse complement.
AAAATAAAAAAATAAAAAAAAAAATCAGGTTACAAAGAAAAATATTCGTTAAATAAATAATGTACTTCCTTTCTTTGAGGTTATTCAACAAAGCAATAATAAATAAATTACTTTAAAAAAAAATCTTAAATTTAAAAATTCTCAAAATAGAGGACCATGATATACAGGATTATGAAATAGAGGTCAGGCTGCATAATATTTATAAAAGAATGCAACGAAAAAATAATTTATGAGCCTTTCTGTACCAGAAATATGACATATATGGGTCGATAATGAAGTGATTTCCCGTTGACGAAACTTACATTTGAAATTTTGAAATTTTTCACTCTGAGAGAAATGACTTCTGCTCACGCAGTTTCCATTTATTTTAAAAATAAACGAGACATGCTACTTTAACCCGGAAGAAAAAATTCTGACTTTTACACAGAAGTGATTCCGTTAATTCATTTTTGATTTTATGATGAATGTTTCTTTTTCTTTTCTTTTTTTTTAAGTAGATACAGTATTTATTTCTAAACCTGAGACATGTAGCAGAAATAAGTTATTAAAAAGAAAAAAACATTTTATTTAAAAATAACACGACAAATAATAAATCAAAAAGTTTTTCTTTTAAATAAAAATAAAATACCAAGTAGAATAAAAAAAAAAAAAAAAAAAAAAAAAAAATTGTTTTGTTTATTTAAAACTGACTGAAATTTTAAAATGATAAATCTAAATTCACATTTTTAAATTAAAAATGAAAAAAAAAAAGCGTAAATAATTTTTGTAGATTGTGAAATGAAAATAAATTTCGGTTAAACTAGATTTAAAAGGAAAAAAAAAAGAATAAACTCAAAATTATTATATTTTTTATCTTTATTATTGCTAAATTCAATTTTATCTAAATTTTAATTTTAATGCAACAGGATAATAAATTTTGAAATTCAAAAGATTAATTGCTATATTTATAACTGAATTAGTATTAGTTTTAACAATAAATTATATATATATATATATTAAATATTTTAATTGCCATATATTTTTTAAACATTCGTGTTTTAAAATTGCCATAAAAAGGAATATTCATTAGAACATAAGTTTATTAAAACATAAAGATGAAAAAGTACCATTACAATAAATAATGTTTATTATATATATATATATATATATATATATATATATATAAATTATGGAACAGATATTGAAATACAGGGTGAGCGGAAAGTAACTCCCTATTTTGAATTTGGAATAGCTATTGATGTTATGTGTAGATTCAAAAGAAAGTTACCCTGTTTTGTAGACTGTTAGCATTATTTGTAATAGTATTTGTTTTTCCTTTTTCATATGTTTTATATATGACAGGGGCTTGATGAGTGATTCACTGGACGCTGGATAGGCCGCCGACGCTCTTCCGAATTATCTGCGTGTAGTCTAGACCTAACCCCTTGCGATTACTTTTTATGGGGGTGGGCTAAGGAAGAGTGTACCGCTGCAAACCTCAAACTCATGAGCTAATCATTAATACAGTAGGGAATCGTTCGAGTTGTAAACAAGCTTACATAAACATATCGTTATAATCTGCTTAATCATCATAATAGGTATTTTATTAAATTAATATTATGATTAATTAATCATAGTATGCTAACTAATATGCTATTATGTTACCATTTAATATTATCAAAGGTTAAAAAAAAAAAAAAAATCAGCATAAAATCTTTAGGTAATTCGCAATTCCTATAACATTTTGCAGGTTTTTAAAAGAAAAAAAATACAGCGGGTTTCCTTCAGAAAATATTCAATTTTTTATATATTTTATGCAGGTTTACCTAAAATACCCACATGAAATCTTTAAAAAAAAAAAATAATAATAATAATAAAGAAATATGCAGGTTTTATAAAAAACACTTTAAAAAATTTTTACTGATTTTTTTTTTTTTTTTTTTTTTTTTTTTTTTTACGCGTTATGTTATTAATTACAAAGGTGGTGCATTGTCTTTGAACTTTAACTTTGTTCCACGTCATAGGGTCTCTTATCTTCTTTCTTGATCCATTTGAAAATACATCTTCTTCAAATATCTCCATAATCTAAAGAAAACACGAAATTCAATTATTAGAAGCTTTGAGTACACCAAAATAGAGCAGTCACAAACGACAAAAAACATGTTAACGCTAACCTAATCTACAAATATACTGCTGTAATAGGCTGGAGCAGAATCGCCATCTTACGAATATGGAGCTGACCAGTTTTGAAACTCACCAGCCTTAGGATTTGACCAGTTTTTAAGTACACCGTAATTTTAAACGCAAATAACACAGGAATAGATCGGCTTTATCTTTTTTTTTTTTTTTTTTTTTTTTTTTTAACACCAGCCTTAGGATTTGACCAGTTTTTAAGTATACTGTAATTTTCAAACGCAGATAACACACACTTTGGCCTTTTTTCTTTTCTTTTTTTTTTTTTTTTTTTTTTTTAAGATGGTAGAAACGTTTACTCAAAATCGAAACGACTGAAAAAGAAAAAGTAGAAATATTTACTTAAAACTGAAAAAAATGAAGAAAAGCTCATTTTCCGAATTTAAGCAGTTGGTTGGTTTTACAATTAGACATAGTTATTTAAATAGAATTAGATCGATGTTGGAAATACACAGCGAATTCAGGATTTGTGTGCTTTTTTATATGAAAAAGCGGGTTTAATTTGTGCACAATTTTACTTTGGTCGTATAAAGGTGACTCATTCTCGTCTGGCTATCTCCATATTTCCCCTTTTTGTCTACAGTGGAATTCTCATTGGTATCGGTTTAAATTTTCCTAAGGTTCTAACTTTGGTGTTTGACCAAATCATTTTATTATTATTATTATTATTATTATTTATTATTATTTATTTATTTATTTTATCTCGTTTTTTAAGGGTGGTCAGGAATAAAAATCCCTTAATTTTGTGGATAATTTATTGTTGATCTTGTTTTATGTGACGTTTTGGCACCTTTTTGAGGTTCTCTGGTGTTCGTCGGAACTGTAAAAAAAAAAAAAAAAAAAAAAAAAAAAAACTGACCTTTGTCTTGGTAGAAGGCTGTGAGTGAAAACTCTCTAGCGTGGAGAAGTTCTTCAGCCTTTGATCTATTGTTAAAGAAATTTAAGCTGTGCCATAACTCTGTTATAGCTACTCAAACTTACCAAACATCTAACTATGTCACAGTGATATCCAACATGAAATGCATACCATAGAATTGTTGGCACAAATTGATGGACAGTATAATAAACATTTCAGGACACTTCAGTCTCACGATAATTAAAAATTATTTCAACTATTTATTTCTCTCCGGATTTTTAGCCTAAAAATAATTAAAAATTCCTTTTTTTTTTTTTTTTTTTTTTAATTTAATCGATGAGGCATTACCTTATCTAGGTAGATGATATTTTATTTAAGTGTGCAGTAATCACAGAATAACTTAGCAATCATTGTCTTAATCGTTGTTTTTTTTTTTTTTTTTTTTTTTTTTCGAAAGATATTTGATTTGTTACAATCATACACACTGAACGATATAGTTAATTTAATCTACAACTCAATTAATACCCATTGAGTATCTTGAACTCAAACCCATGTACGTTTTATAATGTGTAAATTTCATATGTTTCATTTTTTATGCTATTTCTTCCCCTTTATTAGTGTATTTTCATATCAAATTCTAGGTATTTCTCACACGCTTATACATATGAATATACAATATAGATTGTTGAAGATTTATAAATAACCTTGTATATAATCATGTTTATATTGAAACGGAATAAAAAGTCACATGATTTTTTTTTCCTTTAAGAATTATTTTTAGTAATCCTTAATGCGTCTGTAATAAGCAACAATTAATTTAACGCACTTTTATCTCCAACATTATTCGTTTAATAATATTTGTATAAAAAGTATTCATAACACAATGTAGGGATTTTAACATCACAATACATATTTTACTCCATTTAAAACACTCTTTAAAAATTCGTAAATTAAAACTATATTTATTTCCTTAAACAGAATATAATTAGTAAACTATTAAAAAAAATTCACTATGTTTGATACTATTTAACATGATAGAAATTCGCATAAAATAATTACCATTCTCTTTCTTAATGTGCATCAAACATTTTTATTTGAATAAGAACAGTAAATTAACTGTAAGTTTTATATAAACACTTTCAGAATAAAATGTTTTTAAATAGCTAAATTTCATTTTTAATTTAAGCGTATTGACGATATTCTGAGCACCATTAAACAATTAAAAATATAGTAGAAGTAATAAAAACCTGTAACTATAATTGAAAATCGTAAAAAATACTTACTGCTCATTTTTTTTTTTCTTTTTTCTATAATTAAACAGTATTCTGAAATCTTTCAACTAAAATATTTAAATTTTAAACTAAAATATGTTTTACTGAAATAAAATTGCTGTGAATAATGAAATATAACTCACAATAAATTGTTATTTTTTGAGATTATTTTGAAATTTCTGTCTGAGTGTCATCTTCTTCAAAGCAGTTGAAATGTAATATAAATTATACTATATAAAATTAAATTTTTATGCAAAATTTCGTATACTTACTCCGTTTTTAAATGATAAAAAGCAATATATACTAGCTTACCATGCTTTCTTTTTTTCTTTTTTATGGTTGATACTTCTTTTATATATTACGTATTAATTTTATACATAACATAATCACTAAAACCTGAATAATTTTCATTTTCATCGAAATAGTTGATCTCATTTTTTTTTTTTAAGTAATCGATACACGTTACCTTCCGGAAATGAAATGAAATATGGCTTGACTAAAGATTAATGATCATTGAGAATTAATGATGCATTTTAAGGCCTAAAGATGCACAGCATGCTCAAAATTTTCATTCATATCCCCAAGGAAAAAAATATAAATTTGGTCACTAATGAGTAACTTAATTTTTTAAACTATGAAATTCTTCATGTCATTAGAATCTTTCTTTAAAATTAAAAGCATCTTTAGTAGATTTATTTTACCAAAAATATCATCCGCACAATATAAATTATATAGAAATTATGTCTTAATTTTTTCTTCATTTTCACGTGAAAATTAATTTTAAATATGTATTAATAAATGTCATATTACATTCTCTTACCCATAGAATAGAGAAAGTTCTGTTTTAGGATAAAATTTTCAAATTTGAGATTTGCCTATATTTACACGTTTTTGGGTCACATGAATCCGAAAACCAGAATTTAGTGGTTTTCTTCTGATGAGTGTGCGTGCCTGTATTTTTGTCAGTATGTCTTTTATGAGTAAATATGAAGAACAATTAATAGCAGAATGTCTAAGATCGGTATTCTGAAACCTTATCATATGGAGATATTATTTGGTACTTATAATTGAAATTGTACTAATGGGTTGAGTACAAGAACCTACAAAATATTAAAATACGTTACGTTTATGGGTGAGCTTTCCGGTAGGTGAGGCTTAACATATTTGTACTGCAGTGACTAAAATAAAACTTACACAAGTTCTTTATATGTATAAAATCATATTTCACTTAGAATTTGGTGAGGAAAGTATTGCTCTTTCGTTTATAGAACCACATAAAAGAATTCTTATATATTAGGGCTATATTTGGAAGTGACAATAAGCGTATTTCAAGTTGCATCCCGCTTTTTCCTGTTCTAAGATTAAATATATTGTTTGGTACGTAAGTAATTTATAGATACTACACAGAGTTACTCAAAATAGTTCCTATAAGTTTTAAAGTCTAGTAAGTTTGGAAATGTTTTGAAGAATTTGAAATAAATTTCAAAATTGAATTGAATATCAATGTTAATGTTGTTTCAAAATTATAGTTGCAATATTGAAAAAGGGAGTGAAAGAAGTGGTATCTCCTTCACACAGAAAATGTATCACACACACACACACACACACACACACACACACATATATATATATATATATATATATATATATATATATATATTTCTTTTGTGCGTGTGTATGTCACTGAACTCCTCCTAAACGGCTGGACTGAGTTTAATGAAATTTTTTGTGTGTCTTCAGGTGGATTCGAGAATGGTTTAGATTTACAAATGAAAGTTGTAACTTAATTAGTTCTTTCTTAATTAATTTTTAACCAACTCTTTCAACAACTTTTCCACCTAGATGGCGTGAGTTGTCGTAAACACGATGTCAGAATTTATTTAATGTTGAAATGAATAATATTATAGTTTTAAAAAATTAAAGAACACGCTTTTATAGAAATGTGAACTAAAAAGCACGAAATATCTATCTTAGTATTAAAATTCAGGGTAAGAGAAAATCGTGTGAGTGACACACCGTAATATTTACATACATTTAAATCTTTAATTAAAATAACTTGGAATCAACAAAAACCATTTTTAAAAAATCTCCCCTAACGGGGATCGAACGCGGGACCTTTAGATTCGTAGCGCGGCGCCTTACCTCGACGCCGCATCATCCACGTAATGAAAGTATTTTTTTTTACAATATAAATTTTTTGTTTCCTCCCAGAGAAGTTACAAACAAACATACATACATACAGGTGAAGCTAATAAAAGCGTGTTAAAAATGAATTTTTAACCGTATCTTACGAAGCGTTTAAAATATTTTTTCAAAATTAATATTTTTAGAATCGTAACCGTATCTTACGAAGTGTTTAGAATATTTTTTTTCAAAGTTAATAATTTAAAATCGTAAACACGATGTCAGAATTTATTTAATGTTGAAATGAAAAATGAATTTTTAACCGTAAGTGTTTAAAATATTTTTTCAACGTTAATATTGTTAAAATGTTAAAATTAGCTAAAATGGTATATTCTTTTAAAAAATTCGTCAATATCCGACGGAGTTATTTTATTTTAAAATGAAAAATGAATTTTTAGGCCATTATTATCTGTGCAGATGGAAAATGTACTAAAAGTTTTCCGAAAAATTTCACGATCACAAATTTTGACGGATATCCAATGTATCGTCGAAGAATTCCCGATAATGGCGGACAATCTTATCATCTATGGCGGTCATCTATGTCAACAACATAGATATTGACATTGATAACCGATGGGTGGTCCCATATTCGCCTCTGCTGAGCAAAACATTCAATGCTCATATTGATGTTCAGTTCTGCAGTTCAGTGAAGAGCATCAAATACATTTGCAAGTATGTGAATAAAGGCAGTGATATGGCTGTATTTCGAGTTGAAAATACCAATGTGAATGCTCTTCCGGTGAATAACAACGATGAAAGAACACTTTACCAAATTGGCCGGTACGTGAGCTCCAATGAAGCTGTTTGGCGTATCTTTGGTTTCCCAATTCATGAACGGGATACAGCAGTTCTTCATTTAGCCGTCCATCTTGAAAATGGCCAGCGCGTATATTTCACGAGCGAGACAGCGATTGATCGTGCTATAAATCCACCAAAAACTACACTCACCGAATTTTTTGAATTGTGTAATCGTGCGGATGCTTTTGGTGCTTTTGCACGGACATTACTCTATTCAGAAGTACCACGCTATTTCACATGGGCTCCAACAAAAAAATGGATGCCCCGCAAGCAAGGCACGCCGATTGATGTATGTCCCGGTTTATTCAAATCAAACACCTTGGAACGAGTATTTACGGTCAATCCAAGGCAGACTGAGTGCTTTTATCTTCGACTGTTATTGGTTAGTGTCATCGGCCCTTTGTCATTTCAAGATTTACGTAAAGTGAATGGACAACAGTATCCAACGTATAAAGATGCATGCCTTGCACTCGGCTTGCTGGAAGACGACAACCAGTGGGAGTGTATGCTTGCTGAAGTAGGACTGAACTGTACAGCAAAACAAATTCGTCTACTATTCGCTATAGTGTTGACTACATGTTTCTCAGCCCGAGCAGAAACATTATGGGATAATCACAAAGATTCAATGACTAATGATATATTGCATCAACATCGTTCACGGTGCAACGATCTAACGATAGTATTCAGTGACGCTATGTACAATGAAGCATTGATTGCTATTGAAGATCTTTGCATTATCATTGCCAACTTACCACTCGGTCATTTCGGTATGCATTCAACAAATCGAAATGCATCTGATTTAATAAGCACTGAATTGAATCGTGAACTACAGTACAATACTGTAGAAATGGCAGCGATTGTTGCTCGCAATGTCCCACTAATGAATGAAGAACAAAGAACCATTTACGACCGCATCATGCTCGCAGTTTTGGCAGGACAGGGTGGATTCTTTTTTTTTTTTTTTTTGGGTGCACCAGGTGGAACTGGCAAAACATTCTTTATTTCGCTAATTCTCGCAATAATACGATCAAATAATGCATCGCATTGGCTGTTGCATCATCTGGCATTGGTGCAACTTTATTGGATGGATGCAGAACAGCTCATTCATTATTTAAACTGCCACTAAATATTCAAAATAACCCAGACGCAGTGTGCAACATAAAAAAACAATCGTCCATGGCCACAGTGCTGAAATAGTTTAAAATTCTTATCTGGGATGAATGCACTATGGAACACAAACATTGGATTGAGTCGTCGAACAGGACATTGAAAGATATAAAAAACAACGACAAACTATTTGGCGGCACTCTGTTACTCTTTTCAGGTGATTTTAGACAAGCACTTCCCGTTATTCCGAGTTCAACATACGCTGATCAGATCAACGCGTGCTTAAAATCATCGTCATTGTGGCTTAATGTTGAAAAAGTACAACTGAAAGTAAATTTGTGCGTTCAAAAGCTTCAAGATCCATCCGCTGAAACATTTTCAAAACAATTGTTAGATATCGGCGATGAAAAAGTTACTACAGATGAAACTGCATGCATAAAATTACCGACCGATTTCTGCACAATCATTGATTCTCAAGATGCTCTTATTGACCAGATATTTCCCGATGTACACAGACGATACACAAATCATGAGTGGCTGGCAGAAAGAGCAATTTTAGCAGCAAAAAATGTGGACGTCAACGAATTGAATCTCAAGATACAACATTTGTTACCAGGAGACTTGGTGTCATACAAATCTAATTATACAGTTTGCGATGCCACCGAAGCTGTAAATTATCCAACAAAGTTTTTAAACTCATTGGATTTACCAGGCATGCCACCGCATATTTTACAACTGAAGGTTGGATCTCCGGTTATTTTGCTTCGTAATTTGAACCCACCACGTTGTGCAACGGCACGCCTTTCATAAAAAAATTAATGAAAAATGTTATCGAAGCCATCATTTTAAATGACAAATTTCGAGGTGAAACTATATTACTACTGCGAATTCCTATTATACCCACAGATGTGCCAATTCAATTTAAACGCCCTCAATTTCCAATTAGATTGGCATTTGCAATGACTATCAATAAGTCTCAGGGCCAAACGATGTCTGTCTGTGGCTTAGATTTGTGCACATCATGTTTTTCACACGGACAATTATACGTGGCTCTCGAGTAGGCAAACCATCCAGTTTGTTTGCATTGGCGAAAGATGGGATAACAAAAAATATTGTACACTCTGTTGCATTAAGGGAATGATATTGTTTTTTAGCAATATTGTTATAAGTAACGATATGTATATAATTTTAAAGAATCAATTTTAATAAATTAAAAAAATAAATGATTGGTGTTTTGTTATTTTTATATTCTTTCACAGTTCACAGTGCTCCATACATCTTCCACTTATATACCACATCCTAACACACTTACAATAAGTTAGTTATTTTTTTCTAGCAAAATATTCTATAGAAATAATTTATATGACAAAACAACGTTTGTCGGGTCAGCTAGTATATATATATATATATATATTCTAATCCCACTCTGAACAGTTGTTTAAAATACACTATAAATATTCAAATATAGTACCTCAGATATATATTATTGAAAAGGATTGGCATTAACACTATTCAGTTTTCACTGAAATTCGAAAAAAAAGGAGAGACTTTTTTGTATATTTAAGGAAAATTTGTTAGTTACATTTTTACCAAGTGATAGCGTTGTATTCGCATTATCTTCTCACATTTTATACAGATCCGTATTCTCAAATGACGCAATATTTCAAATACAGATTAATGTGACTTTCGCACGTTTCATATAATTTCAGATGTTAATGAATATTTAAGATAAAATTAAATAAATTCCCATTACACACAAATTTCTTTACAAATTACACACAATGCACAAATTTCTTTTTACAATGATTGCATTGTAAAAAGAAATTTGTGCATTACTATATATCGGTAAGAGGAAGAAATATGATGTCCGTCCTTGTACACAAAAAAGTTTCTTAAATGTAAGTTATTTCAGATAGCAATAAATATATCTCGAATTATCATTTGTATTTTGAATGCTTAACAACGAGATATTTATTTTTATATAATTTAATAACATACTAGATTGGGTTCGGCTTTTAGCCCTACACCTTTTTTCAATACATCAAATACACTAGTAGACTCCGTAGTTTTCAAATCAACAATCGCAAAGTTTCTAAATTAAACTGAATAAATTTTGCAGGTCTTAGATCGATATATGTGTCTGTCTGTAATTCTTTGTTCAGGGTTAAGATTGTGTAAATTTTATATCCTTTTAGTTCTATGCAATGGGCAATTGGTCTGTGGTACGAAGCCTGTGGTACACCACTTCTTATCAGAAGATATGCCATCTAAATTTTTACCTTCCACAAAGGCGATGGCTCCCACTCTTCAGTAATTCCCTAATGCCTTATTTTTATGAAAATGGAGAACATTGCAGCAATGACACATTCTACGTGCATCATTACCATAAGTGTAAACAACATTTTTTGAACGACCTTTTTAGGAAAAATAATCTGGTGTGTCACTCACACGACTTTCTCTTACCCTGAAATTTAATACTATAAATACAGGTTGCAGATTAAAAGGTAAGATAACGAGTACTGTTATGTAAACCTGTGTTAAACAATTCATATAAGGCTTCTGAAGAGTTTTATATGATAATTAGTTCTGTTTGAGGGGGGCTACCGCCCCCTTAACCCCCCGTTACATTAATGCACCTAAATTTATAGAAAATTTAATTCGGTTATTAAAAAATAATTCTGATTTTAAAAAATAATTTATTAAAATTATTATTTTAAAAAATTATGTTTTATGATAATGCACACGATTTCCATATTAGAGAAGTAGTATAGCACTAAATATACGAATAAAGTCCATTTTAATCTCAATATTAAAAAAAAAAAAAAAAAAAAAAAACGATTTTTTTTCTAAGTTTTTTATTTTGTTAAAAACAAAAAAAATCGATAACTTTGTTTTAAATTATCGCAGATCGATGGTTCAACCATTCGTTTTAAAGGTATTGGCGAGCTCTTTTGAAAGATATCCATCATGAAAATTTACTCCCCTCGAGGGGGGACTTCCCCCCCCCTGGGGGGGGGAGGCGAGGCTCCTACATACACATTTTCTTTTCCCAGTTGATTATCTCTATTACAAAATATATATATTCGTTTCATTTGGTTTAGTGCAGTCTATAGACGTTAAACTCTACTTACCTGTAATTTCCCCCATAGACGTAATGTATTAGAATTCTCTTGATTGTCCCTGTACACGAACCATTTGCTTGATCTGAGCGAAAAGCTTACTGTAGCATCCGTATATGATACACATTTAGAATACCAAGTTTGAACTTTCTCCCATAATTTGTTTTTGAGATATGCTGATAACAGACAGACACACACACAGACACACACACTCACAGATACACACACAGACTCGCAGACACACAGACATACACACAGACCATTTGCTAAAAACATGATTTTCGTACTCAGGGGACCTCAGAACGTGTAAATATAACAAAATCTCGCGTTAGAAAATTTGACCCAAAAACAATACTTTCTCTACCTTATGGGTAAGAGAAAGTAAAATAATCTGGTGTGTCACTCACACGACTTTCTCTTACCCTGAAATTTAATACTATAAATACAGGTTGGAGATTAAGAGGTAAGATAACGAGTACTGTTATGTAAACCTATGTTAAACAATTCATATTAGGCTTCTGAAGAGTTTTATATGATAATTAGTTCTGTGTGAGGGGGGCTACCGCCCCCCTCAACCCCCCGTTTCATTGATGCACCTACATTTATATAGAATTTAATTCGGTTATTAAAAAATATTTCTCTTTTTAAAAAATAATTTATTAAAATTATTATTTAAAAAAATTATCTTTTATGATAAGGCAGACGATTTCCATATTAGAGAAGTAGTTTAACACCAAATATCCAAAAAAAGTCCATTTTATTCTCAATATATAAAAAAAAAAAGTACGATTTTTTTTCGTTTGTTTTTTTTTTTCGTTAAAAGTAAAAAAAATCCATAACTTTGTTTTAAATTATCGCAGATCGATGGTTCAACCATTCGTTTTAAAGGTATTTTCGAGCTCTTTTGAAAGATACCCATCATGAAAATTTACTCCCCTCGAGGGGGGACTTCCCCCCCAGGGGGGGAGGCGAGGCTCCTACATACACAAAAAAATTTTCACAGTTAACTGTCTCTATTACAAAAAATATATATTTGTTTCATTTGGTTTAGTGCAGTCTATAGACGTTAAACTCTATTTTCCTGCAATTTCCCCCATAGACGTAATGTATTAGAATTCTCTTGATTGTCCCCGTACACGAACCATTTGCTTGATCTTAACGAAAAGCTTACTGTAGCATCCCTATATGATACACATTTAGAATACCAAGTTTGAACTTTCTACCATAATTTGTTTTTGAGATATGCTGATAACAGACAGACACACAGACACACAGACACACACACACACACACAGACACACACACAGACACACACACACAGACAGACACACAGACACACACACAGACACACAGACCCTTTGCTAAAAACATGATTTTCGTATTCAGGGGACCTCAAAACGTGTAAATATAACAAAATCTCGCGTTCGAAAATTTGAGCCTAAAACGATACTTTCTCTACCTTATGGGTAAGAGAAAGTAAAAATAGAAGAAACTAAAATATTTAATGTATAATTCTAAGAAAAATTATTTCCCGCAAAGTGGGAATTTTTTATCAGGTTTACAATCGGCAGCAAAATTATTGAAGCGCTAGCAATAATTCCTATTTAAAAGATGGGAGGATGAAACGTTTTAAAGTTTAATGGTAAAATTTTGCATGTATTAAAGATTTAAGCCTAAGTAGAGTGAAAGGCAGGAAAAAAAAAACGCAAAATATTCAAGATTCTTTTTTTTTTTTTTTTTTTTTTTTTTTTTGGAGAGGGGGGGGGGGAGAAAAAAAAAACATAAATATTAAAGCAAATGTAAAATTAACAAAAAAAAAAAATAAATTATAATAAATAAATAAATAAATAAAGGTCACTTTAAAATCTGGTGACAAAATCAACTTGTTATCGCAAAAATAAAATAGAAGAAAGGAAAATAAGTTGAATCTTTCCCACAAATTTGACAATCAAGAAAAAGTAATTACAGTCGGAAACAAAATTATTGAAGCACTAGCAGTAATTCCTAATAATTCCAAAATAGGCACGTAATACTCTTGATAACACATTGATAACATATACAACAGATTTGTATGCTTGACTCGTTGTTCGCGTGTAAATCTTCGTCAAATTAAAATAGACAGATAGCACATGACAGAATTACAATACGAAGAAATGGAAAAACACCCAGGGCCGTCGCGGGAATTGAACCCGCTCCACTACGCGTGGTGACATAAACACTCGGCCACGGAAGGCCCTAATACTGTTTTGTTAAGTAAATATTTGTCGAGTCATGATCTTAGTCTTATACTGCTTATAAAAAAGTAATTTTATGATGAAAATTAACGACCAGACTAAAAAATATGCATATGAAAAACAGGGATGTGTGCTTGAAGAATTTTGAAGTCGACTGTAAATCACGGTTACTTTAAAACCCGAATAAACTACTACGTCAGAACCGCCAAAGAAAAATATTTTATATTTATTATTATATATTTTTCTTTGGCGGTTCTGACGTAGTAGTTTATTCGGGTTTTAATATTCCAACGCCATGTCTCCTGTTATTATCACGGTTACTTTGTTTAAATCTTCACATTCGCGACTGCGTCTATCTTAACTTACAAGCAAGTTATTTTACTTAACTATTTGCAATTCTTTCGTCTTCATTCGCGAGAAAACTCACAGATTTCGGAATTTGAAGAGTTAATCCTCTTTTCCACAGATATTGACGGGCAGCGGTAGCCTAGTCGGTAGAGCGCCGGCCTCGTAATTGGAAGATTGTGGGTTCGGTACTCGAGCCGTCCAAAGACCGCCGTGTACACTAATGGTGGCTGGTGCACGTAAAATCTGTCGTGTCCGCAATGTCCTCCATGTTCCCGTCAAAAATTATACCTCTGGGGGTCACCGAAGCGGCAGAGCCATCCCTTCCGTGGAGGATCAAAATTGTGATGGCATGTCTCCGGACCACCTCTAGGTGGTGTCCCAGACCGTCGCCAACTGCCCATCTGCGCAGCACTAGTGCGACGTAAAACCCAACCATCCATCCATCCACAGATATTGATGGAGATTGTGCTTGATACGGTAATCAATTTATTTATCTATATTAATAAAATCAGAGTTTTGTCTGTAAATTTGTCGGAATCGAAAAATTTTGCGATATCTTCACGTTTCACACCCCATGAAAGCCGAAAATGGCTTCAGAAAATTTTGCCTGTGTGTGTGTGTGTGTGTGTCTGTGTGTGTGTCATCGTGTCCGAATGTCGCTTTTTTTGTCCGGGCATTACTCGAGAACGGCTGGGCAGAATTCAACGGCACTTCGCAGGAATTTAGGTCTTCACCCAACTTAAAATTATATCTATCAACTTTTCAGAAATTCCCCCCCGTTCCCCCCTAGGGGGTAAAAGACTAAAACACGTTTGTCCGGGCATCACTCGAGAACGGCTGGACGGAATTCAACGGCGCTTGGCAGAAACTTAGGTCTTCACCCAACTTGAAATTATATATATATAAATTTTCAAAATTATGATTAGTGTTTAAATTGTGTGTAAAAAACGCCTGCGCATGCGCCATAAATATTTTTTCACTAAAATGCTTTGAATGAAAAAATGAAATATAAAAATAAATTTTTAAGTTAAAGACTTTTGTATTCGCGTGATTTTCACTACAAATTATGAAAAGATTTAAATGAAGTTTTGCCATCTGAGTTTCATACTTTAGTTAATTTTAAACATCTAATATTCGTATTGAAAAACTGTTTACACCCCAGGATTCAGAAAACTCACCTCTTTAATTTGGTACTAAATTTGTAACGATAGGTCTGATACTTCTAATTTAATTTCCCCTTTTTCCGTTTTTCCGTTGCCACTAAAATTTCATACTTTAGTTATTTTTTTAATATCTAATTGTCGCATCGAAAAACTGTTTGCACCCCTGGATTCAGAAAAATCGCCTCTTTCATTTGGTACCAAATTTATAAATATAGGTCTGATATTTCTAATTTATTTTACCCTTTTTCCGTTTTCAACCTAGATTCGATATGGAACAGCTTTAGTAATGGATCCCTTTGGCAAAATTTGAAATTCGGAACCGAAGTAGCTCGGACGTTTCTCGCCAAGATCTTTGATTGCACAATTGAGATAGCCAATTCAGTTCATCGCAAAAATGGCTTAAAATATTTAAAGGCACCAAAGGGTTCCGATACTTAAGCTGTGCTTTTTGTATTTATTAGTGCTAGAGGCCTATTTCAGTCGGTACAGTTGTCGAATTTTTATAGGTCACTCTTAATTAGTGCTAGGGGCCTATTTCAGTCGGTTTATTGAATGGGGATTTATTGAATGAAGTCCCCCCAAGGCACAGCTTTGACATGAGTCCCCCCAGGCACAACTTTGACATGAGTCCCCCCCAAGGTACCCCTATTTCAGTCGGTACAGCGTTGTCGAATTTTTATAATACACTCTTAATAGTGCTAAGGGCCTATTTCAGTCGGTTTATTGAATGGGGATTTATTGAATGAAGTTCCCCCAAGGCACAACTTTGACATGAGTCCCCCCCAGGCACAACTTTGACATGAGTCCCCCCCAAGGTACAACTTTGACATGAGTCCCCCCAAGGCCCAACTTTGACATGAGTCCCCCCCAAGGTAGAACTTTGACATGAGTCCCCCCCAAGGTACAACTTTGACATGAGTCCCCCCAAGGCCCAACTTTGACATGAGTCCCCCCCCGGCCCAACTTTGACATGAGTCCCCCCAAGGCCCAACTTTGACATGAGTCCCCCCAAGGTACAACTTTGACATGAGTCCCCCCCCAAGGCACACCTTTGACATGAGTCCCCCCAAGGCCCAACTTTGACATGAGTCCCCCCCAGGTCCAACTTTGACATGAGTCACCCCAAGGCACAACTTTGACTTGAGTCCCCCCCAAGGTACAACTTTGACATGAGTCCCCCCCAAGGCACACCTCCCCCTCATTGAGAAAAAGAGAAAAAACGTTGTTTTGCGGCTATAAGACAGTTTGGACTTCCAACGTTATTTGTTACAATATCTGCAGCTGAAACACATTGGTTTGATTTAATGAAAACTTTATCATGGAATTTAGATCGTCACGAATTAACTAAAGAAGAATTTGTCGATATTAACAAGTTTAGCAGTAGGCCTCTGGCACTAAATTAAAATCTGTCAATGTCAGATTTTCATGTTTTAAATAATGAAATAATGTCGTGTCTGTATAATTTTTATTTATTATTATTTATTTTTATTTTTTATTTATAATATTGTCTATTAAAGACTTCTGTGGTCACGAAATTTGGTGCGTAAATTGTTTGTATGCACCCGGCACTTATTGTAACTGCATTTCATGAAATTCGAAATCGCCCCCCCCCCCTTCTCGGAGTCGGATGGCAATAAACATGTGTAAAAACATGTTTTTCCCGTTTGAATTCGCTTTGAATTATCTTAGATTGGCGAATTTTGGTGCGTGGATATTGATTAAGTGTACGCATTATGTACATTAGTGGGATTTTGCAAAACTTCGAACTCACCCGCTGAGGGTGGGGAAGTAAGAAGTGGGTAAATTGTTCCGAAGACAGTGGGGACCCAGACTCCTAACATTGGGAGCGAGAAAACCTCTACCAATCACAGCGAGAACTTAGGTTATTAATAAAGATATGGCATTTTGACAAATCATTTAAGTTTAACGTCCAGCGAAGCGGGCAAAGCCTGCTAGTTTATCTATAAGTATCTTAAAAAAAAAAAAAAAAAAAAAAAAAAAAATTGAATTGTTAATTTTTATATTTTTTGACCATTTTCAAAAGACTCATAGAAAAAAATAATTAAAATCATAACTGAATAAATATCAAATTATTCAATACTAAATAATTTTGATCTATAAATTTGTAAACGCAAGAAAATTTTCACACTTATATTTTCTTTTTCTCAGTTTTTAAATTGAGTAATTGAGTCGTATAGCAATACCGTAATGATTGCTTCTTTGTAATAGACTCAAAGATTTTGCGGATTATTAAGAACTACGTTTTTAGTATTCAAATTTAGACTTCAGTTTTTATTTATATGATATTTATTTAATATTTCTTAACTAGTGTAGAAAAATGTAATTATTTTTAAACACGAATGGATGAATATGTAAGATGTCAGTGAATTTTAATTGTAAAACTTGAAATCGGATTAAAATTTAAATTAAGCGAATTAATTTTTTATAGTAATAATTGAGAGAAAGGAATATGTCATGAATAAAAATATTACCATTTATCATTTTCAATCAAATTATTTAAAATATATATATATATATATATGATTTTTTACTAAAAAAATACTCTTACATCTTTAATTTATTTTGAAAAAATAATTAATTAAATGTTTTTATTATAAAACATATTACTTTTATTTGTATAAAGAAATGTCCATTGTATTTTCCTGGAAAATGTGTCAATATATATTTTTCATAAATGCAATAGAATTAACAAGTGATCAACTTCAATTAATAATTTCTATTTTTCTTTTTAGAGCTGAGGGCTATTGTCTTACTGGGACTTACTTAATAAAGAGCAATATTTATTCAACACATGTGCTCTGTCATTAAATAAAACTTACCTCAAGCCTTACGTAAAATTGCAGTGAAAAGTAAATATAGATGTTGAAAAAAAAAATTCACACATATTGTAATTGCTAATATTATTTTAATTAATTATTGGCGAACGTATATTAATAATTTATATTAGTCTTTTTGAAGTAAAAATATTAATTTTTTATTATTTTTGTGAAATAAATCAATTAATATATATATATATATATATATATATATATATATAGAGAGAGAGAGAGAGAGAGAGAGAGAGAGAATAAATATTGAAAATCACTATTTTAATAGACATCTACTGTAAATTTATAGAATACACAGTTATTTGTATATAAATATTTCTGTATATTTATAAAACTTTTTCATTGCAGTTTTTCAAGTAACTGCATTTTAAAATTATTATTTTTGTTTGTTTGACTGATTTTAATTTTTTTAATATTTAACATTTAAAAACAAAATTTCACATAAATAATTATTTAATAATTTTTCTTCTGCACAGAAAAAATTAATAATAAAAGTTAAAATAAATATATGGGCAAAGTAATTCATCTATATATGTAAAAGAGACCTTTTTTTTTATTTTTTATTTTTATTACTTTCTTCTATATGTAATATAGAGAAAGTATTGGATTCGCGAAAATTTTCGACCTCCGTTTTTTGACGGATCTACACGTTTTGGGATGTCCTGAACACGAATTGATAGTTTTTAGAAAATGTCTGTCTGTGCGTCTGTCTGTCTGTCTGTCTGTCTGTCTGTGTGTCTGTCTGTATCATTTTTTTGTGGACGCTGTATCTCACGAACCAATGAATGAAATTTAACCAAACTTGGTATTGAGTTGCACCCTGACATGAACTGGTGCCCATTAGATTTGGGGATCAATAGCTCAACAGGTGGCGCTGTGATCGCATTTTATGAAAATTTTTAACATGGCAGCATAGGACAAAATTCGGTATAAATGGGCATAATGAGAGTTATTTTAAACTTGTGATTGTAAAATTAATATGAATTATTGATAATAGTAGTAGTTAACTAGGAAAAAAAAAATTGTGCATGGGGGGGCATCGGTTCCCCCCCTGGGGGGGAAGTACCCCCCAGGGGGGGTTAAATTTTGAAGATGGGTATCATTCGAAAGATCTCGTCAATACCTTTAAAACGAATGGTTGAACCATAAATCTGTGATAATTTAAAACAAAGTTATCGATTTTTTTTACTTTTAACAAAAAAAAAAAAACTTAGAAAAAAAATCGTATTTTTTTTTTTTTTTTTTTTTTTTAACGAAATTTTACCAAACTTGGTATTTAGTTGATCCCCGACATAAACTGGTGCTGATTATATTTGGGGATCAATAGCTCAACAGGAGGCGCTGTGATAGCATTTTATCTAAATTTTTAACATGGCAGAATAGGGCAAAAATTCGTATAAATGTGCGTAATAAGAGTTATTTTACACTTGTGATTGTAAAATTAATATGAATTATTGATAATAGTAGTACGTAACTAGGAAAAAATTTTGTGCATGGGGGGGCATCGCTTCCCCCCCCTGGGGGGAAGTACCCTCCCCGTGGGGGGTAAATCTTGAAGATGGGTATCATTCGAAAGATCTCGTCAATACCTTTAAAACGAATGGTTGAACGATAAATCTGTGATAATTTAAAACAAAGTTTTCGATTTTTTTTTACTTTTAACCAAAAAAAAAAAAAAAAAAAAAAAAAAACTTAGGAAAAAAAATTTCGCATTTTTTTTTTTTTTTTTTTTTTTTAAATATTGTTAGTGATTGAATATGTATTAATTTTTGCAAAAAAAAAAAAACCGTAGAAAAAAAATCTTTTTTTTTTTTTCTTTTTTTTTTAATATTGTTACTGATTGAATACGTATAGGAAAATATAGAAGAAAGTCTTGTGGTGGCCACAACATACTAGTTTTTATTTTTATTTCATTTTTTAGTTACAAATTAAGTAATTTTCGATTGAGGTAGATTTACCCTAATTTACTATTTAGTTACTGAATTATAACATGCATTATTTTCGTTTTGAAAAACTAGAATTTTTTATTTCTTATATAAACTAAATTTCCTGTAAAATGAAAAGTTTTTATGCATTTAACTATAGCAAAACCTTGCAAAATTAAACAATATCTTTGAATTAAACAATTCACATGGAATCGTACACAATAACAGGAAATCCAGATAATAATATACGTTGACTTTATGGAATTTGGAAAGAAAAAAAGGTAAAACAATAGATAAACGATCTAATTTTGAAACTTATTATATTTTGGTAAAGATACTTTCTCAATTTCCAAAGTTTCTTAGAAGCTCAACGTGTTCGGTTAACACAATGAATTTTGATTACTGATTCTGTCACATGTTCTGTTATAAGATATAACGACTATTACTTAAGTACGTGATATTTCAGAAATAATCACATGAAATTTAAAAAGTTATTTTTAAGTAATCTTATACATTATACTTATAATAAATGTCATTTATATAATTAGCAGTTAGATTGTTCATAAAATAAATCAATAAAAATATAATGGATAACAAATATTGCTTTAGGATAGACGATTTATCTAAAATTCTAATATCAATATGTGTTCATTATGTTATAAATTTACTTAGCAAATATTATTTATTATTTTTAAATGTCATCATTTTTTTTAATCTAAAATTTTCATTAATACAAAAACTATTTAATATTATTTTGAAATAAACGATAAAAATTAAATGTTATATATAATTTACCATTCTCAGCATTTTTATAAACACTATTAAAATATAAATATGTATGCGTAAGAGAAAAATCCACTATAATTCATGCAACTTTAAAAGGGAAAAACATCAAAGAATATTTGATATTCTATACCATAAAATACATTTAGTCGTTTTTAAACCTTGGATTCTCACACAGTATTTAAATGCCTGTAATTTAAAAATTTTGTTTACTAAATTTTAAAGATTTACTAACGGTATAAAGTTTTATTCATTATATATTTTTATAAATAATTAATATTGCTGGCTTGTACGAGGATTGATCTAAAAGTAATGCCTTCTATATCATAAAAACTTTATTAATGAACTTATAACATCAGACATTATTACAGATTATAGCGTGAACTGTCCTCTACACAAAACTACCCTTCAACATAGTCACTATTAATTTGCACACATTTGCGCCATCGGTAACCCAGGCATCAAAACCATTTTGGATAAATTCAGGGTTATGATTCTTGAGCCATGATTTTAACGCTGTTTTAACGTCATCTAAGTCATTGAATCTGATACCTCGTAAGTTGTCTTTCATAGGTCCAAAAAGGTAAAAGTCAGGTGTCAAAGATGGGTGAGGCACTACTGAGCAGCCCATTTTTGCAATCGCCTGGGTTGGGGTAAATTATGTGTGTGAGCATACATTATCATGATGAAGCCTGATGGAATGAACGCCTTTTAGTGGTCTCTTCTTTCTTATTGCCTCCTTAAGTTTCTTAAGTATGGTTACATAGGTTTCACTGGTGATTGTGGCGCGAGGTTGCAAAAAATCAACAAGAATAACACTCTGTGTATACCAAAACACTGTTGCCATAACCTTCTGCGCTGACTTGGTAGACTTGACTCACTCGGTATCAGATTCAATGATTTAGATAACGTTAAAACAGCGTTAAAATCATGGCTCAAGAAGCAAAACCCTGAAGTTTTCAAAATAATTTTGATGCCTGGGCTAACCGATGGCGCAAATGTGTGCAAATTAATGGTGACTATGTTGAAGGGTAGTTTTCTGTAGAGAACAGTTCACATTATAATCTGTAATAACTTCTGCTGTTATATGTTCATTAATAAAGCTTTTAATGACACTAGAGGCATTTTTTTTTTATCCACCATTGTATAATCTCTTAATTCATCAATTACTCTTCAGTAATAAAGTATTTAATAATTATTCTTAAGAAAATTCAAAATTTTAATTCGTTTCATAAATTTGCATGTTAATTAAAGAGTTACGTTGGTTTCGAAGGTTAAAAAGAGCACATTTATTTTCTTTTCTTTTAATGCAATAAAAACTTTTTTTATTTAAAATTTTGAGAATAAAAAAAAGCAATATTTAAATATTATTAAAAAAAAAAATCCTTAAAAAGTTTTGGAAAATAATCTTAAGAAATTCGACATCGTAATCCTTTAATTCAAACTTTATAACCATGTTTTGTTTTTGTTTTTTTGTTATTGCGAAAAGCGTTTATTTAAATATGCAAATCATTTATTATTTTTTAAAAGCATATTTATGAAACAATGTATCGTAAAACTTTTAAAAGTACTTATTGAATTGAATTAAAGGGAAAATTGAGAAAAAAAAATTCTGCAGTTCAAAGAATAACGAAAAATTGTAAGAAAAAAAAAAAATCAATGTTGTATCGAAAAGCTCCCGAAAGAAACCATGAGAGTTGCAGAATTGTGCCACAGTTAAAAATAAAATGATTATTCTAAAGGCAAATTTAATTTACTTATTACAAAAACTATATTTATAAACAATTTTTTAAAGAATTTTTCAACTTCATATGAAAAGAATGAAAAGAATATTCATAATATCGAAATTCCTAAGGACAAATAAGCCTCATTTCACATATGTTATTGTCCCTGATTAAGAACAGTATAGACACATAAATAGAAAGTTTATTTTTTTAAATAAAAGATAAACAAATATTTTCTCCCAGTTACTCGATTTTTACTCTAACATAGTGTTAGTATAGTCAAGTTATAGGAAAGAAAGAAAAATGCCGAAGCTTGGGGGAGACTGGGATACAATGGACTACTCCCTATAATTGTATTTATTTATTTATTTATTTTATGGTTCGTATTTTGGTACATAGATTGCAGCACTTCAGTGATGAAATTTAGCCAGCAACTTCATATCTAACTGACAATTTAGTCATTTTATTCGTGAAATTTAATGCAGCCAAAAGTAAATATTTTGAGTTAAACATTTTTTCTTTTCACCATTCAAGAATTATGATCTGGAAGATGCTATTTATTACAATAAAGAGCTACAGTCATCTATCATTATATTTAATCTCAATAAAATATTTTTTAAAGGGATTTGTTATTATTATTATTATTATTATTATTTAACATTTGCTGTCAGAGGTCCACACGGTGTACAATGGACCATGGTCCATTTACCCCAGTTTTTTTTTCATAATAATCTGATTCACAAAATCTACATCTTTGAAGTGTTAGCTATAAATTATACTTAAAAATTTCATTGTAAACCTTAATCAGACCTATTATGTCTTCAAAGATGAATAAGAAAGCAATTTGCTTTGAGGTTTCTTCTTATTTATTTTTAATAACCATTCAGTTACTTTTGTGTTCTTATAATTTTACAAATATCACACAGCTATAACAAACTGAGTTAAATAATGCAATAAAAAATAAAAATACTAACAAATTTGATGAAAAGGACGGTTTTACATTTTGTTGATTTAATCACAGAAATAAAAAAAAATGAATCTGTTTTTGTGAGATCCATGCAACGTAAACCTAATGAAGATCTCTACATTTTTTCCTGAGATTGCTGATATATCTCTTGTAAATTTTCCAGCTATTGTAATGATGAGTCTTCCAGACTCTACAAATTCACAAAAAAAAACTACAGATTTTCAGTGACACAAAAATCGTTTGGTGTATCATTTTCTAATTTTACTGTTCATTAATTTACATCATTTGTATGAATCGAAGGCATGAATAAACAAATATAATCCATTCTATATTTTACTGTAAATATATAGAGTATATAAATATTTGTATATAACTATTTCTGTATATTTGTAGAACTTATTTCATTGTAGTTTATCGAGTAACTGCATTTTAAATTGTTATTTTTGTATGTTTGACTGATTATGATTTTTTACTATTTAACATTCAAAAACAAAATTTCACAAAAATAATTATTTAATTATTTTTCTTCTACGCAGTATGAATCGAAGGCATGAATAAACAAATATAATCCATTCTATATTTTATTCTATTAAAAAACGCACTACATTAGTATACGTTTTAAATTTGACCTACTACCTCATGCCATGGACAATTATACCCCGTGGTCGGGGTACAATGGTCCATTTTGTCAGTTATTATAAAAAAAATTATATTTAAAAAAGTAAACATAATTGTTGCTTTTGACTGAGTGCAACATAACACCCAATATATAGGTAATATGCACACATATTTTCAATAGAGAGAAATCATTACTTTGTGAGTAAACGCTTAAAATTTTCAAAATTGGTCCATTGTTCCTCAGTCTCTCCTATAATTAAATTTAAAATTAAAAAAAGAAAAAAATAGAATGGCAAATGAACCAAATGTTAGAATATGACTCCGTATATCTAGAATTCCACTGAATTCCAATTTTACTGGACTTAGATTTAGAATTTTTAAACACCACTGCAAAATGAAATGTTTTATTGTTTAAAGTTTTTATGTGTTTGTGTGTGTCTCCCCGTTATATAATAATTTCCGTACTAGTATAGACTTCTTTCAATGCGTTATTATTACAGTTTTTATTAGAATGCTGGTTTAATTAAGATAGTTCTTAAAAAGAAAGTTCATTCTTAATGAAAAAGTATATAAAGTTTTTTATTGTTATTACTAATTAAAAAGCAGTCATTCAGCTGCATATTATATACACATTTTATTGTTTGGTAACTAGCAATGTTCTAATAAGCCCAAACGATAAATCAAGTGGTTTCCGAATTGAAGTATAAATTAATTTTTTGTCGCAAATTTTCATTCGACCTTAACAACAATTAAAAATGAGTTATGAACAGTTATTAAGAATTTACATTTTTTAAATTTCTTATTTTTCTTTAAATTTTCAAATTTTATATTAAATAATAATAATTATAATAATAATATTTAGTTAAATTCAGATTCGGCTATGGCTGGTTTTATTCTTAATGCTTTTTAACTATATTTGGTGTTATTCACTGTATGTATCAGAGGTATATATATATATATGTGTGTGTGTGTGTGTGTGTGTGTGTGTTTGTGTATACAGTAAATGCAAACGTCTTAAATTCAGTTTTAAAAGTGCCTTAAATGGATAGTCACATTTTAAGCGGGGGGAAAAAAGTCTTACTTTTTAAGACTTCTTTTCCATCTGAAATTAAGACTGTAAAATGCATAGCCAATTTTTGAAAATCGCAGTCTTTGATGTTTGGATGACGATTTTTTTCCTTAAACTGATATATAAAAGAAACAAAACTGTGAATATGAATACCAGATAATTTGATGTTTTAAATTAAGAGCAGGTAAATATCTGAAAGAAAACCGTCTTTAAACTGAAAAACAAAAAAGATAAGGTAAGATAAGATAAAATAAGATAAAATAAGATATGCAGTTATAGACAATTTGTTCAAGATAGTTCTGTTACAGTTTCGCTCTCTTCGCTGCAAGTTACTTGCTTCGTTAATCTTAATATACTATACATATGTATATTTTAAGTATTATAGAGCTTTAAATAAAAATATTTCTTTTAACTGAATAAGTTCAGCATCTAAATAAGTTGTCTTGTGAATTATTTCAAACATAATTCCATACAAATATGAATTACATCTCTATATAGAATGTTATTTTTTTTTAATTTAATTTCATAAAGCTAACATAGTCTAAATAGCTTCACTACTTATTATACAAAATAATAATATTATTTATTGAAAGAGATAAGAAGGTTAAATAGGATATGCATATTGCTTAGATTCCATAAAAAAAGTTACCAAGTAACACAAGTGTCTGAAAATTCAGACGAGTTTACTGTCTGAAATTTCTGATATTTAAGTGTTTCAGACATTTTTGTGACTGAATTGGTATTTCAGACACATTTCTGTCTGAACTTACTACGTATCTAATAAGAAAGTGACAGAGAACTGGCGTTTTAAAGTATTACGTATAAAACTTTGAAGTTGCCGCTTTGACTGCAGCACTCGTTTGTTCACCTACTTTGTTCGCCTGACGGAGGGTCGCGTGCTTTTTCGACACGAAGCAATTGTTTCGAAATTATTGCATTTTGTGGTGTTTATTCAAAGTTTTTTTACGTAATATTAAGACGTATCTATTTACAGTTAATGCATTAAGACACACAAGTGGCTTAAATTGGAATATCTGTTATGTCGAGGCTTTATATTAAGACATTTTAATGCCTTAAACGTCTTTCCTGTTGTTTTTACGTCTTATATTAAGACTTTCTATTAAATCATTTTAATAATCACGGTAATTCGGGTGAAGACTCAAGTTTGTTCCTAGCACTTTTTT
This sequence comes from Salticus scenicus, assembly GCA_963930645.1. Taxonomy (NCBI): domain Eukaryota; kingdom Metazoa; phylum Arthropoda; class Arachnida; order Araneae; family Salticidae; genus Salticus; species Salticus scenicus. The sequence goes on along the minus strand of OZ005650.1, from coordinate 110,971,471 downwards.
GAGTCAACAGAAGGTAATACTGTCCAGCATGTGTGAGACGTCTTGTCCCAGTAAACGCGTAGATTGTGAATTTATCTTAATCCATTGCTTTTAATCGCCGTTACTTTGGATCTTTTAAGAATTTAAGCTTGTAAATAAAGCATTTATAATATTCGGTTGTTTTTATTTAAAGTTCAAAAACAGATGTTTTATTTTAAATACGATACTAGCAATGTAAGAAAATTGCTTATTCGATTACACACACAAAGTAAGCGGAAGCGGACTTAACCTTGCAGCAATATGAAAATAAACGTATGTGACATCTTAACCCCATATTTTGAGGAAGATGCAACATGGTTGTCTTATTTTACGTACTGCATATTATAGTGCAAAATATAAATGGAATTAATTATTATAATTATAATACTATAATAATTACGTTTTTCTAATATTATTTTAACAAACCTCGAAGTCTTCAGTAAGGATATCTTCTGAATACAGCTCGGAGTAAAGCAGCTACAGTAGGAAATAGAATTTCCGGGTTTTCAGCTTCTGGGAGTTGCCCTTATAACCCACATGGGATCACAGATCACGCATGTGCTGTCTCTGTTGGTTCCAGAAATGACACAGCTGTAACTTCCACAAACAACGCATGTGACAATAGGACTACGCTGATTCTACCAGCAGAACAAGAGGCAACCGACTGTCACAAGCAGTTGCCTCCACCAGCACAGAAAAGCCATTGCCTGCACTATCCTTGCTCATCGAATGCAAGAAATGGTAGTACGAAGATTGCAATGGTGATCATTTGCACTAAATTAAACGTTGTGCAGGCTAACATTCAAACTTGGACTCTTATTAGTTATAGCAAGGTAACTTTACAAAAATTTATTTCAGTTTACAGTTTAGTTTTTTTCTCCATAGTTACTTTTAATTCACAGGTAAGTTTCCAATGTTTGTCTTATTTTTCTTATTTATTGTGGCATTGCGCCTTACCTCATAACTGGTGACATCTTCCAAGTATATATGGGGAAGATGCCACAATTATACAAGTTTATTTAACATTAAATTTGTTAATTGTGTACACAAACACAAGCCGGGAAAGAAATTAATAGGCATGCATAATTAATTAAACATTAAAAAACGTATTTTTCTTATTATCATATCTTTTCAATTTTAGGCTGTACTAAACAAAACATCCTTATACATGATGTCTTCCCTCGATTTACCTTATGTTTTATTAACATTTAACAAATCATTTTAAAGAATTAAATTGTAGATAAGAAATATGTTAATGATTTTTCTAAAATGATCGTTAAGATTTTACATTTATAAGTATCTGAATTATAATATTGAAGTATAGAATTATAATAAAAGTTTGGGTCTAATAAGCTGAATGTTATACCTTCACCCAATGTCTGTGTGAAATCATAAAATATCAACTAGACATGTATAAAATTACATATAAGATGATAAAAAAAAAATCGTATGCTATACTTTTTAGGTCATATTTCATGCCTATCATTAAATATTTTTAGCCCCTTGAAATTATTGTGATTGGAATTATATTCTTTATTTATAATCATTTGAAAATCTATTATATTCTAAATTCAGAGTTATCGAAATTACTAACTCTATTTCATTCGGAAAAAGCATATTTGCGCATTTACATGTGAAATTCAATAAATAAGTTTCAAATTGAATTTTAAGCAGCTTGGCAAATAATATGTTATGTTTTGAAATTTATTTTAATTGCATTTTCTAATATAAGTTTAGAAAGGACAATAAACAGTCGTAATTAATATAGAGAAAGTCCATTATCTATCCTACTGTGAGTGTAGTGATGTATGAAACAAATTACTAGTTAGTCTAATTTTGAACCATTTCGAGCAGAAATCACCATTATATATACTTAATTCCACCTGTAGTAAACTGAATTACAACCTATTTCAAAGTATTTACTCAGTTACTAATACAGGGTTAGTGATTAAGACGTTTTATCCATTATCTGCATCTGTTTAAATCACATAATACGAAATACTGATTACAAATTAGTAGCGTATAATTTGCACTGCAGAAAGTAATTATAACAAATGGATATAAAGCAATCATAGTTATAATTAATATCAAACGAGTCTTAAATTTATTTATAAAATATTGTGTGAAGCAATTATAAAAATATGTATGCAATACATCAAGAAAATAGTAGAATATCCATCTGAAAGGATAATGGCTAGAAATATTATTTAGTTAATATGAATATTCTATATTTACAGTTATAAGAATTTTGAAATTTTTAACATTAAATAAAAAATAAATAGAAAAGGCCCAAGAAAATATCGCAAAATAGCCAGTATGCCAGTTTAAAAAAAAATAATAATAAAAAGGTAAATACAGACAAAACGAAAAATTCAAAACTGGGAAATTAACTAGCAAATTCCTAAATGCTTCCTCAAAACTATCGCATTTATTGTTAAATCTAATTCTAGAAATTTTCAATAATAAAATATTTTTCAAAACTTTAATACTTATATATAACTAGCTGTTGCACCCGTTGTGTGTTGAGTCCGCGCAGAAATTAAATTATTTTCCCAGTACTGCAAAAAAAATATTTTTTTATCTTAGTTGAAGCTTACTATAATGACGAATATAGAGAATGTATTATTATAGTTAATAAGTACAATTTGTTAATTTTCTATCATACATATTTGTGTGCAGCTCTTAATTTGCATAATTTTTTATGCATTGATTTGGACATAAATTTTCTCAATGCCAAAAAGAAAAAATTAAATAAATAAATAAATAATAAAAAAAAGTAAATTCCATTGACATTTAAGTTCCTAAAAGCAGTAAAAAGACTAGTACTGAAATAAATATCTATTAAAATTGTTAAGCTATATTTATTTAACTTAAGATTTATTTTTCTTTTTTTGCTTTATTCGTATGGTGCGTTTAAGGTAAAATAGACTAAAGTTATACTTTCTTTTTAGCCTTTTACAGAACGTCTAATCACCATTGCTTGCGATAAAATTAATTTTACATTCGGAAAAATCTAGTTTTTAAGGGAAATATAAATTTTAAGAAGAAAGAAAAATCATGCGGCATGCATTGATTACTATCACTTTCCAAATGTACGTATACATTGCATCATTTAATCTCCAATGTTCTTTGTCTACATTATTATACAACGAATAGACAGGTGCACATAAATGTAGGAAGATAGCCTACCTAAATTCATAATTCCTCTAAAAAAATAATGGAAAGTATTAAAAAAAATCTTTAACACAAACATAAATGCTATTCCACAATTTACAGTTCCAGTCCTTAATGTGTCTGCTTCATTTTCAATAAGAAAAATTAGATTATGAACTTGAATAACTTATTTCAATTTCATTAAGATTTGTGTAAAGTAAAGATATTGAAATATATTTATACAAATATCTTTCATAAATTGCAATGCTTTGCAATATTTTCGGGTGTCCCTGTATACAACCCAGTAGTGATATTTACTCCATTTCGACAGGGAACATCCGATAGTCAACTTGAATAACATATATCTGCTTCAAGAAATCCCATAAATATTTACACTAGTAATAGTATGAACAGACAGACAGTCGGATATCAGATACACTAAATCAAGTCATATTCACACTTAATTTTTTTTTAGAAAGTTTTGAAAACGCTTAATGTAAACAAAAATGCAATTCCAGTAAATTTCTAATATTAACCCTTAATGTCACTGAATATTTTTGTATTGTCCTGTAAATAATAATGCTACTTATACCATATTCTACAGAAAACATTATTTTGTGCATATAAAAACATATTTCAATTTCATTAAGACTTATTTAATGATAAGATCTTAATGATTTCATTAAAATTTATTTAATTTAATGATTTATTTACTTTATTAAGATTTCATTAAGTAATATTAAAATATGATTCATAGCAATACCTCTCATAGAACGCAAAGCTTTGGAATACATTCGGGTGTTCTTGTACACGAATAAGTGGTGGTGTTTACTTCATTTTCAGAAAGAAGCATCCGATAATGAACTTGAATAACATATTTCAGTTTCATTAAGGTTTGTGTAACGTATATAAATCCTATTCGTTTATCCGTCATCATCACAAATTACAGTTTTCAAACACTGCTAACTGCAACTTCACTCGGCAGCTCTTGAATAAGTGCAAACATCTTCTGAAATAAAGCTTTATCCACCAAGTCTGTATTTCACTTAAAACTTCTTGCATGCGCAAGTAGCAAGGAACATAAGAAATAATCTGAGCTAATCGTAAAATTTTACAACTTACAGGACTCTGATTTGGAAAATTTTCTGGTTACGCATCCTGCAGCGCCCACTATCGACAAAAATTTAACTTAACTTCCTCTTTCGTGAGAATAACTTTTTCGCAAAAAACGTTTAATTCTATCAATTCATTCGATTTTTAGGAATTTTTAAAATGTCCACAGACTTATGGGAAAACAGGTAGCATACACGTATGTAATTATATAGGTTATATACAGGTAATATATATATGTAACTATATTAAATTTCATGATATAAAGCATTTTCAAAACATTTTTAATTCAATGTCTGTTATACAGTGTGTCCTAAAAGTTCCAGTACTGACGCTGATGTAATTTTTATTACAAAACAACAAGCCTTAAAACGATTATTTTTATGCTAATGATAAAAGGCACATTTAAAATAACGGAGGAAAAAATACAGAACTTACATTTATAGTAAATATTCAAAATGACCACCCTTTTCTAGGAGGCAAAGCTGAACTCGTTTGCGCATGTGTTTAAAAACGCGTTTTGACATGCTAGGAGTGACTTCTTGTAGAGAAACCTGTACACACCTGCACAGAACCTGTATTACGAAATTGTCGAACGAGCTGATATAGCATATTTTTACACGACATTGGATCATCTGGATATTTATATCGCCAAACATCTTTGCCTCTTTCATACGATTTACATTCAAAATAAGTTTCAAACAGCATAATTCTCTGAATGCGTGACAATCTCATTTCACTATGAAGAACAAAATAACCTAAAACTTTCTTCTCACACAACTTGAGCGAGAAAAGAAACAAACAATAAAAATTAAAGAATTGATGCAATAATAAGCACACGATAAAATTTAATATTTAAAAAAAAGATCATGTACACAATGAGTTCTTTAAGTTCGGGTACTGGAGATTTTAGGACACACTGTACAAGTTTATTTCCTGTTACTGAATATAAATATATGCATTAACGCAAAATAAACTTCTAAATATTAAAATTTTTATCGTTAAATGAAATTAATCATGTAAAATACCCTAGTATGTCAGATAATAATAAAAAAAATATTAAAAAATCGTACATATATATATATATATATATATACAAATATATATATATATAATTTAAAAACTGAGTATAAAAGGAATTTTTTAAAAAAAGTATTTTCCTACGTATGCTTTGATTTAAAGTCTCATATTTAAGAAAATGGAAATGAGGCAATATCCCTTAATACTTTTCACATTTACATTTCCTCCGGAGACAGTGTTTATCTTCAAGCAATAAAGCCTAATCATACAAAGTTGAAGAAATTCTCTTTTATTCCGTAATATCTTTCTATTAGAATTTCCTGTTTGCGTTTCGCTAAGAAAAATAAAGGAGAATACTAAAGGAAGTGCTTTATTTACACCTTTCAGAGATTTTCATAGTTCCCTTTTATGATTAATTTTATTTTCTACAAGAAGGATTTATTTTGCATTTCTTTTATAAATTTATTGTGAAGAAGAAGAAAAATATATATTTTTATTACAAGAAAGGATTTGTGTCACCTTATGGTATTTTGATCAATAATTTAAAGAAGTGCTTTATTTAAATGTAACAGTATTGAATTCGGGAATATTTTTTAAACGTTAAGATTTCAAAAATAACAATTTCTTTTGCAATAGAAATAGGTATTCATTAGTCTTTGATGCTACACTAAAATGTCCATTTTTGAAAAAAGATTTGATTTTTTCTTTTTACTTCTTCATTTTCATGAGCCTTTTAGGTTTTTAAAAAATTTTTACTTTGTACGAAAATTAGAACGGATGTTACAGCTAATTTATTAAAGCAGATGTTTTTTTTTTTTTTTTTTTTTTTTTTTTTGAAGTGGAATCAAAAACTCCAAAGCTGTTTTGAAAGACTAAGACAGCTTAAAAAATATATATATATACTAAATTTTAATTTTCGGCGGAATTTTAAAGTTTTTCTACGTTTAACTTTACAAAGTATATTATTTAAATGACTTTTTTTAAAAACAAACTTATCAGTTTTTTTTTTTTTTTTTTTTTTCACGTAAAAACCTCTTAACCTTGTAAGTTTTCCAGACATTTCGATAAAAAAAAATAATAATTATATATATACATATATATATGTAATGTATGTATATACATATATATATATATATTTATACATATATATATATTATATTTTGAGCTAAAAGTTATGCTCTATGTGCACAATTGGAGATTTGACAGTGTTTTACACATAAAGTAGTGTACTTTTTCAAAAGGAAATCTGCGGGTTTTTTGCACAATTTCAGTTAATTTAAAGAATATCACAAAACTTCTAGTTTACTGCACAGGTTAATGTTACAGTAACGTGAAATAAAAAGAAAACTTGAGATCCAGTCAAATCAATAAACCCTTTGTTTTGGTTGGTTTTGTTTTCGGCAAAGTTTGCTCTTCCTGCAACTTGACTGTTCCGAATCCCCACTGCCTGCGGTAAGAAGTAAACGAATTTCAATACAAATATCTGTTGGAATCCTCACTGTATTCAGCAGCTACTTCTGAGCTCTAACTATAACGGACCAATCTGATATAAATAATTGAGGATGTCCAACAGACCTGAAGCCGTCATCATCTATTGAAAATTAACTAGTGATTTTTGGTGATTGATAAAAAAACCTTAATATTGTCGCTTGCTTTATTAATATCCCAAACTTAAATACTACTTTTATAGTTTTTTCTTCAGATATCGTAACATTCATTCAATTATCGTAACTGTATACAGTTGTCATAATATTCACAAAGAATGTTCACGTCTGCTCTTATGGTGTTTTAGTCAACATACAAAATTTCCAGTGTACATTTGGTAAGGTTTTCTGTTCACATAGTACAGCTTAGCAAATTTTAATGGTTCTTGAACTGATAAAGCACCAATTTGATTAAATGTTTTCTAAATTAATAAACTGTTATATATAATTTGACCGTATTACTTCATATGCTCCTGTGGCAAATATCATCGTTAATACATTTAAAGTGTAAACTATTGTAAGTTGGTTCACTGTCATTTGGACTATTTAAAGTTTGTTAGTGGAAATACTTAACCTTAATCAGGTTGTCATCACTTTTAAACAAGTTAACGGCATACGCGCCGATTTGAGAATGAAACGCACTGGGGCACGCACCCCTTTTGAAAATATTTCAGGGAAGGTGTCATGCCTTCAGAAATTCTCGCATTTTTTTACATTATATAAATAAAATTTCACTGAACATATCTTGTGTTTATCTATTTTTTAGTGGTGTATTGAATGAAAGTTTATTTATTTATTTATTTTACACTTCTGAACCCTGCTGAAAAATTATTATCAGTTGAGTGCATCCGTTTGCCTTCGTTCACGTTCTTGTTTTTAAGTATACAGGTTGCTGCGTCAGTATTTTTCCGTCATCACTTTTGTATAGAAATCTTCGTTTTTTTTTTTTTTTTTTTAATCACATAAACATGTTATGGCGATTACTATTTATAAAATTGAGGGGGGAAAAGCACGGCTTCGTAACTCTGGGTGTGTTAGAGTTGTCATTTTTTTTTTTTTTTACACTATGAAGGTTCACTTTAAAACTCTTTAATGAGATAATGTACATATCATTAAATTAATTTGTAGTGCCACATAAAATATTTTGATTTACATAAATATCTGTAGTTAATAAATATTTGCATTATGCCTTAATAAATTAAAAACTACATGTAAATACGTACAGTCGGTAACAAAAGTGTCCGAACACTAACAAAAATGCCTATGTAAAAAAAAGTACACTTCATACGGTTTTGTTAAATAAATCCTTATCGAATCATATTCTTAGACTGACTAAGAACAGAATTCGACAAGGATTTATTTAACAAAACCGTATGAAGTGTACTTTATTTAAATAGGAATTTTTGCTAGTGTTCGGACACTTTTGTTACCGACTGTATATATATATATATATATTTGTGCATTTCTTTGAGAGTGTAAGTTTAAATCGTACATATACAATGATTTCCAGGTATTATACAAAACATTTCAGAATTCTTATGTAAACTAACTGCTAATTCTATAATAGTTCTTTTCTCTGGAAACCATATATTTAAGAATATTTTTAATGTAAGTTAATATTTTATGTTGAAAACAGAATTGCCATTTTGTAGATGTTTTTTTTATTTCATATCCATCTGTAATTTTTATTGTAATTTCTCTAATTGTAAATCTGTCTAATAGACTATTTTATATATAAAGCTGCTTTACTTTTATTGGTGATTTTTAAATAAAAAAATTCTAGAAATTGGAAACACTTTTGACAACAAGGTAACGGTAACGAAATTGAAATAAACATAAATGAAATGCAGTCTGTAGACTGCAATGTAATTAAATTTTGTGCTGTCCACGTACAGGAATTACAAATACTACCTATAACAAAAATTATAATTTTAATTCCATGTAACGAATGTGTATATAATGCTATAGAAAATAGACGGCCAGTAATTCCTAAAAGTAATGCATAACATATCGGTGTTATCAGGTGTAGCTCTGTAAACTGATATTTTATTCTAGGCACACGCATTTCTAAAGATGTCATGCGAATGTTAATAATGTATATTAATTTCTTTATACTGAATACGATATAACCCTGTTACAATTCACCTAACATAAATGTCGTCAATAGACCATAATGCTATAAATACTTATGTGTATCCCTGAACACAAGTAACAAGCTTTGTATATACCAAAATTTATACAGCTTATGAATATATATATATTTTTTTCTTTAAATTTCAAGTGAATTGAATGAGGTTCTGACCGATATCGTGGTACAGATATACAAACTACAAAATCTTTTCGAATCTCAACAGGCAGGCTGACATTTCATCATAAACTGCACCATATGATCTGTTGAGTATGAATTGAATTTGATAGATATATCGTTACAGTAGAGCTATGTAGTGATCAATTGGAGGAAATCTGGAATTCCCCCCTAAGAGTGATCCCAATACGTGCCATCACAATTTGATCTTCTGCAGAAAAGACAGTCCCTTGCTTCCGTAACTTTCTGATATATATTCTTTTTTTTTTTTTTTTTTTATCAGAACAGGGAGGACATTCTATAAACGATTAATTTTTCATGCGTCAGACACCGTTAATATAACAAAGGTATTCAGCCAACTCGAGTATTGAACTGACAATCGATTACTAATTCAACACTCTACCAACAGATATATGATAGGAAAAAAAAATTTTTAGTCGAAGAATTAATCAGATTTCTTTAACATATGAACTTGTATATCTGAAGGAATGTTTACGAAACATTTAATCATCTATATTAAACTAAAAACAGAAATAAGGCGTTTGGTAACTTAAAAAATATTATAAAATATGAAGATAATCATAATTTATGATTGGTGTTATAAAAATGCAAAAAAAAAAAAAAAAAAAAGTAAAAATATGCAATTCTATAACCTTAAGCTAAAGAAAATCGTTATTTTATTTTACAAACTTAATGGATTTAAGTTACTGCTAAGCCTTAAAATCCATAATATAAATTGCAACAGATGTTACAGGTAAACAAACGCGTAATTTCAAAAGTAAATATGTGCAATATTTCATAAATAATGTAAAATATTTATTTTTCTTTATGGGTGCATAATTTTGTTAATAAATTCGAGCCTTAAAAGAATAAATCACTTAAAATTGTGTACGGAATTAGTAAAATTTATTGTACTTTTTTTTGTAAGTGTGTAATTAAACCTATTTTAAATCAATTTCATATTTTAATGTTTCCATAATTTGTATAATTAATTACTTTAATAAATATCTGTAATATTTCATGAATAATTTAAAATGTATATTTTTCTTTGTAATTGCGTAATTTGTTATAAACTCCAGCTTCAAAAAAATTAATTTACTTGAACTTTGTTTGATGTTAATAAAAATTCAAGTCTGCTATTAAAATATATTATTAAACATTTTTTTTTTAATTTATTTAAATTTCATTATATACCCAATTTAAAAAAAAAGCTTTTTGTGATAAATTCTAATATTTTCTATTTATCGAATACTTATTAAAATAATGAGCATAGTGCTTAATCCTTTGAGACGCGAGATAGTTATGTTAATTTAATACCAACAGCCATCAGGAATTACAATCAAATGTAGAAGAAAAGAAAATTACCTTTGACACAAAATTTTAAAATCTGAATTATGTTAAAAAAAATCCAGTATGAGTCTCTTGGAAAATAAACAAAAACACTAGGTGGTACATAATAAACTGGCGTGCAAAAATAAAGCAAGTAACTGTTTTCTCGTTTTCTTCTTTTGCGCATAACTTTTTGAGAAATAAATATATGAACAAATTATTTAGATGGCGTGTTCTTTATCAAATCATTAATCGAAGATTAATTATCATTAATCGAAGACAAAATCATCATTAATCATTAATCGTTATCATCTCATCATCATTATCATATCATCATTAATCATTAATCGAAGACAAAATTGGCTAATGTACCGTCAAGTGGGGAATATACATTTTATTTTTATAAATAACTTTAAAATTTATTCAATAAATTCGATTTTATACGACTTTTAAACTAATGGTACTTTAAAGGATCATCAGTAGGAAAAGGAAGAGGATATCTCGGCTTCTATGCTCTATATAATCATCGGCTGTATTAAAGGAAGTAGGTATCTTCGATTCTTGTCGCATATAAGTGAACAAAACTTCGTAAGTGAGGTTGATGCTATAAAAATTATGTTGATTCAATTTAGGTGCATATCAGCTGATATGTGGCTCTGCTACTCTGCAGTATTTTCCGTTTATGGGTAAGCTATATCTCAGCTTCTATGTTATAAAAATGCCCGAAACTTAGAATGTAACATACATATTATAAATTATGCTTGTTGACTTTTGCTTTATATCGCCATACAAGTGGCGCTGCCATTACTTTCTGATATTTCTGAGATGACCATGCCTCAACATCTATTAGTGACAATTGCACCAAATTACAAAAGTAAAATGTTAATTGTCGGTAGCTTTGTCAATTATTTTTTTGTTTTGTGCATGTTAACCAGTAGGTGGTGCTGCTACGTAAATGGATACCGATGGAATTTTCCTGATTGCTACACCATACTTTTTAGTTCCTATATATACAGGAACAAAAAGAACCCTCCGACGAGTAATGTAAATATTGGAATATAGGAATTTTTACCCGCTGGTGCAGTTCGATATATGCACAGCATTAAACAACAATCATTCACTGTAGGTCCCAAACATTTAGGTTATATAGGTTATAAGGAATAAAATCCCACAGGAGGAAATACTGAGCTATTGTGTTCCATTAAATGGGAATACATTGCAGCAAAACAACCTCATATGTCGTTTGATATGCAACCAAATTGAATGTACAGAGTTTTAAATAGTATAAACCGCAAATACCAAGTTTTAGTGCATTTATATGCTATAGAATATGAGATATAGCCTTCCATTAAAATGGCAACATAACAGTACTACCTATACATCTCATGCACCTGTACTAGCAGTGATCTCAAAAATTACTCAGCACAAATTTAAGTCATGGGTCCAACCAAACATCAAATTTTTGTTAATTATTATATATTTATTCGGAAGTTAGAGCGCCTAAAAAAATATGCTAAAACACACAGACAGATTTTATTTAAATATTCGATTCATGTGCAGAACATATTTAAATGCGTAAATTCATCGAAAATCTGAAATCATAAATCTTCAGGAATCCCAGTAAAAACTAGTGAAAAAAAACGAAGTAGATGAAATTAACATCTTCCAGTTCTCATGTTTTCTTATTTTTAACAGCGTGTCTTTTCTCGTTTCTTTAAATTTTATTTATTTATTTTTTTGTTCGTGTTTAAATCAGATTAAATTTTACCATCAGCAACCGAGACGTTATGAGCCAGCGCCCTAAATTTGTATCAGCAACAACAGCAGGAATAGATGCACATACGCATAGTACTTTTAACCCCTTAACTACCCCGGGCGTAAATGTACGTTATACAGAAGTATAATCCTTTGTATTGTACTGCTCTCAGTGAAACTACTGACACGGCTTGGCAATGTAATAAAATAGCCTTGAAAATACGCTTGACTCTGTTTTCGAAGAATTTATTCATTTCAAGGTTGAGAGAGAACGGCGGCTCTGGGAAGCGAATCTCGTAAAAATCCATTGGCAGGTAAGGGGTTAATAAATAACGTAATATCTCAGAGATACGCCAAAATATGGCACTTTTCTTCTCAAAATGGCGTACGTTAATGTCACCGGACAATCAAAGATTACTTTCTTTTGAGAAATACTATAGATGAAAATAGTATAATTCTCTAAATATCGTCGTTATCTGGAAGTTATGGATATGAGAATGTATCTCGTGTAATCTTCCATGTTTTTACCCGTCAATAGCTTGTAAATCGTTTATATATTTTGGCGTTGAATTATTTCCGTTTTTTTTTTTTTATGCTATAACTATTATAAACTCCAATGCACTTCATTCATTCTGATGAGATGTTCCCATCCAAATTATACCTCTCGGCTCACCGAAACGGAGGAGTCATCCCCAATGAGAAGAATCAAAATTGTTATGGCATGTCTCCGGACCCACCTTAGGGTTGAATCCCAGACCATCGCCAATTTCCCATTGTGCAGCACTAGCGCGACGTTAAAAACTCAACCGAGTAAAAGATGAATCAGGGCTTGCACCCCAATGATTAATCTATCTAATAATTACAAGATTTATTATTCCACTCATGGTGGGCATTGTCAGTGAGCGAGCAGATCGTATAACATTGGTGGAAAACATCGTGTTGCGCCCTTAAAAAGCAATACCTCTAGCAGGCCGGCCTGGTTATTCGGTCGGTAGGCGCTGCCTTTTGGATCTTCAGGTCCCGTATTCATATCCCGTTGCGAGCATGGATGTTTGGGATGTCCTATATCTCCAAAATGAGGCGAAATTCGAGACGAAATTCTCTCGAGACGAAATTCATTATAAGTCTCAAAGCTGTCAAATAAATGTCTATGTCAATGTTAGTACCTCTAGCAGCTTTCCAAACAAATATATATTCTACCATAATATTATACAACCCAGTACGGAATTTTCTTTTTGCGTAAAAAAGTGCAGAAATATTTTCGGTGTTAAATATTACTGATGAAAATGTCAATTTCTATTTATGTCCCAACCCATGTGCTGTTATACAGTGTATCTCACCCATTCAGGGAAAATTTAAATCCATCCAGCGTTCATACATTATAGTCTACATTAACAAACACATACTGAATAAATGCTTGAAAACATATTATAGACGTTTTTACCTTTATGAGGGAATTTATTTTTATAAACACGTATTTCATTGTATGAAAAACAAACTTTTATAAATGCTAGTATGCCGATTAAATATTTAGATCCATACTGCTTATGAAGTGTTAATCAAAACAGATTGAATAGAAGATCAAATTTACCCTGGTCCATTGGCGTCTCGTCTGTTTTGGGCCACTTCCATGCGGGGTGCCGCGGTAGCTCAATCGGTAGAGCACCGGCCTCGCAATTGGATGATTGCGGGTTCGGTACTCGAACCAGCCAAAGACCGTCGTGTACACTAATGGTGGCTGGTGCACGTAAAATCTGTCGTGTCCGCAATGTCCTCCATATTCCTATCAAAAATTATACCTCTGGGGGTCACCGAAGCGGGAGAGCCATTCCTTCCGTGGAAGATCAAAATTGCGATGGCATGTCTCCGGATCACCTGTAGGGGTGGGTCCCAGACCGTCCCCAATTGCCCATCTGCGCAGCACTAGTGCGACGTAAAACCCAACCAACCAAGCGGGTGACTAGAAGAAACAGTCCGTTATCATAAAAAGCTCATTCATCTGACTGACTGTTGAAATTGCAACGGTGTAACTTCAGCAACTACTGCATAGTTTATTATGAAAAAAATTCTTCTTCTTTTTTTTTTTCATTATACGCTTTCTGTTATTTTTTGTTCGTGAATAATCGAAGACTTTTTGGAACTAAAATTTCACCTCCTGATCTAATCGAATATCGCATCTACGCTGAGATATTTATCTGAAATCGTACAGCATATATATATATATATATATATATTATTATTATTATTATTATTATTATTATTATTAATATCTATAGCAGATTTTACTATTCTGATACGTTATGCAACATGATCAGTTTCTTTATCAACGTACAATTAGTCAATAAATTTATTGGCAATTTCGAGTGAACATGCAACGTTTTTTTTTCTTCTAGAAACATTGGGCAGAAATTACCAGTCCATAAAACATTCTTTAAGAAGATTTCCCGATTATTTATCTGTTAAAGTTTCTGGGAGATCTGAAACCATTTCATTTTTTTTCTGAAGTTGTAGAATTAGCTTTGCGTGGATGTGTAATTGTAGTCTCCTGCAAAAAGTGTGTTTATTTCTATCATTACTAATTAAATAAATTTCTATAAAATGCTATATTTGCCAAACATTAACGTGCATATTTCTAGAAATAACAATTTATTGTTTTAAAATGAATGTTACAAGACTGCTTGTTTGAAAAACAAAAATCTGTTGTGAAACAATCATACGACTTTCATTACCCACTATTACACGTATTATATGCAGTTTTGGGAGATAATATGATCAGAAAACATAAAAGTGACATAAAGAAGTGGAAAACTAAAATTTGTACGGGAAGGGAAACTTTATACACATATAAAGACATATAAAACGAAGCTTACATATAGCGAGGTAAAAAATAAGAGAAAAAAATGGTAGAGTTATTTTTTGAAGCACAGATTTCTGAGATCTAAAGATGACTTACCTAAGCAGGATGACTGTTAATTTTCCTCTAATAATCACGTAATACATGAGCAAGAAATGGATTAGAGCCGTTTATGAGATATCAACTTTTACAAAAAATCAATTATTGACCAGAAAAAATTAATTACATACAAAAGGATACGGCGAATTTGAAAAAAATCCGTACAACCGTTTTAAAGGAATGCGCTTGCGAGACCTGAAATAGAGCTATTTATACAGGACGCCTATCAATTTTCCTAAACTAACCAACTGTATCATTCGAAAGGACATCTAATAGAGTGATTATGTAGCAAATTTGAAGAAAATCGTTTGAGCCATTTTTGAGATACGGACTTACGGTCCCACTTCCGGTTTCCGATGCCACACTTCTGATTTTTCAATTTTCACCAAAATATGGATAATTAATCTGTGCACCAAACCTGTCTCAATTCTGAAGTTTTGTAGTTCTATCTTTATTAGTTTCGGAGATATTATAGCCAGAATGTTCCACACATACGTACACACACACTGACCAATTGCCACTTTTTTTGATTCAGGGGATCTTAAAATGTGTAAACCAGGTGAAATCTCGATATCGAATTTTTTAGTCAAATACAATACTTCCATTAGTAGGGTAATGAAAGTATATATATACATATATATATATATACATTTTAACTATTAATACAAATCAAACATATTGATTAAATAAAAAACTCAAAATCATCAGAAAGGCAAAATTCAAACAAAAACTGCAGGTATTCATGAAATATATATTTGCATATTACTTTCTATTATATCTGAAATCAGGTCAAAAGCATAATAAATAGCATAATTTTTTTTTTTAAATAATATAAGGTAATTTGTGATTATTTTTTGTTTTCAAAGTATCAATCAATAATGCTTAATTGAATTTTGTGAATTAAAATTTTTCCCGTAAAATAGAGACTGGTAATTTTCAGTAATATTCAACTAATGCATTTTTCGTTACATAGATGCCTTTAGAATAGATTGTTCAAGGTTATGCAGTTTTTTTGTTATCAGAGAACTGAGTCACGAAATTGTCCAGTTTTTACCCCTTCCTTTACACGCTACTTGCGGTTTAAGAAAAAGACTATAATAATGAAAACAAAACCTTTTTTTTAACAATAAAAATACCTCTTAAGTAATCTAAAAAATATGTAATTTCATCTGTGTATTTTTAATCCAATAGCAATATTAATTGCTGTTTTTTCTTAGTAGGTAAATAATAAAACAATGCATTAGAGTGGATTAAAAAAAAAAAAAAAAAAAAAAAGAATGAAAAGAAAAAAAAGAAAAAAAAGAAACTCATCTTATCGAAAGCGGATATTTATAAATAGTTATAAAACTTATAAAACGAGTTACAATAGAATACATTACTATGTCGCAAACGAGTTTATGTTAATCTGTATATTAATTTGAAACATGTTTTTGTCTGTCTCCACTATATTGAGTGAACGGCTAGGTGTAAAAATTCTGTTGAGGTGTCTAAAGAAAGGTCTTGGTCTGTAGATGTGCTATGAAAAGAGAAAAATAAAAAACAGTCGAATGGTTTCCCCTCCCCCTCTCCGGAGAAAACGGGTGGGAACCCGTTTCCCACCCGTTTGGGTTAAAAACGAATGACGTCATTTTCGGAAATGCAACAATACAGCGAGTTTATCTGAATTTTTATTGCCTTATAAAAACAAAGTTCACGTGTTATCATTTTATTTTTTAATTATTGATCCTTTTTTACAGTGTGGCAACATGAAAAAATCTATATATTAATTTGAAACATGTTTTTGTCTGTCTCCACCACTGAGCTGAAGAACAACTGGAGGAAATGGTAGACCGGTTTTCGCGTGCCGTTTTTTAAAGCTTTGTCTTCCGAGCGTGCATGGCAAAAAGCATTTGATATATTTATATTTCAAAGTAAAATTGTGTAAAGGTTGTCTGTTCGAACAAGCATACGCTAAACATGACATTGCACTTTTAAATTTTAATTTTTTAAAGATTATAATAGTAATAGAGGACCCGACAAATGTTGCTTGCCATGCAAGGCAGGTGAACGATTGCAGAAAAACTGGCACGCACGATCACTGTGTAAAAGTATTGGAAGCATTTGCTCCAGTTGTTCTTCAGCTCAGTGGTATCCACTATATTGAGAGAACTACTTGGTGTAAAAATTTGGTTGAGGTGTCTAAAAAAAGGTATTGGTCTGTAGATGTGCTATGAGAAGAGAAAAATAAAAAAAAGTCGAAGGGGGGGAAACGGGTGGGAAACCGTTTCCCACCCGTTTCGGGTTAAAAATACGTTTACGAGCTTAACTAAGCTTCAAATTACTTCACGGGGAAGAAATTATACATATGGGGACTAGAGTCGAATACTAAAAAATCAATATCTGCGAATTTAGAATTTTCGATTTTAAAGGGGGAAAAAAGGGGGAAAGTAGATTTGGAGGGGAGGGGAAAGGGGGGAAATTAGTTTGACAGGGAAATCCGTTCTAGACCCACACATGTAGCACCTCATTTTAAAGGTCTTGAAATTTCATGTCGATTGGGGATGTTTGTATACAGTATAGTCCGACCCCTGGTGGTGAAAAATGGAACTAAGTGATTTTGCTGTAGACCCTATCATGTTACATCTTATTTTAAAGGTCTTGGTATTTCCTGACCGTTGGTGATGTTAGTACAGAACACAGTGCCCCCCTGGCGGTGGAAACGGCAACTAAAGGACTTGGCAGTTGACAAAACCATGTGACACCTTATTTAAAAGGTCTTATTAAAAGGAAATCCAAGGCGATTGGTGATAGAGGTCTTGAAATTTCATGTTGATTGGGGATGTTTGTATACAATATAGTGCGCCCCTGGTGGTGAAAAATGGAACTAGGTGATTTTGTGGTAGACCCTATCATGTTATATCTTATTTTAAAGGTCTTGGTATTTCCTCACCGTTGGTGATGTTCGTACAGAACAAACTGCGCCCCTGGCGGTGGAAAGTGCAACTAAAGATTTTGCAGTTGACACCACCATGTGACATCTTATTTGAAAGGTCTTGGAAATTCAAGGTGATTGGGGATGTTTGTATACAATATAGTGCGCCCCCTGGTGGTGAAAAATGGAACTAGGTGATTCTGTACTAGACCCTATCATGTTATATCTTATTTTAATGGTCTTGGTATTTCCTCACCGTTGGTGATGTTTGTACAGAACAAACTGCGCCCCTTTGCGGTGGAAAGTGCAACTAAAGGATTTTGCAGTTGACACCACCATGTGACACCTTATTTGAAAGGTCTTGGAAATTCAAGGTGATTGGTGATGTTCGTATACAACATACTGCGCTCCCTGTTGAAGGAAAGTGGATTTTGCAGTGCTTGCGTAGCATGACTGCTATACGGTGCCGCAGCCGCAGGCAGCGGTAACACGAGCCAGAGGTTCGTTCGGTTCAAGGTTAATTTTTGAGAATTTTTTCATGTTAATAGCGGCCTGCATATACGTGCCACAGGCACTGTGATACGAATCCGAGTTCCGTTCCGTTTGAAGTAATTTTTTTTTGTTACAGATTTTTATTATTATTATTATTTGTGATGTTTTCATTTAAAAATAGAAAATCAAACAAAATCGAGTTAAAGATATAAAACCATACACATTTAAGGTACATTTAAGGTTATTATCATGGGCCGGCTAACACCAGGCGGGTTCTTTCGGTTGCAGGCTAATTTTTGGGAATTTTTTTTTATGTTATTAGCGGCTCACGTATGTGCTGCCGCAGACACCGGTGTCACAAGACTGAGTTTCGTTCGGTTCGAGGTAATTTTTTTGTTACAGAAGATTATTTTTTTCGCGATGCCTTTATTTAAAAATAGAAATTCAAACAAAATCGAGTTAAAGATATAAAATCATACAAATTTAAGGTTCAATTAAAGTTATTATCATGGGTCCGGGCAACGCCGGGCGGGTCAGCTAACATGTAGCCTTAGTATTAAAAGAAACAGAAAATAAAAGATAGCAACTGTTTTATTTGGAGTCAGTTTGACGTCACATTGAAAGTACTTTGTAGAAAGTGATGTCATTTATAGTATTTCAATTTATAACCATTTTTCCGAATTTCTTTTTTTTTTTTAAGTGAAATGTTGTAAATTATATTAGATGTTTTAACTTGAAATACATTTAAATAATGATACGACGATTTTTGAAACATTACGGTCAATAAAGTGACCATCGAAGTCGACGGGTTCCAGCTAGTATGTTATGATTTTGGTAGTAGTACCATACAAGATCGAATTTTGTATAATTTATAACACTGTATATAATTTTATATTTAAGTAATACAGATAAGAAAATAATATTAAGGAATATTAATTTTTCGATATACACAAAATAACAGAAAAAAAAAATCTGAAGTGACTCTACTCGACTTTCCGAACATTGAGTAATTAACAGTTTTCTAGATAAAGTAAAGAAAGAGGAGTTGTTAAACAAACAAAAGAGAGAAAACCATAATAGAGTGTTTGAGTATTTTTCTCCATATATTACACGATGTTTTATTTAACGCTACTGAACTTTGAGCCCATAGATCATAATGATAAAAGAATTTTCATTGTGTCCCTGTAAAAACTTTTAAATGCTAGATTCACCAAAATTCTTATAGGTATGTGCAACTATGATTTATAATATTCATGTAAATTTTCAGCTCTATTGAATAAGGCGTTTAGATGATTTGGTCCCATAGGACATATTGATAAAGAAGTTTTCTTTGTTTCCCTGTAAAAAAACTGTAAGTGCTAAATTCACCAAAATCTATACAGTTGGTGCAACTGTGACCTATAACACGTGTAAAAATTTTTTGCTCAGATTAATAAGGCATTTAGACGCTATCATGCTTTTAAAAATTTGACCCCACAGGTCATAATAATAAATACATTTTTTTTCTGAGCCCCTTTAAAAAAACTGTTAGTGCTAAATTCACCAAAATCTATACAGTTCGTGCAACTGGGACCTATAACATGTGTACAAATTTTTTGCTCAGATAAATAAAGCGTTTAAACGCTATCGCACTTTAAGAAATTTGGCCCCATAAGCCATAATGATAAAGAATTTTTCCTGGTGTCCCTGTAAAAAAACTATAAGTGCTAGATTCACCAAAATCAATAGGGTTCGTACTATGGTGACTTAAAATATACGTACCAACTTTCAGCTTATTCGAACAAAGCGTTTAGACACTAGCGTGTATACTCACAGACTACACACATACATACACACACATATACATACATCATTGTAAAAGTAGTGAAAACGGACTCAGAGGACCTCGAAACGTATAGAAACATCAAAATCTCAAATTCGGATTTTTGACATGATTACAATACTTTCCTTACTATAGTGTTTGGAAAGTAAAAATTTAATTAAATGCAGAAAATTCTATTAAGAATAATAGGTATAAAAATAATCGATGTCTATATATTAAAAAATTATCTTTTGAATTAAAAAAGCTATTATTCTGCTCTCTAAATATTTAATTTACCTTATTATTTTTTTTCCCCAAAAAGGAACATTGAATAAAATTAATTTGTTTTATAAAGGAACGAATGTGAGACCTAAGTTAAAAGAAACATGTTTTGTTTTTTTCTCTTTATGTTAAAGAATATGAATTAGTTTTTGCAAAAGTGCAATGTTTTGTTTCCATTAATTAAAAAGAAACTCACAAAAAGCTTTATGATGCTAAAATGACCTCAGAGAATTTTGTGGGAACTGTTATAAAAGTAGCATAATGAATTTTTTTTGTGTCACGACTTTTAAAAATAATTATTTTATAAAAAATATATATATTAATCAGAATTTAATTATTTTCATAACAAATTTAATAATGAGCCATGCGTAAAATGCTTTGTTGCGGGATTTATCTTTCTAAATTCAGGATATCTTCTAAAAGCATAATATTATAACATTTTATTTTGGGTATAGAAATTTTAAATTACTGAACATAAATTATTAAAAAAAAAAAAAAAAAAAAAAATCAAAATAATAATTTTAAATAGAATATTGCATAATAAAATATAAAATTAATTTAAGATAAACATTTATTACTTCCATGCCATGATGATGTAATATTTATTTACTAGCAAACCTGTGCGAAACTTACATACTTATTTACATCTAAAATTTGAAACTCAAATATACCGATTTCACCACTTAATTAAAATTTTATTTTATCGTAAACCGCCAAATTATTATTAGAACCTAATTAATATTGTGCAATATTGAAACCAAAATCATTCAGAGAAAGATTTCAAAATAAAATTCATAGTTGACGAGCCAGTTTTCATATTTCGGCAGGCAGTACATTTTTAGCATAGTACCCCATAACGACTTTTAAATTTATTTCGCTATGTTAGCGATGACCTTTTTACCATGTTTTTATAAACTCGCTTTCTTGTTTGTCTGTTTGTCCAGTAGAAATCTTGCAATCGATTTTTAACTAATTTCCTGACTAGCTAGACATATGAAACTTTTAAAATAGCTCAGAACACGTTGACAACGTAATACCTTGAAGCTAGATTTTTTATTTATTTTTATTAGTTTTCTTTTAATTAGTTAAATTATGAAAAATAACAACCTCCTAATAGCTTTAAAATTAGCCATTTAAATATTAGCTATAATTTAATTGTTTCAAAGAAAAAAAAAATACATTTTATTAAACGTGAATATAATAAATTATAAAAAGTTAAATTAGACATCTCACAAAAATTGACGTCATGATAAATTAAAAAATATTCTATTCATTGATAAAGTGATAATGTAGTTCATAATGATAATACATGTTGTTCTAAAAGGATTCAGATTTTATTTTTAAAACCAACTTTTATATATATACGTCGCTTTCAACTCGCTTTTTTCTTTGTCCAGTACAAATCTTGCAATGGATGTTTAGCTAACTTCCAGACTAGCAAGATATTTAAAAATTTTAGAATAGCTCAGCAATGCATTTGTAATTATTCGAGAAATGTTATATGATTCAAACGAAAATTTCAAGTCGTGGTATATAAAGGGTTCTTTTTATCTTGTAATTATTATTTAATTATTTATTTAATCTTATTTTGATTACACTTCTTATAATTGCATTGTTTAGTCAATTTATGACAATAATTCATATTCTGTATATATCTATAAAGTATTGGTAGGTTCAAAATGACGCTTGCAATGATTCTGAAGAAGAAGCTTTTAAAAATACATTTTTCCATGAAATAATCTCATCAGACAAATGTCGTAATTTTTTTCTTATTAGATATCATTAACTGAGTCCTCGTGCTTAAATAATGTCAAGTTATAAATATTATTTTTTATCCTCAAGTATTTTATTAATTACATTAGTAGCGTATCGTTTCGACAAATTTTAATCGTAACTGGTCCACGTTAGAAAAATATTATATAGATTCCTGTTTCGAAAACTTTATCATGTCTCCGCAATCCCAGACGAAAATCGAATATATCACGTCTTAAAACAGGAATAAACTACTACGTCAGAAACGCCAAAGAAAAATTATTGAGGTGCATACAGCTGTTTCGGTAGCCTAAAGCGTACCGTCTTCAGTGCAAAAAAAAATTCTGAATCTGGAGAAGCGCTCGTATAAATAGGAGAGGGACCAGATTTAGTTCAACCAATAGGATTACGGAAGAGGTGGAGAGTGTGGCCAATAGGAATTAAGGAATGTGTAGCTGTGTAAACAGTAGAAAAATTAAGGAAATGTGGACTGAATGTAAAATTTCCAACAATCGGACAAATAGGGAACAGCGAAATCACAATTTACAAGATATTTAAAATTTTTATAAATATGGAAAGCTTCAAAGAAATCGAGTTCATGAATGGATTTGGGTCTGCAAATTATTTTAGCTGAATTAAATTTAAAATTATGATTTTCCTCCCAGCAATGTTTAGAAATAGCCGATTTATTGGCTTCCTGTTTGCGGACGTAATTCATATGTTCTTTTAGACGAAATTTAAGACTGCGTTTAGTTTGTCCAATATATGATAAACCACACTGACAGGAAATACTATAAATGCCCCAAGAATTATGCATATCAATAGGATCTTTTAACTGAGAAAAGGTGAGTTTATTGGAAGGCGAAAATATTATTTTAAAATCATATTGTTTGAGAATTTTAGCTATGGTTTGACTGGTTTTAGAAAAATAGGGTAAAACAATACTGATATTAGATGTGACTGATTAAGTAGACGAAATACGAGGGAGTTGTAATTTTTGGATAGCTTTGTCTATAATGGAAGGGTCATAACCTCTGTCAATTGCGATGGCTTTCAGGTATTTAATTTCAGATTTCAATAAAATAGGATTTGAACAAATATTAAGGGCACGGTTTACAAAAGTATAGAAAGCAGCCATTTTTTGGTTAGGTGGGTGACATGAACGCGCATGGGGAGGAAAGGAGACTGCAAAATTTTTACGATAGACAGTGGTTGAAAATCCATTTACAGTGCGAGAGACGAGGGTATCAAGAAATGGAAGGGAGCAATTATTTTCTATTTCATATATAAACTGGATATTACTGTCAATTGAATTTAAGGTATCTACGACATGGTCAATATTGTGATGAGATATGTCGATAAGCGTGAAGGTGTCGTCAAGGTAACGGGTCCAAAAAGGAAAAGATATTTTCTTAAAAAGCTTGCTTTCGAAATAGTGCATGTAAATGTCTGCGAGAATTGGGGAGAGAGGGGAACCCATGGCTAAACCTTCAGACTGACGATAGAATTTATTTTGGAAAGAAAAAGTGGTTTGTGATAAACAAATGCAGGTAAGAGAAATTAACTCTTGCGGGTAAGAGAAATTAACTCCAGATTCAGAATTCTTTTTGCACTGAAGACGGTACGCTTTAGGCTACCGAAACAGCTGTATGCACCTCAATAATTTTTCTTTGGCGTTTCTGACGTAGTAGTTTATTCCTGTTTTAATATTCCAACGCCAAGTCTCCTGCTATATATCACGTCTCAGTCTGAAGAACGTTTCTTAAAAACTTTATGATTAATTCAGAAACAGTTGTCTTAAAAAAAAAAAAAAAAAAAAAAAAAAAAAAAATCTATTCCAAAACTTAATAGCGGACAATACTTAATTTCTCCGGCAAATGTTATTCTATGGGAAAACTTGTTTTGACAATTACTCATTACTCTTTCTTTCTTTCTTTCTTTTTTTTTTTTTTTTTTTTAATTCTGTCTTCACATTCAGAAAATTCACAACCGTTAAATTAGTGCTCATTGTTTAAATAATAATAATTTTTTTTATTAATATTTAATATTTTATTCTTAAAGTTCAATTTTTGATTTTTTTTTAGCTAGGAAATAAAGTATTAAAATTGTAAAAAATCAATTTTTTGTTAAGGAGTACTAATTTAACGATTATGTATTTTCTGAATAAGAAAACGGAATTTAAAAGAATACATTAGGTAATAAAGAATTGTGGAAACAAATTTTCCCACAGAATAACATGGGTCTGGGCTACTGGGGAGAATAATTGTTTGTGCAATTTATAATACTCCTATTATAATGATAACAACAAAATATTGAATTAATATTCAAATTAATAAACTTACAAAACAAATAGTATTTCCAACCTGAAATAAAAAGAAAAAAAAAAAAAAAAAAAAAAAAAACGAAATCACAGTAATTGTAATATTAGACAGAATAAAAGTATATTCAATAATATTGAACTACGCATAAGATCATAAAGATTATCTAAACAAGTGTTTTTGTAAAAGTAATGGTTTTCAAAAATTTTCCCAATTTTTCGAGACATTGCAAAGTGTGCCTTCAAATATATCCGTAGCTTTCCGTCGATTCAAAATGAATATATGAGTAAAATCTTCTTAGCGTCTGATTTTTCTTCATTTTTATGTACTTAAAAAGGAATTTTTCAATCGACAATACTTTTATAAGTTTTAACGATGTATGCGTAGAAATTCTTTTATAATTAATTTATTCATTTGGCTGATGAATTATGCAAAATAAACTTTGCTAACACTTGAGCATGCGCAGTTACAAACTATTTAATAAAAATAGCCACATTTAATAAGATACTTGATATTTTTATATTACGTTTGCCATATGTTGTATCTAATGTATTTTTCTAAACGTGACATTTATTTTGTTTTAAAACCCCTGTATGTTATAAATAAGAAACGTACGAAAAGTTGTCGACATTATAAAAAATCCTTTATATCTCCGTTAATATAAGTACCATTCTCATATAAACTTATACTTATAATTAAAAGAAGGCTCATAATAATACCCTATAGCCACAACTCATTTCAAATATTGTTTATTACAGGGTGATCCCAAGATTATATTTTATGGTAAATTTCTGAGGGATCCCTTTTTAGCCTTCGGGACAAAACTTTCACTTGAATGTATGTAGTACAGCATGTTCTTTTTACCCCTTAAGTTTCAAATAACACATGTAGTATTTCTACAAATATTCGACAAAAAACATTTTGATTCAAAAGTATACCTTCACTAATGTCGGTTTCTGCATTTGTCAACATTTACAAGATTTATGAATTATTACTTTTCCAGTCATTACAAATAAAATTATGGTCAAATTTTGTTGATGTTTTCACCATTCACATATATCTGATCCCTTAAATTTATCAATAACAATGTAAACTACCTTGTATTTTTACAAAGTAAAACAAAGAAAAGAAAACTTCTAAAGATGTCATTGAAAAATCGAAAAATAACTAAAAGATTTAAGTGATATCGGATTTAATATAATTTCGAAATTACACAAGATTGAGGAAAATACTTAAATTGCATTGAAAGTACCATTCTTTATTGCATCTATCTGTCACCGTGCTAATACTAACGTAGGTATAGTTTTTAATTCTTTCGATTTTTGTTACTACTATTTTCGAGGCAGAGAACTTTTTGCTTTAATTAAGAACTAAAATTCTGCAGTTAAATAAGGGGGGGGGGGTTTATTCTGAAATAGTGGTGGCAAAATTCAGAAGAGTTATTAAATTATAATGTAGACTATTATGTTCTGGCTATCAAAAAACTTTTTTCTTTTACATACAACGGCGCCATCCATGTGTTAATGTGCACAAAAATTATTCATAGCTTCTCACAAAATAAATGTTTAAAAATGTACAGTTTGGTACAGTTTTTAAAAAGAGATATTGAGTCTTAACCAATTGAAATGCCTCAGAAGTAGATTAATAAAATTGCTACCTATTGGCCGATGAACAGTCGGTAACAAAAGTGTCCGAACACTAACAAAAATTACTATGTAAAAAAAAGGTACACTTCATACGGTTTTGCTAAATAAATCCTTGTCGAATCCTGTTCTTAGTCAGTGTAAGAACAGGATTCGATAAAGATTTATTTAACAAAACCGTATGAAGAGCATTTTTTTTACATAGGAATTTTTGCTAGTGTTCGGACACTTTTGTTACCGACTGTACATCCAAATTAAGTCAATAATCTTTTTTGTAATAGTCATCTCGCATATTATCTTTGGAACATTTATACGCTATAAAAGTTGAGATATAGTTTTATGGTAAATGAATTAGTCACAGCACGACAACATCGATTGTTCGGCGGTATGATTCAAAAGTTCACAGATTACGAATTTATGTCAAGGTACCATTAAATATAAATTTGTATGAAATTTTGGGACTTTATTCTTCATTTTGAGCCGTTTCAACGTTTTGACTTTAAATGCACTCACATAGACGGACGAAAACTTTCTAAAAATAGTCAAATCGTATTCAGAACAAACTGAAAATTTGTAAATCTATCGAAAACCAAAGTCGAAACATTTTACGTCATTCAATGCTTCCTTTCATAAATATGAAAAAAAGTAGAAAAAAAAATATGCCTCTGCTACTTTAAATTTGTAAATTATAATGTGTGTGTTTTTTTTTTTTTTGTTTTTTTTTTTTTTTTTTTTTTTTTTAATTGCAACTTTCAGTAATAAATTACAAAGTTATTCATGTACATATTAAAAACAAAAAGAACTAAAATATTTTCCTGCGTGACTAACGACAATACACCAATTAATTATAATAAATACTTATTCAGTTTAAAATTTCCAATTAGATAGATTAAAAAGTATTTTGAAAATTTTAAACTACATTTTTTATTTGAAATGAATACATATGGTAGTTTTTTATACAACTTAATTAACTCAAATAATTAAATTTTTCTTAAAGCTTGTTTTACTCACAGAAATACGGTAATCAATTCATATTTGTTTATTGATGCATGTACCCGTAAAATCGATTATATATTTGCTTTAATAAGTTCGTTAAATTGTTAATTATATTTTTAAGCACCGTCTATTTTATTGAAAGCAATGAGACGAAAGCGTTTTTTTTTTTTTTTTTTTTTCTGTATATTTAAATAAGTTTGTTTCAAAAAATAAAAATAAAAATAATTTCTAAACTTCTAATTAACGTTACTCTCATTATATTAATGAGGGTTTTTAAGAAAAAGACATTTTGATTTACTCAGAAAAAATTGTTAAGAGAATTTTGAAAGTTAATCCAGAAAAGGTTTTTGTTTTCATTCTAAATATGTTACCACATTTTAAGCACAGATCCAGAACTCATGCTTGTTTTTTTTAATCTTATATATATATATATATATATATATATATATATATATTTATATATATATATATGTGTGTGTGTGTGTGTGTGTGTGCGTGCGTGTTTGATAGCTAGTACGTTACTTAAATACCTTTCCAGAAACGCAGTTTTAAGAAATTAATCTTAACATATATAGTATTCCAAGTAGCAATATTCTGACCTAGTGATATTTTATTCTTAATTGTTAAAGAGACTTATTTACTTATTTGTTGTTTTTGTTGTTGTTAAACCTTTATTAACAATAAATAAATGCCTTCCGGTTTTGAAGTATCTTTAGAGCAAACCGGTCTTCAGGAAACCACGGATAACGTACGATAATGTTGAACTTTCGACTGAACGATCATTAAATGAAGAATATCACGCGCAATATTATAAGGTATTCAGAGCGATTAAAGTATCTTGAAATACTCCAGCAACAGGAATTGTAGCGGAATGCGATAATGCAAAGGATTTTTCCACTAAAAATAAGCCCAATATTTTATCTAAAAATATCTGGAGAATATCTTAAGTTATTTGGAAGTTTACACCCAAGTTTTTACCCATTCTTAAGAAAGTTTACATAATTTCTTTACAATGTCTTCAAAATTTCTGAATATATTTTATAGAAAAAGATAAATCTAGATAATAAATAAAAATATATTTTTAAATATTTGAAGAAAGTCTTAAAGAAATACCATTTTCTCATGAATAACTTCGGATTATTTTTAGTGGGGAATTTTCTGGACAGAGTTACCGAATTATATGTTCCTGTTACTTCCACGAAAACTCAGGTTGCTGGTACATCGACAGACGAGTAAGGTTCTCGGAGTAAGTAATACACGCCGATATATCGACGTTTCCGCCCTCTCTGTTAAGTTAGGCTCAATAGTTTCGCGAGCGCTGTCAGCTCTTCATGCGCTAACAGTATGTGATTTCATCCCGGCACTTTATAAACGAGGCAAAAAAGAACCTTTAGATATTCCCATGATCTCAGAAATTTTTCAAAAGGAATTTGCAGATATGGGATCAGAGGATTATAATATAAATGAATCTTTTAACATCATACAGTCTTTTATATGCCACTTGTATAGCTTAAAATAAAATTAGCTGATGTCAACAGAGCTAGAACTGAAATCTTCAATAAGACATACAAAGTATCAGATACACCCCAGCCCTTCTCGTTGAATGTTCGTAATTACGATGCTTGTTGCTTGCCACCATGTCAATCGGAGTTACTGTAGCACTTATTACGAACAAGATATATTGCATGCTTCTGGAGGAAGGCACACAATCAAACAGCATTAACATATCACAACACATTATGGAAGGGCAGATGCAAAATAAAAATTGGAAATGACTTGGTTCGTTGGTAATCAATTTGGTAAAGATGTAGTCATAACACCTGAGATTTTATGTGATCCTCCAGATTCAGGTATATTTTCTATTTAAAATTTTAATAACACGCTTTTCATGTAATAAATAAAATATTGTTAAGTGTTATAACGATTTCTTCTTACAGATATACAAAGCTGAAGACGAAATTGATGACAAAAATCGAACCAAACTTGCAGTACGACAATAATTCCACGGATGAAGATGAAGATGAAAAAAAAAAATATTTTTTAAATTTTTATTTTATTTTTCTATTTTTTTTAATATATATTATAATGAAAAGAAATATATTTTTTTATTTGCGTTCTATTTTCCGGACATTATATTTGTCACATTTAGTGGTTAATAAATAAATATATATATATATATATACATATATATACACATTATTATTATTATTATTATTATTATTATTATTATTATTATTATTAAAAATTTCAAATCGTCATATTAAGAAAATCCCCCCAAATAATCGTCAGATTATGGTTCAGCACGACTAGGTCATCAAGCTGAATCGTCTGTATAATAATCTGATGAGCTCAAATATTTCAAATTAGCGATTTTTTTTTTTTCTTTTTGCATT
Organism: Salticus scenicus; assembly: GCA_963930645.1. NCBI lineage: Eukaryota > Metazoa > Arthropoda > Arachnida > Araneae > Salticidae > Salticus > Salticus scenicus. The sequence goes on along the minus strand of OZ005650.1, from coordinate 110,941,756 downwards.
TTCAAAAAGTCGCCACGAGCTTGAGTTATGTCAGAATCGTCAGTCTTTTGAATGGGAGCTTCTTTTGGTTTCACTTAATATCCCTTCTTAATATTTGACGCGCTCGAATAATCGTTTTCTACCCTTCCGTAGAGCCACCCCCTCTTTGCAAACCGGCAGATTAACATGCCTCCAATATCAGAGACAAGTGGGGCATATACACTATCAATATCTGACGCGTTGGAGTTTTTACATGTGACTATATTTTTTTTACATTCTTGAAAACCTGTAGACGCTCGCCCCACCTTTGAAAATGTGTACAACATATAAGCTTTTTTCTTTCTACCATCTAATCTTCAAAATCCAATAGGTCCCTACGAAGCTCGAGTAAATCACCATTTAGCATTGTCGGCTCCCCTACCATTACCCAGCTGTATTTTTAGAGAATTTTCCTCTAATATGTAATTACAATTCAATAAATAGAAAATTACCTTTTAAGAAAAGTGGTGTGCAAAAGATCGTGTACTAACAATGTTCCGGAAATTAAATTGTTTGCATACCTCTGAATATATACAGGGTGATCCAAAATTCACAGAAAAAATATAAAAAGTATTATTCTAAAAGTATTGACGCTATGCGGTTTTCACTAAAATGCATAAAAAGGCATAGGATTTTTTTAGGTAACAAATGATTTATTAGCAAATTAGTTTAAATTTTCTTAATCAAGTGGTGCTACACGCACACACACACACACACACACACACACACACATATATATATATATATATATATTTTTTTTACAGTAACGTTGAACATTCAACAACGTAATTAGGATTATAAATGATCAATGTGACCTCCGCTATTCATTAGAATAACCGTTAGATATTGCGCACTCCAAATTCTTTTAAAAAAGCTTCAGTATTCACAATAAGCTGTTATTCTTAATAGAGGATACTGTGGAAACAGCGAAATATGTTAAGGAAAATTATTAACTATTATATTTTAACTATTATATTAACTATTATATTTAACTATTATATTTTAACTATTATATTAAAACTATTACATTTTCTTATATATATACACATAATCGCATGCTTTTCTGTACATTTGAGTGAAAACTGAATAGACCTATATAGTACTTTTTGAATAGTATATTTTTCATTTTTCTATGAATTTTGGATCACGCAGTAAGTAGCATGTCTAAAAAAATGCAAACATTTTTACTTTTTGAACAAATTTTAATAACTATCCTTATTCCCGATGTTTAGGTAAGTGTATTTCAAAATTGGTTTGTTAATATTTACTCTTGAATACTTAATTGCAATTGTGTTCATTTCGAACGAAGTTACAGCCCTTTATAATTAAATGACAATACTGCTGATAGATTTAGTAGTCTTATATGAGAAAACAAGGAACTGTGATCATTAGCATAACGACCAAAATCATAGATTCTAACCACAGATACGTCTAAACAATTATTACGCACATTCATTCTAATTTGTTTATTTAAGGTAAAGTAATTGCAATATAAATACTAGCGTAAATATCATATATAATTGGTAAATCAAGCAATAAATACAAAATAATTTTTTTTTTAGAAATAAAAATTATACAAATACGTGCAAACATTAATCTTCTAATTTAATTTTAATTTAAATTGGTGCATCTTATGTTGTTTTTAAAACATTCTCATAATCATAAAATTTAAATTTTTACTTTCTCTTACCCATATATATAAGAGAGAAAGTATTGTTTTAAGGTCAAGTTTTCGAAATCGAGATTTTGTTTTGAGATCCCTTGAATCCGAAAAATGGGTTTTAGTGATTGCTCTATGTGTTTCTCTTTGTATCTGTGTGTCGGTATGTCTGCGCATCTGTGTTCCCTTTTCAGTATAATTCAAGAAAAAATAGTAGCAAGAAGTCCAAATTTGGTATTTTACATTTGTATCATGTACAGATGATACATTACACTTTTCGTTGAGATCAAGAAAATAATTTTTGTACAGGGCCATTCAAGAGTACATTACGTACTCATACATTACCTCTACGGACGAAATTTCTAGAAAGTACAATGCAACATCTATATGCTACTCTAACAAGATGGAAAGAACATATTTTTTTTATATTCAAAGAAGCATATTTTGTGTAGGTTTTAATATGAAAATCATCCATTATTCATTTACACGGCTACCCAAGCTATTTGGATATATTAAGGATATACATGGAGATTTCTGGAAGTATGTTTCATTTATTGTTATGTGTTTTTCATATGACTAAATTTAAGTACACAATTTGATGTGTACATAAATTATATACAATATACATGGCTACCCAAAAATAAGCTATACTTTTTTTCTATTCAGTGCAATTGAATGAAGTGTCTTGCCATAAATACTATGTCGACGAACGCTGCTCAGGAAGGAAAATTAATTTCTTGTGACCATATTGAAAACGAAGTAGTTTTAAAAGTTCGATTTCTACTCTCGTTATTTGTATAATATCACGTTTTGAGGGCCCTGAATACGAAATTCAAATCTTTTGCGGTTGATTTGTATGTATATCAGTCATTAACAAAACTTAAAAAAAAAAAAAATAACGGCAGGAAACTCAAATTTTGTATTTTGAAGTTGCTATGTGTATGCAACTTGAAAAGTGGATCAAGGTCGCAAAGTTTCAAGTAAAATTAATAACATCCTTGGATTTTTTTTTTTTTTTTTTTTTTTTTTTTAACTAAATGTAAGCATTATAGTTAAACGGGGGTACGGGGGGGGGCAGCCTCTTATACACAAGAATTTACACAGCCTTGTATGATATAGACTTAAAATGCCTCACACACACTTATATATGAACTAAAACTGTCCGTAAATTTATTTCAGATTAATTTTTAACTGGATTGAACTCTATTATTTTAACTTATTGAATTTTCGACTTTCTCTGCATTCGGCCTTTATAGAATTGAAATGCAGTGTAAGAGAAAATTGTGTGAGTGACACATCAGATTATTTTACTTTTTTTTTTACTTCAATTACAATGGATTATAATCATAATTATTTTTTATCTGAATATATGCATACTTTTTATTATTGAATATGCGTCAATAACCAAATATATATATATATATATATATCATTAGTTTTCACAGCACAATAATATATTTCAATTACTACATATGCGAAATCAATATACGTAACTAAATCTTAATTGTAACGATTTCTCTGTTAATTCGAAGTTTAATCCAGTGTTGCCAGATGGTATAAAGTCAATTTCTACAAGCATTTCTGAAATTTCCTCAAACCAATGAGTCATAAATAAAGCTGTTCAAAAAAATCTACAGTTTAATTTATACTAAAAATGTATTTAATTTTTTAAGTTAAAATATATTTAATAAATTTAAGCTCTCATTTTTCCATAAATGAAGCTCTTTATAGAAAAAAAAATCCCCATGTACAAAAATAACTTCGATCACACTAATTATAGGAAAATTTTAAATTTGCTTAGGCTTCTGAGTTTAGTTTCCTCATCTCTAATAATTTGTATTAAACCAATATGTATTTAAAAAGAAAACAAAAACAGTTTTTGTGGACTATAAAATGCATGAAAAAAGAGGTATCCAGACAGCTTAAATAGGTTGTATCAAACTTTATATTTTTCGCCTGCAATTTTAAGTCAAGTTAAGATCAGGAATCCAAGTTTACATTGGCCTAACTTAATTTAAGCTTAATTATTCAAGCAAAGTGATAATCAATATGTATCAATTATTCACTATGCTTGTTACAGCGCACATAAACCAGATAATTTTAGAAATCTCGAAATACAAAGGAAATCATAGGTTAAATTTTATAATGAGAATGTTTCTTTTCTGCTTCTGAAATGACATCCAGAATCAAAGTATTATCACCTGATAAATTTGACTTTTTTACTATTATTTTCCCGTTAGTAGTCGCTATAAACAGCGCCACCTATTAAAAATTGCACACTTTTTATTTAACTGTCACCAATAATTTTAAGAAGTGATGTGACTGGCGTTTCTTCGATTTTATTCGCGTTTTATATATATCAAATGCTACTTCTAAAAATTTTTGGTGGCTATTGAATAAAAAAATCTGGCATCACTAAAAGATGGGCCGCAAATCGACTAACTAGCGACTATTAACGGGTTATTTATTTATTAGTTGTGAGGGTGGGGGGGGGGGAGGAGCGAATTTTAGAAAAAAGTAATTATTTACTAATTAAAAAAAAAAAAAAAAAAAAAAAAAAAAAAAAAAACTCGTATTTTACCCAAAAAAGTTTCACTTAGCCAAACTGCTCCCCACTAAATCGCAGTCCCCAAATATTTCCCATGAAACTTCAAAACAACCCAAAATGGGGGAAAATGTCCATGTCTGGCAACACTGATTTAATTGTCTGTTATGTGTCAAATATTACTCCTAAAAAAATTTGGTAATTATTGAATAAGAAATTCCCTAAATTTGGCAACACTGCCGATCAGTACACGTACTGAAAATTTATACCCCTTAGGGTACAACTCCACCAGGAAGTAAAGTAATGCTCTTACATATATAATTTATTTGCCTAGTTCACTGTTACTATTATGAGAATGGTTTTTTTTTTTTATTATTATTTTATTTCACAATGAATGGATTAATGTAATCCTATTTGTAAGCATTTATACAAAATTTCGTACTATGGTAGAACATTAGGAATTACAACAGGAAGTAATGGAAAAAAAAAAAAGCTTACTTAACCGATATGTACATACTTGCCAACATCCTAATTAATATTCCATAGTGTTGTTAGTCCCGCCCATTTTCTCCCACCAGTAATTTTTCAGAGTAATATTCGGCAAATGCAATTACGATTAAATAAGAAGAAAAATATTCTAAAAAGATACTGGTGTGAAGAAGAAGGGGGAGCTAACAATACTATGGAATATTAATTAGTATGTTGGCAAGTATGTATGTACCAAAATTTGATAAATATTAATTATTATCAAAACGCAATGAAATCCATGTACAGTTTCATGAAATATATTGCATGAGTACTTGATCTAGGTCTGTTATAAAATTTGTTTCAAACACACACACACACAGGGCTCCCAGGTGATTTTTTTTTTTTTTCGGGCCACAATTTCCAAAAAATAAAACTTATAATATGATGTCGCAGATATATTTGCATTTTGCACTTTCTTTGCATAATCTTATCATAAATTTTATGTTACGGAAATAGTGGTACGGATATAATAAAAAGTTTTAAAAAAGTCGCCTATGTCTGTCCTGCACACACTACGTACGTGATACACAAAGTAGTCACCACAAAGCAGTGGTGCACAAAGTAGAGCACTTAAAACGTAAAAGACCGTGAAAAGACTACAAGTCAAAGGGTTTTACAAACCCAATGCTTTCTTCTTTTGAATGTGAAAAGAAATAATATATATATATAGGTTTATACATATCTACATATATTCTTGTAACTTATGTGATCTTTTTAAATTTAGTTGTACAGGGAAAAATGTAAGAATCAAAATTTAACCCTTTACCGGTCCTATATTTTTTATCTCCTCTGGTTATTATCGTCAAATGTAGGAATTTTTTTATTCAATCTCTACCACTAAATTTTAACTGTAACGATTACCTAATCTCTTCGAAGGATATTCGTCCATTATGTGGCAGTTGAATAAAGAAGTCTGTAAATTTTAACAACACTGTTTAGATAGCTGTAAAGTATTAGGGCCGGCAAAGGGTTAACAGAGATGCCATGTTATTACGGATTGTCCGTAATCTTAATACTAGAAATTTTTAATGTATTCTTTTCCAATAATTATCTGCAATTTAATAGGATAAGTTTTACTTTTTCTTTATTGTGGTATGAAATTGATTTTTCGTTAGTAGTAACTTGGCATCTCTGGATTAAGAGAACGATTTTACATACTGAGAAAAGTTTGTATTGCATCTATAAATATTTTCAAATGCATTTTTAATGAGAGGTTTTTTTTTTTTTTTTTTTTTTTTTTTTTAATGATTATTCGCTTTAGTTATTGAAAAAATTTTCAAAGTTCTGCAGTGTGTATAAAAGATGTCTGTAAGTATTTCATTGCAAAATTTAAACATAAATCTAGTTACGATAAAAATATTTTTACAGTTAAAATTTAATCATAATTTCAAATAAAATCTTAATAAATAAACTCAATATGTTGATCAGGTATATCTATCAACATTCTAATTAATACAAAATTGTAAACACTTTAATTTATTCAGGATCATTTTTAGTCTAGCCTTTATTTCGTATAACTTTTTTAAGAGTTTTTTTTTTTTTTTTATCGTCGTTATGTATTAGAGAGATTTTCTATGAAAAATGCGGAACGAAATAAAGGCGGGCTAAAAATGTTCAGGAATAAATTAAAATGTGTGCTGATATGTTAATATTCCGTAGTAATGTTAGTATCCGCCCCTTTTTCCACATCACTTCACTTTTAGAGTAATTTTCTGCAGATATGGTTAAATAAAAAGACACGGACTCTTGAAAAAGACGGGTGTGAAAAAAAGGCAAATACTAGCAGTATCGCAGAATATGAATAAGAATGTTGGCAGGAGTGGATCAGAGTTAGTGAGGTTTTTATTTTACACAACCACTTTTTTTAATAGCAATTTTTGTCATAAAAAAACAAGCCTATAATTTTGCAAAAGGAATATCTATTTTGAATGAACAGGGCAGAGAGTACTTACAAAAAGACTTGTTTTTACGAACTCTGCTGTTAAAGATGTGCTGGTTCTAATACTATAAAGCACTCGAAATAGTGTTGCGAAATTTAGGGATATTTTATTCAACTACCACCAATAAATTTAAAGAGTGATGTTTGATGTATATAATGGATGAATAACCTGCGAAGTGATTAAGCAACAGTTACAGTTAAGACTTAGTGGTGGATTTTGAATAAAAAAGTCCCTAAATTTCGCAACACAGGCCAGAGGAGCGAAATTAAATAGGACCGGTAAAGGGTTAAACTCAAGGGTGAAATCCTTACACGTGTTCGGCACGACCAAATTCATTTAAAAATATTTATTGTATTTTTACATCAATATTTTGTGATTAAATATGATAGAGATTATTCTTTAAAAATAGTAGTGTAAGTATTCCGTTTTTAGAGGAAATTCTCTCACCCCTGGTTAGACTCTAATTATTATCGTGAATGAACCTTTAATCGTGTAGTAGTTTTTTAGCGTATCTGTTTAATAACTCATAAAACTCAATACTAAATGAAGCAGGAGTAAATATATATATATATATATATATATATATATATATAGTTAATCTATGGATATTCAGTAATCTTATTTCTTAGGAAAAAACATCATATTTGTCAAAAAGTTATCATTTTAGCCTTGTATTTCAACTATTGAGTGACGGAAAAAGCCATTTGTAAGGGTTAAAGGGTTTTAAAATACATAAGAAAAAACATTTTTTTTTTTTTTCTTGGGGGAGAGGGAGTGGGGTTTCCTGTTTCATCCAGAGTGGTTAATGCCAAAAAAAGAGGTGTATTCTTTTTACTGCCTAAAAGTCTTCTCGTGTTAATAAACATCCCTTTTGCAAATTTTATTTTAAAGCTTAAGCCTTCCTATATTTATAAAAATGCTTCTAAATTGTTTCAACAGGGTTGCCACGGACTGGCATTTTTTCCCTGACTCTAGGGAAAATATGCAGTGCGTGGCAACCCTGTTCCAAAATCCAGACAGAAAACTCAAAATCAATCTTGGCAATAATCTAAATTTATTTTTAACTTATATTTTTTATTACTTCTATTATTTTTCCTCATTTTTTATTTCCAAAAAGTGTAAAGAAAGTATTGTAATAATGTCAAAAATTCGACTTTGAAATTTTGGTGTTCCTACACTTTTGAGGTCCCCTGAGTTCATTTTTACTACTTGTACGGTGATGCATGAATATATGTGGATGTGTATACGTATGTGTGTATGTAAATAGATACGATAGCGTCTATCTAAAAGTTTTGTTCGAATGAGCTGAACGTTGGTACGTATGTTACTGGTCACCGTAGCACGAACTCTATTCACTTTGATAAATCTAGCATTTGTAGTTTTTTTTTTTTTTTTTCATTGATACAAAGAAAAGATTTCTTTATCATTATGGTCTAAGTGCCCAAATTTTTAAAGTGCGATAGCGTCTAAATGCCTTCTTTCATTGAGCTGAAAAAATTATACACTTGTTATAGGTCACCGTCGCACAAACTGTATAGATTTTGGAGAATTTAGCATATACAGTTTTTTTTACAGGGACACAAAGAAAAATGCTTTATCATTATGATCAATGGACTCATTTAAAATGCGATAGCTTCTAAACACCTTATTCTATTGAGCTGAAAATTTTTGTAAGTCGCCGTCGTGTATACAGCATAAATTTTGGTAAATCTAGTACGTAAAGTTTGTTATTTACAGGGACACAAAGAAAAATTCCTTATCATTGTGGCTTATGGGCTTAAATTATTTAAAGTGCTATAATAGTTTCTAAACGCCTCATCCGACTGTGCTGAAAATCTATATAAATGTTATAGGTCACCATTGCGTGAACTGAATAGATTGTACTGAGTCTAAAATTGATAGTTTTTACAGGGACACAACAAAAATTTATTTATCATTATGATTTATGGACTCAAATTATTTAAAGGGCAATAGCGTTAATTTAAACAACATACTATGTAGAGAAAAATACTCAGACGACCTATTATAATTTTCCTTTTTATTTATTTAATGACTTCTCTTACTATATTTTATTTTACAACCGTTAATTACTTAATGTTCGAAAAGTTCAGTGGAGTTACTCCAGTTTTTTTTTTTTTTTTTTTTTTTTTTTTTGTAAATCAAAACATTCTTAACGCAAGCTATTAAATTATAATTATTTTGGAAGAATTCGGCTATTAACATTGTTTACTTTTGTATTCTCTACGTTAGTGTTCCTTATGAATAAACTCTACGAAATAAATTTGAAATTAAGTTTATTAATCGAATAGAATAAAAATAATTGTATGAAAAGTTTATTTAATTCGCCAATTTTATTAAAGTATATTCCACAAACAAAAGGCTAGTTTAAAGAAAAGAGAATAATTTTTAGTTAAATTTTTATTTTTATTTACACTTATTTGAAGTATTTATTTATTTATTTTGCTTTATTTAATTATTTTGCCACATAAATAACAAAATATTTTCCCCTCCGGCGACTGTGTCTGATATAGCCTCTAAATTTATTATTTATTTATTTATTTATTTATTCTTATTTTTGTAATATATTCCACTGTCTATACTGTCAAAACATTAATTTTTCCAATAATTTTACATTTTTGTTTTATTCAGAATATCTATATTTTATATTTAAGACAAAAGATAAATTACACATAAAATTTCTGTCTTAAAGAGAACTTAATTCCTAACTAATGGAATTGCAAACGTTTAAAGATAGTTGTTTTCGATAGATAACAAAAAAAAAGGAAAAATTAAAAAGAAAGAAACATTTCTTTTAGGCACTTTCATCTAAAAAAAAAAAAAAAAAAAAAGAACTCCGTCTTGAAAATAAATAAATAAATAAATAAAAAATAAAAAACATCTAATAAGAAATGGAAATTAAACGCTACAAAAATATTGAAATTATATTAAAAAATAGTTTTATTAAAAAATATAGTTTTATTAATTATGCAAACAAAAGTTCAAAATTGAAAATTAATTGTTAACAAATTGATTTTTTAATGTAATTCTATTCGTTAGTACACAAAGGCTTTCGCTTTCAATATGGGATCAAAAATCGTAATCTTTTCAGTTTGCTACCTGAAATAAAGCATCATAGAATAAGTTTTCATATTATATATTCGAACATTCCATTGCATAAATTTCCATCTTATATATTTCTATATATTTGCATCTTGGGAAAAGGGGAAATAAAGAATTTAATTAGATATATTTCAACATTTGTATAAGACAAATATCTATTCTTGAAAAAAAATGCATATGAGAAAGTAGAATAAATGCATCTTTTACAAAAACACTTTTCAATATTTGCAGGAAGAGAAATTGCGATTGTTGATGAAACTACAAAAATCTATAAAAGATAGATTTCGATCTAATTTACACAAGCACACACAAACACAAAACCATACACGGACGTATCACTCAAAAACTATGGAAAATATTTTCATATTTGTCAGGTATAAAGCCCTTGTGGTATAAACTATAAAATATGATACAGAGATCGATTTATATATAATACACACAGAATTGCCCAATTTTATAAAATAATTCATTAACCTACACAACATTTCTAACTTAGTCCATAGAATCGTAAGTACCTGACATTTTTCCACATCACATTTTTTAAAAAGTTATTTTCTCCAATAATTAACTACAATTAAATAAAAAAAATTACTCTTTCAGAAAAGTGATATAAAACAAAGCTGGCACCACTAATGCTAAGGAATAAATTAAAGATGTTGGCAGTTTTATATCTATTTACAAATGTTTTAGCGCTATGTAATATATTAATATATATATATATATATATATATATATATATATATATATATATATATATATATAACCTAGTATTATTCTGCTATGCGCATAAATTTGAATAGCTATAGCATAGTTTTATTAAAATGTCGAACGCTTTATTTTATATGATGGCTGTCGCCATTTAAAGAAACAGGGTAATCTAAAAATAACCATTTTGAAATAAAGATATCTAAGATATATTCCCTGTAATTGTTTTCTCCGCTGATTTGACTTATCCTAGGTTTCACAAACGAAATCGATATTATTTTCCAATAAAAAGGATTTTTATAATGTTTTGCGAAACGTCAACATCGATTTGAAAAACATTTTATTGTTTAAATAAAATATTAGGCTTTCCTATGGCTAAATTTAAAGGAATTCTTCAAAAAATTTGTTTTATGACGTCATGTTTTATTTCAAGTTCTTTATCACGATTTAAGTCTTCGCATTAAGTAACTTTCAATTATTTCAGTTCAGTTATACATTTACATATGTACATATTTTAATGTTTTATTTATTTTTTTATTATGAAGCATAAATATATATACATAAAAACCGTCCTCATTTTGTATATTTATACGAAATTTTGATCTTATTCTGCTGTATTAAAAATTTGAAAAACTGGACGTCAGCACCCACCTGTTGATAAATGTGCAACAAAAGCTATTCAGCACCAACTAAAGTCAAGGTCTAACAAAATATAAAACAATAATGAATTCCCTTCATTGTTTCGTGAGGTACAGCAATTACGAAATTTTGGTAACTCAGACAGGCAGATATTTTCCAAAAACAGTCAAATGTTGTTCAAGAACTCTCAAAACGGTCAAATCTATAGAACAAAGATCGAATATTTTTCTGATACCAATTTTTTTCTTATGTATATATATATATAAACACACTAAGACACACACACAAAAAAAAAAAAAAAAAAAAAAAAAGAGACACTGCGCTAGTTTCCTTTTCTCTTTCTGCAACCACCAATTTTGACGTTTAAAAAGCGAATTTTTGAGCAGATTATATTACGTCGTCATACACTTACACATTTAGGATTGAGCCCAGTTTTAAAAAACAAAATGCAGTTATCAGGAAAATTGCAATTTTAAAATGTATTTCAAAAATGGAAAGGATAAGACAACTAACGATGCCACAAAAGTATTAATTTTATAATGAAAATCAAAACTATTTTAATACGTTAGATAACAAAATAATTAAATGTTAATGAAATATTGGTGAGATGGTTTTTAGCAAGCTATAAAGTTTTTGGCTATTTCAATTGGAAATTTGGTTACAAGCGGCCACATTGCTCATCCAAGCGAGATGACCGCATGTTAAACAGCAAATGTTCAAAAAATCGATTTGTATCACGCTCAGAAATTTGTAAGTACGATTGGTATCATGTATAAATGTTCAAAAAAGGTGTTCAGTAAAATACTTACTTAAAACACAGCGTAGGAACGATTAAACGAAGCAGGTTACGAACCAGAGTTTCTCTGACGACTCAAGTTTAATTTATTTTGAGATGATGAAATAATCTAGTGGTACGACGAAAATGTGACCGACTTAATGAAAATTGTAGTCTTAAAACAGTGACAGATTCTCCGTAAAATATGGCACGGATTTGCATAACTTTTGAAACAATATTTCATACTCAATGGATCAATAAACTCGAAATGATCTGTCATTATAAAAGTGACACCTAACCAACTATTTTGAAGATATCTCAGACTTTTACGCAATCAGCATATAAAGATGATAATGCACCTTACTATACGGCGTCTCTGGTACGTTCATTTAATTCAAATTTTTAATATTACCTAACCATTCCTATGAGCACCTATATTTTTGTATGTATTCATATTTTTTTCTCTTTAAATTAAATCCCTCAAAGGATATCGTAGAATTTCTTCTTTATCATAGATTTGAAAATAGTCCTTATATCAATCTGCTCGAAAACGTTTAGTCTAAAAAAAGGACTGGGGTGGGGGGAAAGGATTCAAAATTTGCAGCCTGTAACTCTACAAGAAATATAAAATAAAAAATATTTATGATATTTGGCACAGTGAAATTTCAGAGATTTATATTAAAACACTCTATAATTCTTTGCTATTGCGCATTTAAACAGTAATTCCATATAAAGATGGAATTCCCTAATGCAGAATACAGTTATTTAGATGTAACAAATAAATAGTGTTATTTCATACATTAAAATATAACTGGTTTATTTCATATAATAAATCGTAATAAAATAGAAAATCTATGCTTATTATATTAAATCCCGAATTAACTACGACGATTCTGTTTGCACTGAAGACGGTACGTTTAAGGCTACCGAAACAGCTGCATGCATCTCAAATATTTTTCTTTGGCGTTTCTGACGTAGTAGTTTATTCGGGTTTTAACATTCCAACGCCAAGTTCTTGTTATTATATGCTTATTATATTACGTTAACGAAAAAAGTTTTATTTAGATTTTTGTTAAGTTTTTCGTAGAGGTTAACAAAGCGAATTACCAAATATGTATCATTTCATATGTATCATTTCATCTCTTTGGTATCATTTCATCTCTTACGCAAACATCACAGTCTTATTTGTTTCAACCATTAGTTTTGAAGTTATTACAAATAAAAAAAGCTAACTTTTCTGCAGTGTAGCTTTTTTTTTTTTTTTTTTTTTTTTTGTTCCGTAGTGTTTATATTTATAAATATAATATATATATAAACTAGCTACTGCAGAAATTCATTTATTTAATTCTAAATTTATTGCAATATTTTTCTATTATAAGCTAATTATTGTATCGGTCGTCCCATAAATCTGTAAATAATTTAAAAATCCATAAAATTTGAATGTATTGATAGAACTGTACACGGTTTGTAAAAAAGTTATTCTCGTAAAGGAAGATTTTTACTTTATCTTACCCATAAAGTAGAGAAAGTATTGTGTTTTGGGTCAAATTTTCGAATGCGAGATTTTGTTATATTTACATGTTTTGAGGTCCCCTGAATACGAAAATCATGTTTTTAGCAAATGGTCTGTGTGTGTGTCTGTGTGTGTGTGTGTGTGTGTGTGTGTGTGTGTGTGTGTGTGTGTCTGTTATCAGCATATCTCAAAAACAAATTATGGCAGAAAGTTCAAACTTGGTATTCTAAATGTGTATCATATACGGATGCTACAGTAAGCTTTTCGTTAAGATCAAGCAAATGGTTCGTGTACAGGGTCAATCAAGAGAATTCTAATACATCACGTCTATGGGGGAAATTGCAGGTAAGTAGAGTTTAACGTCTATAAACTGCACTAAACCAAATGAAACGAATATATATTTTTTGTAACAGAGATAGTTAACTGGAAAAAAAATTATGCATGCAGGAGCCTCGCCTCCCTCCCTGGGAGGGAAGTCCCCCCTCGAGGGGAGTAAATTTTCATGATGGGTATCTTTCAAAAGAGCTCACCAATACCTTTAAAACGAATGGTTGAACCATCGATCTGCGATAATTTATAACAAAGTTATGGATTTTTTTTACTTTTAACGAAAAAGAAAACTGAAAAAAAAAAATCGTATTTTTTTTTTTTTTTTTTTTAATTGAGAATAAAATGGTTTTTTTTTTTATATTTGCTGTTATACTACTTCTCTAATATGGAAATCGTCTGCATTATCATAAAAGATAATTTTTTTTTAAATAATAATTTTAATAAATTATTTTTTAAAAACAGAATTATTCTTTAATAACCGAATTAAATTCTATATAAATGTAGGTGCATTAATGAAACGGGGATTTGAGGGGGGTGGTAGCCCCCCTCACACAGAACTAATTATCATATAAAACGCTTCCGAAGCCTCATTTGAATTGTTTAATATAGGTTTGCATTGCAGTACTCGTTATCTTACCTCTTAAACTCCAACCTGCATTTATAGTATTAATTTTCAGGGTAAGAGAAAGTCGTGTGAGTGACACACCAGATTATTTTTTCATCTAAAGAAGAAAAAAATTTTAAATGTTTCGTCGATACAAGATGCTGCACAGACGTGTAACATGCAAGTCAGAGATCTATAAATTGCACGGTTTTACGATTTATAACTCATTTCTTTTTTTCCCTGATCGTTGTGCATGCATTATACATGTATTTTAATTGCGATGCTGACTTGGTGGATAAAGCGTTATTGGTGAAGATGTTTACAATTAATGGTGTTAAACTCGTTTGCATATAATGTAATTTGCATACTCTAATTTGAAAATAATTTTGTGTTTTATCGCATTTTTGTCTTCTTTACGTGTTAGGGTACTGTGAATACAATGAAAAATATTCTTTTATCAATTGGCACCTTTTCTATAAACTATCTGTAAAAAGAATTATTTTGGTCCTTGAAGGATCGAATCCACGATCTTTGCGTTATTACCAAGATGCTCTAACCACTGAGCTACTGGGCCACGGAAGGTCTTTTCATATTTATGTTTCTATCTCTAGAGCCGATCACTTTAAAATTTTATAATTTTTAATTAGTTAAAAAAAAATCTAATTAAAATTTCAGAAATCAACCTTCGAGGTACACCAGAAAAATTAAAACAGACCTCCATGCAAAATTTATTGTTCTGCGATCAGCCATTTGCATAAAGAGCGAGTTACATACCCCCATACCTCTAAATTCAACTTTATTTATTTATTTATTTATTTATTTTTTGTTTTAATTGCCCTTTAGAATATTGTGAAGACATTGCAATATTTTATTTTATCAATTCGCATCTTTTCTATTAATTATCTGGAAAAAGTAAGTTGTAAAGTTGTAAGTTGCAAAATGTAAAAGTAAGTTGTAAATTTTAATACTCAAATAAAAATTACTCCCTAAAATTTATTCTAAATCTGCTATTGTTAATTTCAGTTCTATTAAATTAATACATAAATATAATAAAACTAGTAAAAAAACAAGGCGTTATTTCATTGTACTTTTATATATTTTCATATTTATTAATTTTATTTTATTTATATTTTAACTCAAATTACGACTTGTTTTTTTTTATTAGAAATGATTCCCTTTCGTAAGATTTTTAAACAGTAACATAAAACATAAAGGTTTGGCAAGCTATTGTGTGAGCTCTGAGTGAGACCCTTTTTACTTTCGAACGTAACTCAATAACATTCAAAACTGCTGTCTACCGTTTGATAGAGTATCTTCTTAATTACAGTATCTTTTGTGACTGTATCTTTTTATACTGATTTTATCCACTACCGCTTTTATCTTGTAGCAACCAAGATTTCTAGACTTCTAAAGTGCTTCTTAGTTTTGCAATAGCTGTTCAGACCACGCAGCGTTCCTTAAATTTTAATCGCACTTTATTATATTGTCACCACTATCGTCAATACGAAATTTTTGTTGAATATTTCCGTATGATTTATTGTTAAAATATCATGTGAAAAGTATTGTTTCAAAATAGTGAAGATAATATAACAGAATGAGCGTAAAATTTTAGGAAAGCTGATCGCCTGGATAATTTACCTTCATTAAATTTATAAAGTCTTCTTCATTTCATTCATGTATTATGCATCTCATTCATGGCATTATATCCTTTAGTGTAAATTGACTTTATCAATTCATTACGTTGAGAAATAATGTAAAGTATCTATTACGCATAAATCACCAATCATTCAAAAAAATGTAAGGAATTGAACATTCGACTTCTCTTTTTAAAAAAAGAATTAACAGCATTGTAAATTAGATTTTTTTATAATCATTTTGTACTTTGTCAGGTTAGAGAAACGCTGAAATTTGCCCAGTCGTGAAACATTAGGTATTATTAATATTATTATTATTATTATTATCATTTTATCCCCAAATTCATTCTACATGAAAAATTAGTTTTATTCCATTCATCAATTTTTAGTATATATGCCTTCCAAGAAGAAACGTCACTCACTTATATCCTATATATCATATATATATTATAAAGCCTGATACATATTGAAGCAAATATTAAAATTCTGAATATGTTGAAACGTAAAAAGTGACTTTGTATTACATACCTGTAAAAGCAAATAAGTCTCAAGAATATAACATATAGATAGATACTTTATGTGTGTATTTACATACTTCTTGAAATTTAAAATCTTTATTTGCGAATTTATTTGTATTGGCATTTCTTTTGAAGATTTATATTTAACTTATATAAAAGTTTCCAATGTGAATATGAAATATTCGAAGGAATTCATCTTCTTTACTGACAGTTATTCAAATAATATCTCTCTATTTATTTTCGAAGATATTCTTTTTCGTGAAATATAATAAATCATCAAGCTGTAAATATAAATTTTATTTATTGTTTCAATGATGCATCTGAATGTGAAATAGGTTCTTTACATAAAAGTATATTTCTGGCCCTTAACGTTGCATTTTGACATTTAAGAGATAAAATATATTAACTTATTAAAAAATATTGTTTAAAAATATTGAAATGGTACTTCTATTCAAGCATAAAAGAATTTTTAACTTTATAACAATATGTTTTTAGTATAGAGTTTTTGATATAAACTTTCGTGAAAAATACTATGACAAATGTTTCTAATAGAACTTAATTTTACAAAGAAATGAGAATTTGCAAAGTTTTTTAATGTTTCAAGGGAAATAGCCTCCCATTCTGCGTTTAAAATTTCTAAAGTCCATTATTTGTTTTTGACTTTCCTAAAAAAAAAAAAAAAAGGAAGAAAAAAAAAATCTTCGAACTTATTAAAGTTGATTGTATGAAAATTTCTTCTTTTCTTATGTAACTTGGTTAGGTTTTTAATTTAACAACATGACGTGTCAGGTAATATGTTTAACTTCATAAAGTGTGACTTTTTTTCCAAATTTTAAAAATATTGCTGAATTTATCTTTACATATATGACTTTAACTCGTTAACACCCGAATACATTTTTCAAAATATTATTAGCTGATTATTTCACTTCTAAATTAATATAGACAACTGACAGTAAAACATATTAACTAAAGCAATTCTGCTGATAGTTTTAAATTTAAAGCATACCCTCATTTATTGACGTTTAGTGTTCCGGCAAGAAAACTTCGATATAGAAAACTTTGAGATAACAGATTAATTTCAGGTTATATGTTGATAAAGATCTTGAAAGTAAAGTATTATAATATATATTATTATTCAACTTGACTTAAGTTAGTATACGTGCGCAAAATGCAAATATATGTGCAACGAAGGAAAAATCATAAAATGACTATCCAAATTTTGAAATAATAATTAATAGTGGGCACATAAAACATTCAGGGATCATTTAGAGTGATGCTATAAACTGTCACTAAAAAGCAGAAATCATTCCAAGAAGCCACAAAAAATATACATGCCATTTTATTAGCTGTCCTTAAAGGAGAACACTGGGCGCTAACGGGTTAAAACATTGTCAACGTAATGCTGCGCAATTAATTTTACAATAATTTGTTAGTCCCCGCCTTTTTTGTATCACTTTTCTTGAAGGGTATTTCTCTTCTTAGTTAATCCTAATTACATATTCTTCAAAAATTCAGTACAAAAAAAAAAAAAAAAGTTGTAAGTATAAATTAAAATATTGACATGTTTGCTCTTCTGTATTCTACTTTTAGTTTTTGAAGGACAGTGGGCTAATCCTTCCTACTCACCGTCATCTTCATCATCTGTCTCGTCGAGTGGCAAACTGTAAGGAGTGGAATGGTTCAGAGTTCAGATAGCACTGGTATGTAATTTAGTGCTCGAGCATATCAAAGTTAATATATCATTGAAGAGACACGAACACTTATACTAACAGTTTAAACACACTGAACACGTTCGGCTACCGGAAGAGTTTTTATGGAAATATTTATTTTATGTAACGATTTTCTTTTTTTTTCTGATAAAGTAGAATAAAAAGTTCAACTAAAATTTTCCAATTGTCAAAATATGCTAAGTTGACTACTATATAAAATTTCAATGAAACCCTTTCTTGTTTTCGTTCTTGATTTTTTTTTCTTAATTTTCATTTTAAAAGCTAATCTTTGTCGTATTCTTTGCTTTCTTCTACATTATTAAAGTGGCGAAACTTTTTTCTGCATAGTTTGAAAAATTAATCTTGCTCCATATGGTATTTATAATAGCTCATGTTTTTCAGTAGAAGTTTGTATATGTGCCAGCTCAATCTTATTTATGGAAATTTCATTCTTTTGAAGTGTTAACTAGTATCAATATCTGAATAAATTGTTACATTATGGCACATATTATATTACTCCTGAAATCAATACCTAATAGCATTGGAAACGATTAAAAAAATCATAATTAGATGCGGGCCTCACGTTGTTTTTCGGTATATTTCTCTATGATTTCTAATCAATCATTTTCGCTAAATAAATTTAAACGAAATTTGTTTAAAAATAAGAATTCTTTTCTTCAAAAATTTAAAATAATGTTTCTGCATTTTGAAAGTTATATTCAACCAAATTCTATTCTACAAGCTAATATTCTTCATAAAATTAATATTTATTGAAGAGAATAACAATTTTATTTAGAAGAATATTTTATTGTAATCGTATACGTTATGGCCTGTAAACTGTAACGTGTGAAATATGAATTTTAATTTTAAAGTTAAAGGAAGTTTATTTTTAAGTATATTTACCGTAAAATTATAGGCAGGGGCACAAAAATTTCAGATTTTTTTTTTTTTTTTTAATCCACTTTCACGAACAAAATACTGTTTCAATGTACATCTATTGATTCTGTACAAATCTAATGATAAATGTACCAAAATGCAATTTTTTGCAAATTTCCTATTGATAAACAATATTTAAAATATTATTATGCCTGTGCAATGTACAATCTTCCAGAAGTCTGTCGTATATTAAAAACCACAATACCAATGAATAAAATTTTTCTTGTGTACGTTAGTATAAATAATTATTTTTGCATCTAGCATATCGTTTAATTCAATTTTAAAATAGAATATATTTTTATTGGGAAGCATTATTTAGTGCAATGAAAATGGCATAATTTATCATCTAATACGAAATTATTTTATATTCATAATGTAAGTTTATTGTAATATTCATCAGTATATGTAGTACGTAGAAAACGTACAGTAATGCATAAGTATTTGAAGTACTTAAATATTATTTTAAGTTAAATTGCAAATATTGATTTTACATTATCTCGGTACGTCATTAACATATTTAATTTTAAATGATGAAAGAAAGAGATTTTGTAAACTTTAAATCAAATTAATGCAAAATAAAATGCATAGTGCGCCATTCAGTGTTTCTTTATTTAATTCTTTTTTAAATTGAATTCTTTTTATTTATTTGTATGTCAAGATAAAATATTTTTCGTAGGATAAATCGTTTACTTAAAGGATTATTTTCAAGATAACTTTATAAGACTTCCGAAATACACAAAAAATAAAATAAAATAAATAATAAAATGCATAATAAGTTTTAAAATAAAGGTCTTTATAAATGCTTTTATTCGTGGTTATTTTTATGATCAGAGCAACCGTACAATAACAGATATATTCAGGAAATCAATTTAGCCGCTGTTTAAAAATATATTAATAAATACCATAATCTACATGAACCATGTTTTAATGCATATAAAAAATTACCTATTCGTTTCATTTCGTTTAGTGCAGTCTATAGATGTTTAAACTCTACTTACTTTCAATTTATCCTATAGACATAATGTATTTGAATTCTTTTGGGTGTTCCTGTACACGAATCATTTGCTTGATCTCAACAAAAAGTTTAGTGTAGCATCCCTATATGACACACATTTAGAATACCAAGTTTAGATATTCTGCTGTAATTTGTTTTTGAGATATGCTGATAACAGGCAGACACACAGACCAACCGCTAAAAAATATCATTTTTGGATTCAGGGACCTCAAAATGTATAAATATAACAAAAACGCAATTTCGAAAATTCGACCAAAATCAAAGTTTTCTCTACCTTATGGGTAAGAGAAAGTAAAAAGTTAATAATTAAGATCTCACATAGAAAAGTATTATATTCAATCAGATAATAACGTGGGAAATGTATGACGATTTTAAATATAAAACAAACTAACGCAAAGCTAATTAAGAAATTCTGTTTGTATCTAAACGTACTTGAATAACTATATTTTAGCTCCTATGTATGTAGGATTAAAGATGACACAAATAATAACACTTGACAGCTTCCTAATGACCAATAAGAAACATAACGCCAATAGTAAATATATTACTGTAACTCCATACTTGCCAACCGTTATTATATTTTTACACTCATATATTTTTACAGAATTTATGTCCTTCTTTATTGATGGAAAATTGCTACAAAATCTTAAACACATTTTCTATAAATAGATATCGGTGTCAAAAAACCGTAACGTTTCTCAGCTATGATAACTTGAAAAACAATTTTATGAACAAGATGTAAATTTAAAAACCGATATTTTTGATTATGTCTATTCTGTCAGCGAAAGCCTGAATGTAGGTTGTGTTTCATACTTTTTACAGAATATGAATTTATTAATAATTTTCATAATTAAAAATATGTTTTTTAATTAAGAATATGTATAAAATATGTGTGAGGAAATTAATTTTAACGCAATAAAATATAAAATTTGAATTTACCAATTTTTCAGGAGATATGAATTGAAGTGTGTTACATTATTTTAATTTTAGTATATCCAGATTTTGACAGTTTATAACTCTAAAAGGGTTAGATAAATACATAAATTACACCTTTTTGTATGCTGATTTGATCTAAAAAATAATAATAATACTAATAAAACTGGCCAAATAAGGGTGAGATGCTATTTGAAAAAAATCAATTTGAGCAAGTTTTAACACGTTGAGTGCCATGTCAGCCATCGGTGGCTGACAGTGTAAAATATGATATAAAGCCGCGTCAACCATCGGTGGTTGACAGTGTAAAATATGATATAAAACTAAAAATATTACATTGATTTAAGTAATTGCTGAAAATTAATTTAAAATTTACTTAATTATTATTTATTACAGGGGTAATATCATAAAGGAATTTTAATGGATTTTATTAAGAATTTGTGTGGCGCTCAAAGTGTTAATATATATATAAGCCCTAAGGACAATCTAATTATATCATTATAAACTAGACATTATTACTAATGGACCGGCAACTACCGCACATTTATACAATGATATGCGGAAAATATAATCGAGGAGGATTTTTTTTTTTTTTTTTTTTTTTTTTACCGTACATAATTATTGAGTTTAATAGTAAGGGAAATAGAAAAACAAGATATATTAACATTAGCTAATATTTTATTTTTTATTTTTTAATTAATCATAATTGAATTCATTCAAAAGAAAATGAGAAAGAAAATTAACGACTTTGTTTCTAACATATCTTCGTAATCTTGCAAAATGATTTCGTTATTAACTTTTGAGAAGAGTAATGAGAAAATATATTAAATAATGAAGAAGAATAATCTCTTTGGTAAACACTCAAAACCCCTAATAATGATTTTTACTACAATAGCTCTTGCAATGTGGAATACCAGAGAAATCTAAAATAAAATAAAAGCAAACATTTTATATTAAGGAAAGTTAACATTTTGTATAAATTAAATATTTATTCTAATACATTACATTAGAAAAAAGAGGGAAATACATGAAAAATAAATGTTTGTTTGGGGTGTTGGACCACTGTCTTAATAATTTAATTTCATATAAAATATAATTTTTAAAATTATTTAGTAATAAATTTAACTTTACAGAATTCAATTTTAGTAGAAAATATAAATTTTGTGAATTATATACAGTAAAAATTACATGAGAATTTTTCTAGTCATATTATCCGTATATATATATATATATATATTTATTTATTTAAATATTTTTAAAGAGAACTTAGCACAAAATAGAGAAAACCTATCAAAATTTCATCGATGTTATAAAAATTCTATTACGTAGAAAACGAATAATTTTTCTTGGAGGAATGCAGATTTCTTTTTCTATAATTTTGTGGATGTTACTATAGGTTAATGTCAGCTGTCAACACGAGGGACATAGGTATGAGGAAATGCACTATATGGTGTGTCTTTCTAAGGAGTCTTAGCCCATATTTACGTCAGTTTTGTAGGAAACCTCAGAAAAAAAATTCTCAAATCGCTAGATAGAAAATCATGACCTCGTATCGAACCCGGCAGCTTCCGTCTACCAGATTCATAAGCAGAATATTTTTCTTCAAAAAAAAGCTCGTATTATTATTTGTGGCTCGTACTAATACCACTTCTAAATAAAAGCTCGTATTAATATTTGTGGCTCGTAACTAATAAAAAAATTCAAAAATCGAACTTCGAAGTATTGCGTTGCCATCGTGTTCTGAGCTATTCTAAAAGAGTCAAACGTCTACATAGTTGGAAAGTTAGTTTAAAATCGATTGCAAGATTTGTACTGGACAAAAAATCAAACTAACAAGAAAGCAAGTTAATAAAAACATGGTAAAAAAAATAGCCGCGCTGCAAAAAAATGGCATCCTCTTTCATTAGCAAAAATTCCAAAAATAAACAAGGAAAAAATTGTATAGTCATAAATGCATATTTCGTAAACGAAAACGTAATAAAACCTGTTCGAAAATTTGTGGCTAGTACTATATAATGGCTCGTACATGCCATTATATTGCTTCCACTATTACAATATTTCTGTGAGATTTGGTACTATTAGCATCAATAAATGACAAAATCAATAAGTAAAAAAAAAAAATCGATTTTCTTTTTTCAATTTATTATTCAAATTTTGTTTAACTTAAATTCTGAAAAATATTATGATGCTAGCTTTTAATACCTGCATTTTTGTCCTATATTAATAATACAAAGGTTTACGAAAAATATTCAGATTATGTATTTTTATTCATTTGTGCAATCCAACACTACTAGATATGAGTTCTTTTCATTAAAACTAAACCTTTTATTTTCAAGCATCACACGTGCCCAATAGCTCCGGTTCAAAACATCGTATCTTTCAAAAATTCGTATTCTTATTTATCAAATGCACCCTGTTCTTCAAAAATGATACAAAATGAAACTATTTTTCAAACACTCTTTTTCTAAAAATTATTTGACATATTCTCAACTTTGAGACACCGCTCAACTAAAAAATATTGAAAACGTCATATGCCTTGCGCATGTGGTGTCCTCTGCAGTTCCCGAAGGGAGATGATATCGGTGGATTACCATATTTGTATTTATGAAGTAGTTAGGAATGAACTGTGAAATGTGAACTGTAGATGTTCCTGTTAGGACTTGGGTGGAATGCCCTGCGTTGTGGTTTTTCGAAAGGGTCGTAGCTCGTATTCTCGCGAGATGTGAGCTATAGAAAAACATTTTAAAATTAAGCCAAAGACAAATTATGTTAGTCATTCTTAACTTCTGATATTATACTCTCCGTGAGATTATGCCTCGATCACTTTTTTTTATTCTGGCATCACGTGTTATAAAACTGTTCTTAATTCTAATGAAAGTACCACTTTTCTAAATAAACCATTAAAAAAAGGCTTATATTGATGTTAAGTGTAACGTTAAATTATAAGTCTTTAATTTATTGCATTTAAAATAGTATTCACCATTTCGGTAACAAAGTGATTCTTTAAAATATTTATACTTGTACTTAAATCTGAGATAACCACATACCCATTTTCATGTGAAAATTATTTTGAAATGAATAATTATGTACTTATTATCATTTTTAAGCACTTTTTTTTAACTGTAGAAAAATCCAATTATAATTTTAAAACAAGAACTGAAATTCCTGCGGTACGCATTGATTATTAATACTTCCCAACTGTACGTACTTGTTGTATCGAACAACTTTCAATGGTCTTTGCATATGTTATCACACATCGTACAGACAGAAGGACTGAAAGGCATATAGATAAAATAATTGAATTCATAATCACTCTTAATTATTTTTAGAAAATGTTAAAATTGCTTAACGCAGAAGTAAATGCAGCCTTTAGAATCTAATTGCAGACCTTAATGTATCAGAATTTTTAGCGTAGCCCTGTAAACCTGAAAGTTAACCATATCATATTCTACACTAAGCCTTATTTTAGCATATTAAACATAAATTTCACTTTCTTCGTGATTTTTGCAGAAGAAAGTTATGTAAAAGGGATTTATAAAAATGTCTTTACTAAAATGCAATGCATTGGCATTTTTTGGGTATCCCTGTGCACTCACCAGTTTTACAGGACCTATTAATTCCATTTCAAATAGAGTACATTCCATATTGAACATGAATCATATATATAATTTTTTAAAAATTCTGAAAATATTTACAGACAGTGGAGGCGGGTAGGCGGTTAGGTAAACAGATGGACAGTCGGACAGACAGATGCAAAAATGGAAATCATATTCACGCTTAAATGTTTTTAGAAAGCGCTAAAAATACTTAATGTAAACGATAACACAATTCCAGCATATTTCTAATAAAAGCCCTTAATGAAACTAAATATTTTTGTGTGGCCTTGTAAATCTAATGCTAATGCAACTACATTCTATAGAAAGCATTCTTTTGTACATTTAAATAGCATATTTCAATTTCATTAAGATTTGTACAAAGTAAAGTTTTTAAAATTTGGTTTAAAAAGATATCTCTCATAGAACGCAATGCTTTCGAATACTTTCAAGTGTTCCTGTACAAAAACTAGTGATGGTATTTACTCCATTTTCAATGAGGAAATTCCGACACTGAACCTAAATAACATATTTACATTTCATTAAGATTTATGCAAGAAAGGTATTAAAATATGGTTTACAGAAGGAACTCTCATAGAACAATGCTTTGGAATACTTTCTGGTGTCCCTGTGCACAAACCAGTAGAGATATTCACTCCATTTTCAGTAGGGAGCATTCGATAGTGATCTTGAATGACATATATCAGTTCAAAGAAATTCCATGAACATTTACGAGATTTACAGCGGGGACAGACAGACTGAAAAACCGAAGTCGTTAACACTTTTCAACCTTGTTGGAAAAAGTTAAAAAGTGACTACGGATGTCAAGATAAACCTAATGGCAATTATATGTTACTTTCATACTTTCAAACAGGCTAAGAATACTTAATTATTTTTTGGTGTGTCCCTGTACAAACAACAGTTTTACAGGACCTATTAATGTAATTTTAAATACAGAACATTCCATAGTAAAGTTGAATGACATATATATATTTTTTTTCCTTTTTTAATTTGGACAGTCGGACAGGCAGATGCACAAATTGAAACCATATTCGCACTAAAAAATTGTTAGAGTGTTAAAAACAGTTAATGTAAACGATAATGCAAATCTAATACAATTTCAATAAAAGCACTTAATGTAACTGAAAATTTTGTTGTGGCCCTGTAAATGTAATGCTAATCAAACTACATTCAATAGAAAGCATTCTTCTGTGCATATAAATACCATACTTCAATTTCATTAAGGCTTGTGCACAGTAAAGTTATTAAAATTTGGTTTATAGAAATATCTCTCACAGAACACGATGTTTTGGAATACTTTCGGGTATCCCTGTACACAAACCGGTAGAGATATTCACTCCATGTTCAATAGAGTGCATTCTATAGAGAAATAGAATAGGATATATCGGTTTCAAGAATTTCCATGAAATTTTACAGGAGTTAAAGCGCGGAAAGACAGACAGACAGACGAACAAACAGACAGCGAAACTGAACGAATACATTAAAAATTTCCAACCTTGCTGTAAAGTATTAAAAAGGTAGGCTGCATTTTGGAAAAAAAAAGTCTGATTGAATTTTTAATGTCTAAACAATGCCTTATTAAAAATGTGAAGCACTCTTGTTCTTGTATCCAAAAGGAAAATATTACTTTAAAGTATCGTTGTAAACCATTTGATAAAAATAAAAATTATGCCATATTTTATAAATATAACAATATATATAGAACCCAAAATGAAACATTTTTAACGGATAAAGTGAAAAAAGAAAAAAGAAAAAACAGTAAACATGCAGAGAAGCTGTTTAGGTAGCATTGAGTAAGACTATATCGTCGTCGGTGCATAAAAGTCAGGAAAGGTATGTGCTTGTATATATGTAAAGGGTACCAATTTCTAGGGGTACACCGTGTTTACTAATTATTTGTTATAATAATAAAAATTGTGTGTGTTTACACTGACTCTTTTTTTCAGTTCTACACGTTGAAATATTTTCTTTAGCATTAATTATGAAGCCCAATGAAGCCCGATCAAAGTTAATATCCGATAGCTAATAAAACTGTGTATACATACAGTGCCGAAAAAAAAAAAAAAACTTTACATGTCAGTTGCTATTCCAGCCATAAAAATTTGTCGAACCTCAGGGATGGCACGTGGTGTTAGTCAATCACAGTCGACCTTCCCCTATAATATTATCGCTCAGTTCGCCTCGTAGTCTTTTAGAGTAAGGCTGTATGCTCTTTCCTCCCGACAGCCTGTATTTCGTTCATTTGTTAAAAGTTTGAGAACTTACATCGGTATTCCCCCTCCACACAGTGGGTCAGATTAAGCTTAAAATGGAAGAGAAATTTCTTGATTTGACTCTGCTAGAGAATGGGACTCTGTGATTGATGTAGCCAGAGATCTGGAAGATGATTCTAGATGTAGCCAGAGATCCATAACTAAACGGCTGCAGATGGAAATACAATGTAAAAAGAGAAAGATTGTCTGTGATTGACTAACACCACTTGTCATCACTCGGTTTCGATACATTTTTATGGCGAAAAAGACAATTGACATGTGAAGTTTTGTTTTTTTTTTTCTTTGCCGCCAGAGTGTAAAGTTTTTTTGCCGGCACTGTATACATGTATACACTGCTCGACATTGAAAATGCAACACCAAGAAGGAATGATAATAACGGAATGAAATTTGTTGAACACATACATTATAGTAGGAAGAACAATTGATTAAAATTTCAAGAAATTTGGAGTAATATGTACTGAGAAAACAGTACATAAAGTAGCAACTTCTGTGAGCAATAACAGAACATATCTGCCTAGGCAGTGAATCGAATAACGCTTGGATGACATGTACGGGTAGAGCACTTCATGAAGTTTTAACACGATGCCACAATTCATCGATCGAAGTTACTGGTGAGCGGTTGGGGGCCAGTCGCTTTTCAACAATAAAACAGTCATTTTCATTGGTGCGAGATCAGGAGAACGCGCTGGCCAGAGCAACAGTCGAACACATTCGGCATCACTGAAGGTCCAGACAATATGGACAACTTGCGGTCGTGCATTATCCTGCTTAAATGTTGCGCTTCGGAGGCCTTGGTCATAAGGCAGAGTTATGGGCCTTAACTCGTCAGAAATGTAATGGCTGATATTCAGAGTGGCGGGAATGAAAACAAGAGGTGACCTGGACGTGTATCCAATGGTGCAACATACCATCAATCCAGGTGGTGACTCAGTATGCGGCTACCAAAATTCTGGTTACCCTCAAAATTGCATCACTGATATGGGCACCATTAATGTGTAATCAACGATGAACCTGGACGCAGGAATGGCGTGAAGTCACTTTCAGACAAATCACAATTCTGTTTACAGCATCAAGGTTGCCTTATCCGTATTTAACAGCATTATGATTAATGCACATTGCCAGCTGGGATTCGACATCATCATACTGTCCATTATTTGCAATGATGTTATGGGTTCCCATTGGATACACGTCTCGATTACTTCATGTTCGTATTCCTGGCACTCTGAACATCGACCATAAAATTTCTGATGAGTTAAGGCCCGCCCCTCTGCCCTGTATTCGAGCCTCCGTAGCGCAAAATTTAAGCAAGATAATGCACGACCGCAAGTTGTTTGTATTGTCCGGACCTTCTTTGATACAGAATGTGTTCGACTGTTGTTCTGGCCAGCGCGTTCTCCTGATCTCGCACCAATGAATATGACTGTTGAAAAGCCACTGCCCTCCCCCACTCACCAGTAACTTCGATCGATGAATTGTGGCATCGTGTTAAAGCTTCATGAAGTGCTCTACCCGTACATGTCATCCAATCGCTGTTCGATTCAATGCCTAGGCAGATATGTGCTGTTATTGCTCACAGAGGTCGCTGTGTTATGTACTGTTTTCTCAGTACATATTACTCCAAATTTCCTGAAATTTTAATCAATTGTTCTTCCTACTATATTGTATGTGTCCAACAAATTTCATTCCGTTATTATCATTCCTTCTTGGTGTTGCATTTTCTATGTCGAGCAGTGTATATCTTTCTTCAACTTAGTTATTTTACTTTATGCTTATATTTTAAATGGAGCAGATTTTATAAACAATAATGTTCAGAAAATAATCTTTTTTTTTTTTTTTTTTTTTTTTTTTTTTTTGTAGAAATATTCATTGATGAAACAAAAAGTCTGTCGTCTATTTACATAGTAGTATAATAAGACGATTCTTATGGTTTAAAGTATAAGAAAACTTTAACATATAAGAAAAATAATATAATTAAAAGATTGCTGCTTGAAGTTATCTTTAACATAAATATTACTTTAAGTTACAAAGACTATATTTGCTTTTGTTTAACATAATTTCCATTAAAGTTTAATGACTACAATAATTAATTAAAAATAATTTCGTGTGTTATTATTAAGAACTTATAAATGAAAGTTTCAACTATTTGGCTAAATATTTTTCTTCTTCTATGATTAAAATAGCTTTTATGTTTATAAATGGTTGAGGTAAAACTTTCTGTTAGTTAATTAACAATCATGAAAGCAATTGTTGTCTGTACTACGGCAGAACTCCTAAAGTTTTGTTAAAAATAGTGAAAGATTGGCGATAAAGAAAATACTTTAATTGACTTTGCTTCAGTCTTCAGATATAGAATATTAATCTTTTAAAAATGTTATGAAACTTTAAAAGATAAAAATAATTTTAAAATGTTATAAATTGAAATAAAAATAGAGGAAATGTTCTTTTTTTTTCCCTTAATATGAATTTTAAATTTAACTATATAATTTCAATTCGTTAAAATAGATATTAAAAATATTCATTGGAAAAATAATATAATATTTATATAAAAATATAGTATAACACTTTACACACTATGATCTTCTACTATTCAGATTATTATTATTTTTTTTTTCATAATACATATAATTAACTATAAAAAATTGATGCATTATACATATAAATGTATATAATGTATATATCCAGTGCAACTGTCATTATTAAAAAAAAAAAAAAAAAAAAAAAAAAAAAGACTTGACAAGTCTCTTTAACCCTCTTTAACCCAGTTTCTTTAACCCAATTTATCTCGGTTTGGAGGTTTTTCTTTTTTTTTTTTTTTTTTTTTTTCCGTATTTTCATAGGTATGTATAATTTTTTTTAAATTTTTAAGCATAATAATACCATTTGCGTATAACATTTCCTAAAAATTAATGTAATTAATTATAAAATAACGTAAGTAAATACAGGTGAAAATTACATTTAACGTTGGCTTTCTGAATGGCGTAAATCAATCGATATTCTTTTTTGAAAATTTTTGCATTGCCCAAAGTTCATTCGAAATGAGCCATAATGGTATGTTTCACCTTCCCGAGCTCAACTCGGGCAAAGCCGGCAAGGGATAGAAAGCTTCGAATTGCTCTTTATAGATAGAATTTTAACGATATAATGTGATTTCCTTTTTTAATTATGCAATTCCAATTAATTGTCAAAATATTTTATATGTATCATCTTTTTTTATTTGAACTAAGATTTTTCATTTTAAAATACTTTGATTATAACAGTTATAATTTCTAAAAAGGAGAAAATTAAATTCACTTTTCTATCTTTAAAAGTACTCGTCTGTGGTAAATAGAAAAAAGTAAAATTGAAAGAAAATACATAGAATTCAATTTCATGGAAGTTTAAATTGGACTTCTTTTATACAAAGCATTGAAGAGACCTATACAACACCCACTTTTTTTTTTTTTTTTTTTTTTTTTTTTCAGAGAAAACTGATCAAATAGAACTTTTTCAACGAAACATCAAATAAGAAATATTTCAAATGAAAGAATTATTGCATTCTTTAAGGTTAAAATAAATAAATTATTTAAATTATAGCATTTTTATACATTAATAAAATGTATTCATAAAAACGATTTATTAGATTATTAATGTAATATATCTAGCGTAATATATAATTTTAATCTTTAAAAAAAATTTATTAAGCAAATCTATAAACAAACTTAAAAAAAATTAAGAAAGTCATAATTTATAAAACATTGTGGTATGTTATTGAAAATTAGGTATATTTTTTATAAATTACACATTATGTTCTCTAAATTAACATTTTTTTACTTTCTTATCTATGAAATTAAAGAAAGTATTTGTTTCGTAAAAAATTTCGAGTTCCCGTTTTCGAAGGATTTACACGTTTAGAGAGATCTGGAATACAATTTGAGCATTTTTAGATAAGGCCTGCCTGCCTGTTTGTGACAAAAACTTTGTGACGCTTGTATCTCAAGAATTACAGCACAGAACGTTATATAAGTTTGTATTATATGTCCTTTATGACCTGAATTGTTGCCTGTCAGCATTTGGTGTAAATTTCTCAACAGGTGACGCTGCTACACTGATTGATTAGATTACACTAGACACTAGATTTCTTCCATTTGATGAAATGCTATAGCTCAGATTTTATTGCGTATATTCAAACAAAACTTAAAATGCGAAAGGGTGTTTATGAATCATTAGTTTTATTGCATATGAATCGATAGGTGGTGCTGCTATGCAGCAGTTTTTCCCGCAAACGAGAAGGTTTTACCTGAGATTCTATACTTATATAATTGCATCAAACTTGATATATCAAATTGCAGTTATAAAAAACTCTGCTGAATCAATTTGGATACATATCACATGATATTTGGCGCTACTTTACAGCAATTTACCCCGGGAATAGGAAGGTTAAATATCAAATTTCATTTTACATAAATGTATCAATCTTCATATGTGAGATAATCATTATGAAAAGAAATCCTGACTTAATTTGGGTGTATATATATATATCGGCAGGTGGCGCTGGTATGACTTAGATTCTTTAATTTTCCACTTAACTACATCTCAGCAGCTGTTGACTAAAATTGCACAAAAATTCATACATAAAATGATTGTTGTTAGATATTTTGAATTTTCATAAAATTTTACTTCTTTAACGTAATTGATAAGTTCATTCATTCCTTTCCTTCTAATCTTATTCTGAAATTCCGGTATAACTTGATTTTAAATGAGCCTAATTACATTGTTCTTGAAAGAGTTAAAAGTTACTCACGAATCTTAACACTTTTGCGACCGCATGTTTATGTCTTTTTCACCGTAAGGTCCACCTGTGGGCGTTATTTTCCTCAGTTACAATATTTTAGAACAAAATTTTCAGAATTCATATTTATATTACAAATGAATATATATTACAGTTATGCTCTTTCAAATCAAAGCATATGTATCCATAGTATATTGATAGTACAAATATGAATATTGGGTATATTTTTAAGAAATAAATAACATACAAATTGCGAAAGAAACGCCCACTGGTGGAGTTACAGATTTTTAAGTGACGTGAATCTACGTCAGCGGTTACGAAAGTGTTAATTCCTTTAAATTTTCCTGTATTAAAAAAAAAAAAAATCTTTTATTACGTGAAAATTTCATGAAATTATCTTTTGAATGATAGTTAAAATCCAAGTGATTTTGTTAACACGTTGAGCGCCATGTCAGCCATTCTAGATTCTAGACATTTTGCTATATATCTCTAAGTACTGTAGGAATCATCTTGAAACTTTAGAAGTGTGCAGAACATGTTATACTTCAAACATTTCACTGAAAGTTTTACCCCGAAAGTAAAAGCAGTACCAATAAAAAATTAAAACGTTGAGCGCTCAGTCAGCCTTCGGTGGCTGACAGTGTCAAATATGATATAAAGCTGCGTCAACCATCGGTGTAAATATACCAATCGGTGTAAAATAGGATATTTTACATCCTATTTTACATTTAGTTTCATTAAATGTAACTAAAAATATTACATTTAATGATTGAAAATTTATTAAAAATTTGCATAATTTTTATTTATTACAGGAGAGATCATTATGGAATTCTAATGGATTTTAAGAACTTGCGTGGCGCTCAACGTGTTAAGTAAAACAAATATCAAGAAATCATTTTCCAGATAAATCTTAAATGATTCATACAGAAAATATTTTTCCTTTAAAAGTTGTATTAAATGCACTTTTCGAATTATTTGTTCCAAATTCATAGAAAATTAAAGATTATTCTCTCTTTCCTGTGTAGTTTTCTATTTATAAATAGTGAAATACAGTTGTCTTAAATTTTATCTTTATTTAGTCATCCTAAGTTTAATAATCTTGAAGCTAAGGATTTTTAATTTTAAGCATAGCATCAAAATTCAACAATTCTTACCTAATTTAAATAAAAATATTACACAATTTCAAAAATTTGACACATAATTCAATATTTCTCCAGCTTCATGTTACGAAATTCTAATTTATAAAATGTCATAGAAGAAATATTTTTGACTTCTGCAGAGCGCAACTTTTGTGAAATTTCTGAGTTTATAAATGTGTTAAATATTTCAGTCTTTGACAGCTTTTTAATAAATTGCTTTTTCAAGAACTTAATTCATTTCTGTTTGTTTATTGAGGTTTATTTGTCACAAAGTATCATTATATTACTATTTTTTATATTTAAAAAAAAAAATTATAATATATATATATATATATATATATATATATATATATATATATATATATGTATATATATTAATAAAAGTGTTATCATAATTTTTAAATTCGTTTTATATCATCACACACATACTCATATAAAGTGAAATTGATCTTATATTTAAAAATTTTGTACATATTAGAGATTTTTAATTTGAATATTAATAATTCTGTATAATTATATCTTTCTATGTATATTAAAAATAAATACATTCTTGCATTTTAGTGCAGTTTTAAAATTAAAAGTGCATCGGCTATTTCCTTCTCTCTCTCTCTCTTTTTTTTTTTTTTTTTTTTTTTTTTTTTTAAGTCTTAAATGCCAAATAGGCCATATTCGAAAAAATATTGCATTTTAAGTCTAATGTATATAGAATATATGGTAACTCTTTTAAATTAATGTAACATTAATTGGTAAAAATTACTATATGTATATGCATTTACTTGTCAAAAATAAATTTTATTTTTACAATAGTAACTTTCAAGATCTGAGATTATAATAAACTTAATTATAATATTTTATTGCATGAAATTCCACACTTCATTTATTTATTTTCTTTTTTTAATTAAACTTAGATGAATAATACTATCTATCTTATTGTCATTATTGCAATGTTTTACTTTTGGACATGTTAAGTTTCTTTTTAAATTTTAAAAGAATTACAATTCTATCAGAAAATTACATTTATTTTTAGCTTACGATTTTTTGTAATGAAAACATCTTTCAGAGCTGGCAACCAAATCCGGCAAATTGTTAGTACCGCCCCTTTTTCCACACCACTTAATTTTTAGAGTAATTCTCTTCAAATGTATTTGCGACGAATTAAGAAGAAAAATACTCTAAAAATTAAGAGGTGTAGAAAGAGGGGGGGTACTAACAATTTGCCGGATTAGGTTGGCAGCTCTGTTCTTTATATGCACTGCAATTAGGTTTTGTTTCAGAGTGAATTCACAAAAGTTTCTACGAAAATAAGTTTAACTCAGGGTTGTGAACGTAAAACAGGCCACACAGCAGAAAACTTTACTCGCTAGGGGAAGATTTACCTATTCTTTAGCGAAATCCCCGGGGAGGGTCAGAAGGCCCAAGATCCTTGAGGCACAGCTTCACTCACACACATATGTATATTAATATTGAGATTAATAAATTTCAGAGCAATTTTAAGTGTACATGCGTCTGCACACCGGCTGAGTGAAGTTGGGATTGGTTACAGACAGAGCTCGAAGTCTCCACCTATTTTTCAGGACACATTCAGAGAAAAGAGGTTTACACCTATTTTGCTGTCACTATTTTTCAGCAAAAATATTTGCCGTATAGTAATGTGTTGTGATTAAATAAAGTAGAGATTGTTGTAATATATATATATATATATATATCTTGTGATAGCAATAAAGATAAAATTATTTTACCTCTGAGAGTGTCCTGAAAAAAGGTAGGAGACCTCGAGCATTGATTACAGAGGTCAGAAAATCTGCTCGCAAACACCATGCACCTAAGCATTTAGTATGCGGGGTTGCCAACATTTTAATTTATTCTGGAGTAGTTTTAGCCTCGCCTTTATTCCATACAACTTTTTCTTTATCAGTATATTTTTCTTATATTATCCTATTTCACCCTAGCCGATTAAATTCTTTTTTTTTACCCGTTAGTAGTCGCTAGTTGGTCGATTCGCCGCCCGTCTTTTCAGTCTTTACTCAACAGCCACCAAAAATTCTTAGAAGTGGTATTTGATATACATAAAAGGCGAATCCACTGGAATAATCGTCTATTATGTATATCAAATGCTACTTCTAAAAATTTTTGGTGGCTGTTGAATAAACACTAAAAGAATGGGCGGCGAATCGACCAATTGGCGACTACTAACGGGTTAATCTCCATTTTTATCATAGGATATGAATAATTTTAACTTCAACTATTATAATATATATAGCATTTTGGTTTCTTTAACATCTTATTTCATTTTGTTCTTCTCTGTAAACATAGAAATGAACTCATATATACAGGTTTTCCTTAATTTAGGCTTAACTCTTATATGTATATATATGGAAAAGCAGAACCATTTTTGGGTTAGTTTGGTCAGAATTTATAACTGAGATTTATAGGTTACTGTGACAATGCTTTGCTAATTTAGCTACAAGATTAATAAAAGACCTTCTCTAATCGCTTATATAAAATATACTGTAATATATTACAATTATTAGGGGGAGCCGGGGTAATAAGAGACAAAGGGAGTAATAAGAGACAAAAAATATTAATAAAATCTATACTATTAATCTAAATAACTTGAAATAAATGTCTCGTATTAATTTCATTAAATGGACTCCTCTTGATTTTTGAACTTAAATATTTTGTTAAAAAAAATAAAAAATAAATAAATAAATAAATAAATTTTCATTAAATCCTTGTCTCTAATAACCTCACGTGGTGTAATAAGAGACCAGGCTTGTAACTGTCCATATATAGCTATGTAAAATCATGTGGGGTAATGAAAGACATCTGGAAACAATTCTGAATCAGCCAATAGTTTTTAATTTTTATTATTTACATCCATTCAAAAAATATGATTTCTCAAAAATGAACTGTCATAAATGTGTTTGTGAAAATCATTTCTTTTAATATTAGGTCCTAAATAATATAATGTTGTACTTAATGATAGTTCTACATAATCAACGTAACCTAGGGATTAACCAAAAACATCAATATATATTTTTAAATGGGCAGAAACTAATTTACGCATTTTCTAAAATGTAGTCGAAAATCGGCAAAAAAAACGTATCTTTGGAGCGTGTATAAGCAAACAAAATTAAGAGACTCATGTAATAAGAGATAAGGTAAGACTCAGGTAATAAGAGACTCATGTCTCTTATTACCCCCACAAAAAATAAAAATGGGAACATGCCTAGAACATGTAAATAAAAAATGCTTTCAATGTTTTAAAAAATTGTACTTGTTTTAAAAAATTGTAGTCTTGGTCAAAAGGTTACACATTAATAAATGCCAAACATCTTACATACAAAAAAAAAAAAAAAAAAAAAAGAAAAAAGAAAAAAAGAAAGAAAATGGCACGAAATTTTAAGGTAAGTTCAAAGTGAAGTTTTTTTTTTTTTTTTTTTTTTTTTTGTCGCATAAAAAAAAAATTCAAAATGGGCTATAAACTTTTCAATAAGTGCCCTGTATCTTATTACCCCGGCTTCCCTATTATTTTCTTTTGTAAGTTTTATAATAAGAGAAAACTGAAAAAAAAAAAAAAAAAAATTGAACATTAAATTACGTACGCTGAAAAATTTTCAAAATACTCGACTAAAATTCAAGATATTCTGAATTTTTAGATAAATATTATCAATATTATCAAAGTGAAGGTTTTTTTTTTTTTTTTTTTTTTTTTTTTCTTTGTCGCATAAAAAAAATTCAAAATGTGTTATAAACTTCTCAATAAGTGCCCTGTATCTTATTACCCCGGCTTCCCTATTATTTTCTTTTGTAAGTTTTATAATAAGAGAAAACAGAAAAAAAAAAAAAACATTAGAACATTAAATTTCGTACGCTGAAATATTTTCAAAATACTCGGCTAAAATTCAAGATATTCTGAATTTTTAGATGAATATTATCAAACGAAATTTCCGGTTAAGTTTTACTAATTCAGTCCAGCAGAATTTTCAGTCCACCTCAGATTCCTATAGAAAGTATCGTATATGGAATGAATATTTGATTTTCGTATAGTTAAACATAAAGCAGCAACTAAGATAATCTTCAAAACATTTACTGCATAAACAGACGATTTTTATCTGGAAATAAATCAAAGCAGTTGAAGACTGCCACTATATATCGTGTCATACGGTCTGTGATTTTAGTTGACAACGTGTCAAATAAATAGAGTTATACAGCTTATTCAGCGATATTTAGATATGGAATTCATCAGTCAAGCGTTTCATGGCCTCATAGTACCAAAACTAGTATAAATGTAAAAATGTAGTTCAGTTTTTCCATTTATGCGTATTTCTAAAGAATAAATAAATTCCTATTAAATACCGACAAAATAATTTTTACTTTCTTCTATATATATATAAAGAGAAAGTATTGGATTCGGGAAATTTTTCGTACTCTAGTTTTCGATGGATTTGCACGTTTTGGGATGTTCTAAACGCGATTTGACTATTTTAAGAAAATGTCTGTCTGTCTGTGTGTGTGTCTGTGTTTGTGTATCATAAATTTTGAGGAGGCTGTATCTCACGAACCAATAAACAAAATTTAACGAAACTTGGTATTTACTTGGACTCAACCATAAACTGGTGCTGATTAGATTTGTGGAACAAATGCTTAACAGGTGACGCTGTGATCGCATTTTTCCTAAATTTTTAATATGGCAGTATAGGACAAAATTTCGTATAAATGTGCATAATGACAGATATTTTAATCGTGTGATTGTAAAATTAATCTGAATTATTGGTAATAGTTGTAGTTACCTAGGAAAACAATTTCGTGGGTGTGGGAGCATCGCTTCCCCCCTGGGGGAAGTAAATTTTCAATATGGGTATCTTTCGAAAGATCTCGTCAATACCTTTAAAACGAATGGTGAATTATAGATCTGTGGTAATTTAAAACAAAGCTATCGATTTTTTTGTCTTTTAACAAAAAAAAAAAAAAAAAAACGGAAAAAAAAAACGGAAAAAAATCTTTTTTGCAAAAAACTGACATCTTTCGACATTTAGTGATAATATAATAATTTCAGATAAAAATCGTCTGCATATATAATAGAAAATAATTTGATAATCTAATAAATAATTTGCATTGAATAAATTTTGTGTAAAATTATATAGAAAAAAGTCATGGGGTGGCCACATCATACTAGTTCAGTTAGTTTCTTTAATTTAACTAATTAAATTAAATTCATTTTCTGCCAAAAAAATGATATATTTTATTCGTATATCTGTAACAATTCATAGTTAAATTTAGGTTAAATTTTCAAATAATATTTTTTCCATAGTTTTAACTTTTATGCATTTTGGTTATCGGAAAATTTTAAAAGAAACTATTATTCTATTTAATAACTGATAATTGTTAAATAAATATATAAATAAAAATTCTATTAAAATTTTCCAGTAGGAAAAAAGCACATAAATTGCCGGATATACATTATTGCTGAACGTTACAAATCTAAAACTCATGCTACAGTCAAAAATTAAAAATAATTATATAATTAAATAATATATAAAAGTAAATAATATCTACTGCCCAATGTATATAAACAATGATAAATATTTTAGATTCTATAACTAAACAAATAAAAAAGGGTTTCCTTTAAGAAATTTGTTAGAAACAACACTCATAAAATATAAATATTTATTAAAATTCTAAATTAACTTTCTAACTCTTAAAATTTCATTTTATGTTTAAATTCAATTTATTTTATTCATTAAATTCCAGGAAAAAAAATATAGAAAATAAAATGATGCCTTTCAAAAGAAAATTTTTTTTCAGTACGTTGCTTATAAACTGAAAAAATATTATACTTTGAAAAATTTTTGATTCAAAAGGAAGTATATCGTATTTATTTATTATTATTATTATTATTTTTTTTTTTAACAAAAACTGGTTTAAGATATTCATAGTTGCATTCAAAATGCAAAATTTAATGAACAGATGAATATGATTTTCATAGTATATAAATAAAACTGTAAAATGAAAAAGACAATTATGGAAAACATATTAATAAATAATGCATTCATTTATTTCTCTTGTAAATCCAAATGAAATTTATTTTATAGTAACTTTTACACAATAAGTGTAAAGATTACTAAAGTATTTCAAAAACATATTTAAAAATACTGTATGTAAAAATAGAAATTTGAAGAGTTTCTGTTACAAATTAATACCCTTTATTTATTACTAACAGTATTCTTTTTAAACAACATAAAATTTAGCTGAAATTCAAGAATTTTCATTTATTTATATATTTCATTCATTCATTCATTCATTATTATTATTAATTTTTAATTAAATATTGATCAAAATTTTGTTCGATATTAATTTGTTCTGCAATAATAATAATTTATAAACAACAACACAGAGTTACCAACTTTTACAATTTATTTTAAGCCCCGCCTTCTTTTCGCTTCAGAATTTTCGTAGAATACTTCTCTCCAGTATGTGACAACCATTAAGGAACACAGCTGCTAACATAAAAACGTGAATCAAATACGTTTCTGACTTTTTCAGAAGAAAATTTATATCTTATGCTGATTTCAGATTACTGCTCCGGGAATTAAATGCTTGAAATGGCCATAACAATACCGAAATAATGCTAATACCCAAATGATGGTTTAAAGAGGAATTAACTAATTGGCAGACATAACTGAAAAATCTTTATGCAAACTGCGCGTTTGAAAAAACATGTTGTGCTTTGCTGTATCGCACTGCAACAAATAGAGCCGTATCAGAAAAGCAGGATCTGTTTCACAATATTTGTTAGCACTTACCATTAGCAGTGTTGCCATATCTGACGGATTTTTTATTCAATAATCACCAATAATTTTTAATTGTAACGTTTGACTACTCACTTCGACTATTGATAGTTTATTATGTATATCAAATATCACTTACCAAAATTATCTGTAATTATTGAATAAAAAATCCTCCATATTTGGCAACACTGACCATTATACGTGTTGCAGAACAATAGCCTCCTAAACTAGACGCCTGTCGTGTGGCTCGGAAACTTGGCAACAGTTCAAGCGGTAGACAGCGCCACCTGGTTCATACTGCGCGACTTTTCTAT
Source organism: Salticus scenicus (assembly GCA_963930645.1). Classification (NCBI taxonomy): domain Eukaryota; kingdom Metazoa; phylum Arthropoda; class Arachnida; order Araneae; family Salticidae; genus Salticus; species Salticus scenicus. The sequence continues at coordinate 110,901,735 of OZ005650.1, read as the reverse complement.
TCAACAGCCACCAAAAATTTTTAAAAGTGAGATATGATATATAGATAAAAGGCGAATAGAATCGAAGAAACGTCGATTGTATGCATCATATATCATTTCTTAAAATTGTTGATGACAGTTGAATAAAAAAGTCGCGCGCTGTGCACCAGGTGGCGCTGTCTACCGCTTCAACTGTTGCCAAGTTTCCGAGCCACGTGACAGGTCTAGTTTAGGAGGCTATGGCAGAACCGAGATATTTTAACTAAGTGCAAAAATAGGTGTGTTTAGAAGTTGAAGGTATATCCAGGGGTCGTACTCTCCGCCCTTTTTTCAGAACACTTTCAAAGAAAAGAAATATCCACCTTTTTTGCCCCACTAATTTTATGCAAAAATATTTTTAGATAAATTTAAACAATGCCCCATGATCATACAGAGCAGATATTAATGCATAAAAATAGTGGTAGCAATATTTTTTTTAATTCTTATTCTTTAAAGTGTCCTGAAAAAAGGGCGAAAAGTACGACCCCTGAATATCCTACGTTGTCATATTATACATGGTTCGCACAGTCTTTTAATTTCCTTGGTTTTCTACACCATTAATATTATATAAAAATTTCAATATGAGAAAAGCCTTAAAACTTAAAAGACAGTATATACAGTACAAAGGAACTGGTAGAAAAGTCCTTGAAAAAAGGCATGTCCGTGCGAACTATTTTATATACAATAAAAAAATGGAAGGGATGCACTTTGTTGTCATGTTATGCATACAATAAAAAGCTGTAAAAACGATCTTCGTTATCATGTTATTACAATTGAAAAGTTGCAAGAGTTTTCTTCGTTGCCATGTTAATATTTATACACATTATAAAATTGATGGATTGTCAGTTATAACTTCACTGTAAATGCTATATATATGTGAATGCTTTCAAACAATTTTCTGAGTCTCCAATTTTCGAATTTACTAATTTTTTTTTTTTTTTTTTTTTGTCGCCATTAGTATATATTTACAGAGATTTTCTTCAGTATATATATATATATATATATATATATATATATATATATATATATATATATATATATATATATATATATATATATAGTCTTTAGCACTGTTGCCATATCTGACGGATTTTTTATTCAATAATCACAAATAATTTTTAATTGTAACTTTCGCCTAATCACCACGAAGACTGGTAGTCTATTATGTATATCAAATATCACTTCTCAAAATTATTGTTGATTAATGAATACAAAAATCCTTTAGATCTGGCAAAACTTTTCATTAGTATACATGTATAGGGATCTTTTTTTGGTCGATTGGCCGTCCATTTCTGATTTTCTTGTTATGTAATTTTATGTTCTTCATCCTGTTTATTAGCAGGTGTTTTCAATTTAAATACTCTGTTTAATCTGGAATGTTAGATTTTCAAGTATTATTAATGCGATGTCTTTGCCCATATATTTTTTCATAAATCTAGAGACATTTTGGGATTTCCCAATCATTATCCAACGAATTAGTCGTAAAATATGGATATGTTTTTAATTCTGTGATAAATCATCAGTTTTATCACTACCATTCATGGTTACGCAAAGTGCACGGGCTCTTCTGTTTCTCTTTCCTCCCTTCCATCCTCTGACTCTAGAGGCACATTACGATAAAGGCACGCTACCAGTCTGCCATAGATAAACGTATAGCCTCATATTATGTTTTTTAACGAGCCATGCTTCCGTGTAAAACGCCATGATTGTTGTACTGGATTCCAGCGGCACAGTAGTCAGAGATGCTTTCTTTTTACATCGTCATATTGTTCCTTCATGTGGGAATATGGATATTACGTCTACAATTCCCTCACACGCATTAACATCACTCTGAATAGCCAGCGCTACATCTCTGATGGTCATTCTTTATATTACGTCGTTGACTTAACCTCGATATATTTTAAATAATGTCAGATTACATTTAGTAAGCAGGTTGTAATGTCTCCTTCTCATGGAACCTCCTTCTTTACATTACGTCGTTGACTTGACCACAATATATTTTAAATAATATGAGATTACATTTAGTAAGCAGGTTGTATTGTCACCTTCTCCTGCTTTGTTTCCAGCTTTGTTTTCAATCGCAGCGCTACATCTCTGATGGTTTGCAACTTCATTATTTACATTACGTCGTTGACATGACCACGATATATTTTAAATAATGTGAGATTACATTTAGTATGCAGGTTGTATTGTCTCCTTCTCCTGCTTTGTTTCCAGCTTTGTTTTCAATCGCAGCGCTACATCTCTGATGGTTTAGAAACCCATTCTTTACATTACGTCGTTGACATGACCACGATATATTTTAAATAAAGTGAGATTACAGTTTGTAAGCAGGTTGTAATACCTCCTTCTCCTGCTTTGTTTTCTATCGCAGCGCTACATCTCTGATGGTTTGGAACCTCATTCTTTACATTACGTCGTTGACTTGACCACGATATATTTTAAATAATGTAAGATTACATTTAGTAAGCAGGTTGTAATACCTCCTTCTCCTGCTTTGTTTCCCTCTTTGTTTTCTATCGCAGTGCTACATCTCTGATGGTTTGGAACCTCATTCTTTACATTACGTCCTTGACTTGACCATGATATATTTTTAATAATGTGAGATTACATTTAATAAGAAGGTTTTAATGGCTTCTTTTCCTGCTTTGTTTCCGGCTTTGTTTTCTGTCAAAGAATCTTGGTCGATAATTGGATAACAACTGACCCAGCATATATCACCCGCTGCCAGAGTTGCCAAATTTAGGGAAATTTTTATTCAGTATCTACCAATAACTTTTAATTGTAATGGTTGCTTAATCACTTCTAAGATTAGTCCTCTATTATGTATACCAAGTACCACGCTTCAAAATTATTTGTAATTATTGAATAAAAAAGTCTACAAACTTGGCAACACTGCCTGCTGCCATGTAAATTCAACTATGACAACGTAAAGAGTTAGCATGCAATATCATAGCACAAGAACACACGCAAACATCTTTGAGTTCATTATAAGCATGTAACAGAAATTAAGAGAAATTATAACTATATAAAATATTTTATTTTCTCGAGTTTTTCAACTTCAAAATAATTATAATCATTTTATTTAGGTGTTATTTATTACTCATCTAACAAATGTGGTTTCTATGCGTCTTTTCTCTTTCCCCTCTTTGCGTTGGATTTGAATGGTCAGTAGTTTAATTTAAAAATGTATACAAGCCAGGTCATTCAATTGCATATATGGAGTTTACATACTCATTTAGAGTGCACATATATATAAAGATTCATAATTATATAATAATTACATATAGAGCACATACATGTATACAGTTTTATAATTAGAAGTTATTTATTCAAAAGGCTCATAAATAAAATCTTTGAATTCAAATAAAATAAAATTATCACGTTTAAATTGCATACATTCATAATGTACAATAATTTGTATTTTAATTTTAATTTAAAGTCAAATAAATTCCAATCATATAATGTTAATGCATTTCCAATCATTTAATGTTAATATATTTAAAATTTCACTTTCCTAATAATTTGAATTGCGTGCTTCAAATTTCATATTTCATAAAATAAATAAACAAACATATGAAGAACAAACACTAAAGTTACATAAATAATACTATGATATTCGAATATGAATATATCTATTTTTTTTTTTCCTTGATTGTACATAACATCAAAAATAATGAATTATTTAGAATATTTTATATCTGTTAGAGTAGCTTACTTATGTAAAAGTAATTTAACAGAAAAAAATGAAAAATAAAGAATTTAATTTTAAATTAAGAAATAATTTCTACAATCCTTCTAAAAATAGTTCTAAAAACAAGAATTATTGCTCTAATAGACCTGACAGAATACGTAAATTTACAAATTATTAACTTAAATAAATTACACTCTTCTGACATAACAAGGAATTTATACATCCTGAAAAATACTATAATTATGAAATTATAAAATTTTAATGAGTAAAGAAAATATGAGATAATGATTTTAATGTTACCATAAAACACTTCATATGCAACAATTAATTTCTTTTTTAGCATGTTTACATTTTAGTTTACACTGAAAAAAATGGAAAGAAACTATAAAAGTTTTTTTTTTTTCTTTGTTAATTTCTGAAATCTAACTTTTCGGCAGTAAAACAGCAGTGAATGTTTAAACTTTTAGATAAAACTTCGAAAAACAAAATTTATAGTTCATGAATATTTTAGCGTCGTCGCTACAATCTGATTATATAATGCTATAAAAATAGAATATATATGTATATATATATATATATATACATACACATATATATTTGTTTTAAATTTTACTTGAATTTAACAATTTAATCTCTTTTTTAGTATACAGTACATACTTTTTTTTTTAATGGGTACGAACATTTTGTGCAATCATGATATCTTTTATTACATTCACAAATTATAGGTTTATATTATATTTTTACATCGTGTATAAAAATTTGAAATTTGTATATATTTATTTTTTTATTTTTATTATTAATAAACATTTACCAAATGATTTTTTAAAATATAAAATAATGTAATCTAGTTAAAATATTTTCAGGAAAAAATCAGAAGAAAATATTTATTTTATTTTATTTTATTTTATTTTATTTTGTATGTGCGAATATATGAACAAAAACAATACCAAAGTAGTGTTTTTATATTATTGACTTATAATTATTTTCGTTTATATCAGTTCTTCTGTTTCCATTAAAAATAAATAAATAAAAGAGTTGTTTGTCAGATGTTTAATTTGGTATAATGTTTGATATTTTTCTGAAAAATTCTGCTAAATTTTAGGTGATTCCTCTTTTCAATCTGATATCTTTCAATTTCGAACAAACTGCATTAAAATAATATGGATAATAACAATGAATAATATTTTTTGACTACAGTGTTTTTAAATTTATTATTTTCCCTCACGTTGTTTTTTTCTCATGTATACAAGGATCCTCTTTTACTTTTATTAAAATGTTCATTTTCAAATATGTTGAAATTCAATATTCAAATTTGAAATCCTATACACTGGGGTAGCAATTTCCGCTTTTTTTTTTTTTTTTTTTGGCTAAACTATTTTTATTGATAGAATTTTATGGTGTTATGGTTATGTTTTATGATAATGGTGGTGCGCCCTGATTAAACATGATCGAGATTTTTCTATACCGATAGTGGTAGAAAAAAAATTACAAATTTCTCACTACAGAAAGTGTACCTTAAAAAAAGGTGGAGAATGCGTGTGCCCATCGGTGCGTTTTAGATTTTTTAATACTTTGTATAACTTCTAGTACAATGAATGTTTTAGTAGCATTAGAAAATAAAAACCTAAAACACACACACACATTACCATTTAAATTCCTTCTGACTTACAACAAAAAGTATGTTCATATTGCACAAGGATAAAATCCAATTTCTTAAACAATGACTCTAAAAAGTAACATTAAAAAGTTTAGAGTATATGCAAATGGAAAAGTATATAACTACTACAATTCGAATTTTTATTTATATATATATATATATATATTTTTTTTTTTTTTCAAATGTTATTCAATTGCGAACTTCTTAATATATTGCAGAACGATTACAAATTAGTTACGTTTTCAATTTTAAAGTATTCTTAAAAATAAATAAATAAATAAATAAATAAATGAACATTACATTAATTCAATTCATATTCATATTTTATAATATTATGCTACAATATTTATATATATATACGTATGTGTCTGTGTGCGTGTGCGTATGGACTCGCACGTGTGTGTTTGTGGGTAGCATTTCAAATTGGGTATTAAATAATTTATTTTTAAATGCATTTATGTTATTATAAACGTTTTTAATTTTATATTTGAAATTCAAATCTTTATAATAGTAACAAAGAAATTACATAATATATTTATAGAACTATATATTAAATATATAACATAAGTAGAGAAATATCTTAAGTATTTTAAGTAGAGAAATTTCTTTAAACAATTACCGGGATAAATTCTGCGCCCGTGTTCCATCCCTGTAAATTAAAATGTTGACATCAATGATGTTAATGAGGTCTGTCTCTCTTAACAATTTTAGAATACAAGTATGTTTTTGTTATTCAAATCACGAAGTAAGCTTATATCCAAAGTAAATCAGGATTCGTATATGAAAAGCACAGAAGCTCTCTTTTGTTTGCTCTAGTGAAATGCTAGTTTCTTAAACATAAACAAATTTTTATCCCAACAACTATAATGATGGATTACAAAATAGCTGTAATAAATGCTTCACGAAATTTTTTCCACATGTTGCCGTAAAAGGTTGTTTCTTCCATTAGAATTAATCATTACAGCGTAATTTTAGTAAACTAGGATTATCTGTGCATAAAAATAATTCTGTAATACTGATTTGTATCTGTATAGTTTCGCAATGGCTTCTGTTAGAACAGAAGATATTGATGATGCATGGTTAATAGTTGCTGCAGATGCACCTCTACCAAAATATCCGGTATATAAAAAATGCCAAGAGTTTCTTGATCACTTCGTTAGCACATGAGCACATGGTTGGAAGGTAAGCATAGTTTCAAACATTTTCTATTTAAAATTTTAATTTTCTAAATTTTGACAATCAATGTAAATATACATAATAATAAGTATAAAATGCGGCAATTCTAAATTTGCATAATTTTTTACATACCTACATACAATAAGGATCACAAATATTTCAATTTTCAGGCTTTCTTACGCTATAAGCATGGAGCCAGATTAATAACTTCGATGCCCGCACTACGAATCATGTTGAAGGTTGGCGTCAGGCCTTAAACAATGCACTTGGAAAATCGCATGTTAGTATTTAAGAATTCCTAAATCAAGTAAAACTCCAACATGAAAACGTTGAAAATCAAAGGGCATTATTGCATGTAGACAATAAACTACCTAGAGTGAAAAGACAATATTTGTTAAGTAAAGAAAAAATTATGTTAAACATAAGTAACTATATTAACGAAAAAATAACACTGCAAGCATTTATATTTGCTGTTGGTTATTGTTTTGTATTATTTATTATATTGATAAACCATGCTTTAATATTAGTGTTAATCGGTAAAGCATATTTTTTCAGGTTTTTTTTTATTTTTTTTAATACTCGAAATTCAGGCTTATGGGAATTCGGGCTTTCGTTAAATTCCCCCCCCCCCCCCCCAAAAAAAAAAAAAAAAAAAAACAGCAAAAGTAAAAAAAATAAATAAATAAAAATAAAAAAAGTTATGAATAGTAAAAATAAAATTCTTAGTAATCTCTAGTGTTATACATAGATAAAAACAGAAATATTAATGTCTGGTGAATCAAAAAATTTGCTACGTTTTTATTACTAGAAATAAATTTTGTTTTATGATTAATATAACTAGACTTCCTAAGCATGTGATCACCGTTTGGAAAGAGGTGATTACTTACTTTTCCAAGATCTATAATAACGACGGAAATCTGAAATGACAATAATAATAATAAAAGTTGACACTTTTATAACTTTTATAAAATATGTACTAAAATAATGAAATTCATGACATTCATTCTATATCAGGTGTTATCTTTAATAGCAATCAAATTGTCTTGTATAAGGAGGAAAATTATATAATCAGAGGTGCACACGGTACACTTAACTACTAAAGTTAAACATGAAATATAATTAAAGTTTTAAAATATTTCAGGCAGAAAGATACTTAAAAATTGTTATCTTTTAACCCTAGAGTAAAATAAAATTTTAGAGTCCTGCTAATCATCAATAATACGTACAAACTATAACGAGTTTTTAATCAGAGTAATAAATACAATGTATTTCTTATACATAATATATTTAAAAAAAAAAAAATACTAAACGCAATAAAATTTTATCTTAAGTAAAACATCCATAACAAAGTTTAAGACTTAAAAAAAAATGCAAAGAAAAATTCGTTTATTTATTGAGGTATAATTTCTGAGCAATAAAATAGCTGAAAGTTTCTAAAGTAGTAAAGTTTGAAACAAACTAAAGTGATTTTATTATTCAGAAAAATTAAAAAATAAAATAAAATAAATAAATAAAAGCTTCAATTTTAATTTCTATTTGGCAGAACATTAAAAAGAAGTAAAGCAATGTTTTCCTTCTATTGTAATTTATAAAATGTAGTATTAATATGTATTCCAAAATTATAATATTTTATTTTATTTATTTATTTACTTTGTGTGTGTGTGTGTGTGTGTGTTGAGGGGGGGGGGTATGTTTGATAGTATACAGTCAAATGTATCCGAGCACTAGCAAAAATTACTATATTAAAGAAGTACACTTAATACAGTTTTGTTAAATAAATCATCGTCGAATCCTGTTTTTAGTCAGTCTAAAAACATGATTCGACAAGGATTTATTTAACAAAACAGTATTAAGTGTACTTTTTTTATATAGGAAGTTTTACTAGTGCTCGGATACTTTTGCTACCGACTGTAATTGAAGTGTATTAAATTTTATTCTGTTTTTTATTAACAGTTTAAAATATAAGTATAAAAATAATTCAGTCTAAAAAATCTTATTTACAACCTAATAAAATATACTACGATATTTATCATATGCATAGCTGCCAACTACTACAAATTTGAGCGCCAATATTTTTATATTTCTTAATCGTCTTTTATAAACTTTTTAAATTAATTTTTATTATTTAATAAGGTAAAAAGGAAGGGATCCATAAGATGATTTTTCAGCTCTATGGAATTTCATGCTTTTATATTCTTATGTGAATGGTTAGACTACTATAAATAGAAAACGATGCAAAAGTTCAGTATAGCTTTTGCTGAGTCCCTCCTGCCGTGAAGAGTCCTTGTTGTCATGATTTTAAATGTTAAGTTCCGCCTGTGGAGGTTATTGTTTACTGAGGAAAAAATATGTGATTGAAATCTAGAAAATGAATTGTGTCACTAGTAAATATAGTTCCATTTTTTTCTTGTTAATTCTAGTTCCCTTTGCTAACAAGTACTAAAAATCCCTTTTACAATTCTAGATCGTTTTCCAATATTATCGTGGTCAAACGTATTTAAAAATTACTGCAAATAAATGCGAAATCAAGAGGCGTATTTAGTAACTATAATCTTGGTTTATCACCCATTTCTTGGAAATGAAGAGAAAATTTCTCGTAATACAATGGTTTTGTAATCTCCATAATATTCATAATATTATTTTATCATCTAGAGAAATATAGACTAGAAATTCTCGATTATCTCGTCTATCCAAGTTATTTGTTCACCTTATACGCATAGCTCGTTTATCTATATTTCAAGTTTAGGGATTCAGAAAATGACTACTTATTCATTCCAAATGGAGACGGTATATATATATATATATATATATATGTATATTCCTCAAGGTTGTAGGTTGTACGTTACATGAATAATAGAACAGAGTTTTCAATATTCGTATTTGTATTATAAATGAATTTACATTATATCTACACTATTTCTACTAAAATACTTATATCCATAATATATTGAATGTAGAAAGAAGAATATTAGTTATATTTTTAGAAATATTGAAACATACAGTTTGCAAAAGAAATGCCGTGTTACATAACGCATATTCTACCCTCCACATTAAAAGTTTTAATATTCTTTAAGATAAAAAATGTAGAGTTTTAAACAGACTCAAATATTTTTCAAGAATATTTTAATGTAACAAAAGTACAATACAATCTGAATTTAACTAAATAGAATTGATTTCATCAGTTTTTTTTAATTTTTCGACTAACGTAAAGTAGTAGCCCTCGCATTGTATTCATTGTAATCAATGTAGTGTTTTCTATTTTCTTTATATTTTTACATGAGCGCAGTGGCTGAACATTTTTATCTTTACGTAAAATTTATATCTTATTATACTTCATAATACCTTTCAATTAGAAAATGATTCATTTTTACATTCATATGAAAAGAAAAAGTAAGTCAAGTCTCTAATATATTTTGCAAAAAATGCAAAATTATGAATCTTTGGGCCCCTGCTGGGAAACGAACAATTACCAGAATAGTATAAATAATATTTATGAAAACTTAAAAGATGTTTGTTCTAAAATATTTACATGCAAAAATTTCATGCACGTGATCAACCCGATATTTTCCTTAAATTTAGGACCGAAAAATCGCCTTTTGGAATCTCATCCATTTTACTTTAAAAAAATCGTATTAAAAAATCTTAACTGTTGAAACTAAGCCAATATTATAATAAATTTGAAAATAAAATAATACAGTTATTATTTTATATATCTTTCTCAAATAAAAACTGTAAGTCTTAAAAAAAAAAAAAAAAAAGAGAGTTAAAATTTCAGGGAGAGGTTTGCGAGTCCACCCTAAACAGGCAAAAACGTTTTTACACTGTAAAAAAAAAAAAAAAGTAAAATCACGGTATTTGACCGTATAATTTTAGGGGAAATGACCGTTTTGCTACCTAAACGGTCATAATCCGTAAATTAATATTTTTGAAAGCATTTTAGGAAATAACCGTATAATTTTACGGTAAATGACCGTTTTGCTAGCTAAACGGTCGTAGTCCGTAAATTGATGTTTTAAAAGTATAATTCTTTTGAATTTTTACGAGAAAAAGCTAATCTACGCAAATTGCTCTTATCTTCTATCAAACCATTTTTTTCGAGAAAATCTTTTATTTTGTTTTTGAAGAAGGGTGAGAAATTCTCACCCATTATTTTCCTCTAATGAAAATCTTGAAATAAGACTACCTCTTTAGTGCTAGTGTTTACGAATAAAAAAGATTTCGAAAAATATATTTCATTTTCTTTCTCAAAAATCAGCATAGTCAGTCTTTAGAGAAGAAGTAGAGAAAAAAAAAAAAAAAAAAAAAAAAAAAAAGGCCACTAGCCACAGAATTTCTAGAAAAAAGCGTTTAAAGTTTCCGTAATCTTTAAATAGTAGGGATTTCACGATCTGACCAGCGCTACCGTGGCGTGCTTAGTTGAGCACAAGGCTATCACCCAGACGACCAGAGTTCGATGCTACCTGCGGGCTTTTTTTTTCTTCTTTTTATGTAATCTAAATTTTTATTTATTTTTGCCTTATTTTATAATTCAATTCAAATTTGAAAAATTTAAGAAAAAATTAGTTAATTTTCTTGAATATAAAATAAATAAATTTTACAATTTGCAATATTTATAACTTAAAAATATAATAAATTTCTATAACTTAAAAAATAAATTTAATTTTTGTTTTAACTAAAAGTAAAAGTTTTCCAATATGATAATTGACTGACTTCTTAATTTTGTCAAAAATAGCAAATTTAGATTTTAAAATAGTCTTAAAAGAAAATATATTTTATGCATAGTTTGAACGTTGACAATATTCAATCACTGTAAAAAAATTCTGTAAAAATAAAGCATTTTTTTAAACATAAATACAACATAGCTTGCTGTATATTTTTACAGCTACTTCTGTAAAAATAATTGAAGATTTGTTACTTCACATTGTGCTGTAAATCGGTTTAAAAAAATTTCCAGTCTTTTTGTACGTATGACGCGATTTATCAACCTATCAGTTCTGATGTTGACTTTATCAGTTTTTGTAAAGAAAGGTCACTGTGATCCCAACGGCACGGTTAGTAAAGCGCTGGCCTTTGAAACGGGAGATTGTGAGTTCGAATCCCGGGCTGCCGAAGACGGTCTGCGTAGAATGAAAATTAATAAATTAGCTTTCATGCGTAAAAAAATAAATAAGTTGCTTAATGTTGTGGATTTCTCACTGCACGCATGTGTAATAATTGCAAGAAATTTTTTCAAAGCATCCGAAAAACTCAAACTTTAACTTTTAAATTTACGGCCAATGCTACTTTTTTTGCAGGTTAGTTGTATGTTTCATCACAACGTAAAATTACTGGCGATACATCATTCATCATCTAAATGTTTTTTTTACGGGCTTTGTCTGGAATCTCTCTTTGCCCGTAATTTTACTGCAGCATTTTTTACAGTGTACTGTAAATATTATCAGACATATTATCTTTCTGCAATATATTACAGATTTGCATTTCGGTTTTGATATATGGTTCCTAAGTTCAGCTTTTAAATTTCTATTAAACTTAACTGAATTTTAAAGTTGTAGGTTACCTGTTTCTTTTCTTTTCTTTCTTTCTTTCTTTCTTTTTTTTTTTTTTTTTTTTTTTTTTGTAATGATGTAGTTGCATTAAAAATAAAATCTTTCTACTTGATCAAATAAATGGGAAGAAAACTTTTATGAATGTAGTCTTGTATATTTGTACTTTGGTCTTGTACTTTATTTTAAAGAATTTTGCAAGTTACGTTGCTTATTTATCTCTAATAGTTAAAGAATAAAACAGATTCAGTATCTTTTGTGGCACTTTATTTAAATTTACGAGACTTCCCGATCAGTTTTGTTTTGGGCCTTTCCAACTTTTTTTTTTTTTTTTTTTTTTACAATGTAGTTAGATGTATTACCCTTTTTACAGAGTGCATACGGTCCTTGAATTTCTTTGATTTTTACAACTATTAACATTTTAGTACCATCTTTCTTATAGCTTATAAATTTAAAAGGAAAATTATTGTGAAAAAGTACAATGATAGGAAAGTATCTTGAAAAAAAAAAAGTCCATACTAACTGTACTTCTTTCTACTCAAATGTTGCGAACATATTTATCGTAAAACCATTTATTTATCCTAATTGCATTTACAAAAACACGTCAATTAAAATTAGATTGTTGAACAATTGTCTAAAATGAAAACTTTAGACTAAATTTCCTCTTTGATATGCCTACGATATTTACGTTCCATACACATATAAACTTCATTTTGGTGACTTCCCATTTGCGCGATTTCCATCTGCGCAAAGCAGTGAAAAATTCTCATTTCCACGATATCTCTTCCCATTTGCGCAAAGTAAAAATACAAGAATAGTACGTTTGTACATCATTATTTATTTATGTAAATACAAAAATACAATTATTTTATCTATCTTTTATATACCAATACAAAAAAAAATACTTAGTACACTACAAATTTTAAAGTAAATAAATTTAAACAAAGTAAAGCTTGTTAGTACACTTGTCACTATAAGTGATAAATATAAAAAGGGACAATCAGCCCTATTCTTCATTAATCCAATTTGTTAATATAGGAAAGTGCTGTTAAACATTTACAGACATTTTTGTCTGAAATTAGACTTGCTAGAATTTTACTGTTTTATTATTATTATTATTATTATTTTTTTTTTTTTTTTTCAATTGTATTTTTCTTCATTCTCAAACCTTGTAAATGTAGTGATGTTCTACCTGTTAAGAAATCTGCATATTTCACTTCTTCTTTTAGAAATTTTATTGATTGTAAGGTTCTTGGATGATGTTTTCCGACGTGTAAATTTATACGTTGATGCTATGTTATTTGTTCTATGTATTTCTTTGTAATAATTTCATATATTCAATGTTATGATATCATTCTGCATCCACTAATCTACGGAGTAGTCATAAAACTCTTGTAACTTTAAATTTCTTGGTGTTCGTTTCCTGAACCAACCTTCATCACCGTCTGTGAGCGGAAGATATGCTAAGGACGCACACGTTTTTATGTGTTTTCAAATTTCCTCATAAGTTCTGTGCAAATGAACAAGGCTAATGTCCTGTATTTTACGCCAAAGGTTTTGGTTGAAATGATAATTACACCCTCTTACATGCACGTTAGAAAATAAAGGTTGTAAGGTTGAAATATGTCCGACTTCAAAGTCCATCACAATTTTTTTTTATTAATATTATTCCAATTAAGTATTAAAGTTTTAATTGTAGAAAATAGTTTTGCATGCGTTTATTTTCTTTTATTTTCCAGCAAAGAAAACACAACTGGAATATTTACTTCTGTGTTTCCAATATCCACCGATATATATTATACAGTTGTGTGAATAGGTAAGGAGAAATTTTAAAAGTTTCATCTATGAAAAAATGTTTCGCCTTTATTAATTATTTATTAAATATTTAATTAGCATAAATGTTTTTCCCTTCTGTGTAGCGAAAGCTAAAATTCTATTGTGGCTTTTGTCATCAAAAAGTAAAAAACTGGGACCATCGTCCAATTACAAAGCTTCATCTGGGAGCAAATATCTTTTGCATTCGTTGCTTCTCACACATGGTGTTGTATATCTGGAACAGTATAGGGAAATTTTTACACTTGCAAATACGTGTATATTTGAAACAAGGTCTAAACCTTGACTGTATAATTTACTCGTCTCTTCTTCATAAATTTTGGAAACTGGTATATTTCTTCTTCTCTCACACGTTTCTTGGCAGCACATACTTGTTTTTTTACTTCGCATACAGCAATATCAGGTTCAAAACCGTGCGGCGTTTCTTATAATATACTGTTGCTTTTTGTTTCCATACCATCTTTTACAATTATTTCGTTTTTCGTAAATACACACCCATGTAATATTTTCTTTGCCCTTGTGTCGCATACTGTGTTTATATCCTTTGTACAGCGCCATTGGTTTTCCTTTAGCTGTTTCGACGATTTCTATTGCATCCAAGTTTTATAACGAAATACAATTTTTCGGCCAGCACTGACCTTCCTGCACATCAGTAACACTATCGGGAATGAATTAACTTGCCATTGTTACCAAGTCAAGAAGGGTGAAACACCTGCACATCTGGTCCTGCAATTCCCGGTCGCGCAAATGGGAATTTTTCACCCCTTCGTGCAAATGGGAATTGCGCATGTGGTACAAATTCCTTTATTTTTATTCAATCGATAGTAATGAAATAAAGTATATATGCACGTGTATTAAATGTACACGAGAGAGATGCTTCTATCCATATATTTATAACTTATAATTATAAAATACATATATATATATACATATATATATAAATATACTGCACATAATTGTTAGTATTTATCAAAAGAACAGTACAGTCGCAATAGTCTGAAAATGTTAGAGGAAAGAAAGTGAGAAATATAGTGTGTAATCAAATTATTAGAATTTTTTTTCACATATTTTTGATTATCTAAAAAATACTACACGGAATGACATTAAACTTCATACATGCAAAGAAGGTATAAAACTTCATATTTTCCACTATCGATTTAGTCCAGGGTGAAATTAGGGAACCAACCACAAATTGAAGTAGAGCGAAAATACTTTGGATCACCCTGTATCATATAAAGCTACAAATGATTTGTAACTTTAATATATTGTTGCATATACTATGTACGATATTTGTATGCTTTGGTGCGAGAATTACGCAATTATTTAGGCAGAACTTTTTTTTTTCTTTTTGTTCAAAAATTACTAATTTTTTTAAAAAGCTGTTTTGCTTATAACTAGAACAGATTTCCTAAAATTTTACAAAACTTGCAGAAATATTGACAAAACATTAGAAAAATATTATTCTAAAACGTATAATTCACACTTGCAATATTCGTTGAAATATGAGCATTTTTAGTAAATATTATTTTACTGCGTATGCACGAAAGATAGAAAAATGTCTGTTGCATAAGTTGAAAGCTAAATATATTGAGCAACTTTTGTCAAAAATTCATTTGAATAGACTAAAAATTAAGCAAGTTGGTGGAAAAAGAATTACCTTCATTTTAGGTATTTTCCAGAGTTGAAATTTTATAAGGGGGAAATTTTATAAATAATATTATTATTTCAATCATATCGCAAAAATTATTATTATTATTATTATTATTATTATTAATTTATTTATTTATTTATTTATTTATTTATTTATTTATTTTTATTTATTTTTTCTTTTTTGAAGAACCTCTCATGAACTCAAAAATCATAGTAAATAAATAAAACTATCTTAAAATTACAGGCCTACAAGAGGATTTTCTTAAAAAAGAACATTCGCAATGTTGTTGAAATAACCGGATATTTTTAGTAAAATAATATTTACTAAAAATACTCATACCTCAACGAATATTACACATGTGAATTTCGTGTTACCGAATAATTTTTCTGTAACGTTTTGTCATTTTTTCTGCAAGTTTTATAAAATTTTCAGAAATCCGGTCTAGCTATAAGCAAAAAGGTTGTCAAAAAAATTAACAGTAAAAAAAAAAAAAAAAAAAAAAAAAAAAAATATATATATATGCCTAAATAACTGCGTGATCCCTGCACCAAAACTTACAAATATTTCACATAATACGTGCAATAAATTATCAAAGTTACAAGTCATTTGTAGCTTTTTATGATACAGAGTGATCCAGAGTATTTTCTATTTTCTTCAATTTGTGGTTGGTCCACTAATTGCACTCTGGACTAAATCGATAGTGCAAACAATGAGTTTTTAAATATTCTTTGTATATATGAAGTTTCTGGTCATTTCATCTAATATTCTTTTAGAAAATCGAAAGATGTCAAATTAAAATAAATTTCTAATAATTTGATCCCCCACTGTACATTTAACAAGACATCCACGACGCCTAAAAATAAAAATTTTAAGCTTTTGCCTGATAGCCGGTAAATAATTTAGCTTACTCGAAACTTTTTCAGCTGATTAGCGGAATAAGCAATTTTCTCGTCCTTACTATTTAAGGAAATATTTTATTATTATCCGATTATTGAGAGATTCGTTGGTTTTTAAAGAGCACTTTCTAAGATCGTTCTTCTTCAGACTTGACCCGTCATTTGATAGAATCAAGTGCGTAAGCATTTCAGTCAGAGGACGGATTATACTTTCACCACTACTTTTAACCGGAGCAGTAAGGAAAAATCTCCAATGTTTCCAACCATTCTGTACAGGAAACTTTACCCGCTAGGGGAAGAGCTACCTATTCTCTAGAGAAAACCCCGAAGAAGTTCTGAAGGTCTAAGATCCTTAAGGCACAACTTACCTATGCATACACATACATACATATATGAAAATATGTATACATATTAATCTTCCGATTAATAAATTTCAGAGTAATTTTAAGTGCATGTGTTTTCAGAGTAATTTGAGTGAAGTTGAGATTGATTACACAGCTCGTAATCTCCACCCTTTTTTCGGAACAGTCTCAGAGATAAGAGATTTCCAGCTATTTTGCTCTTACTATTTTTCAGCACAAATATTTACTGTATTTTTATAGTAATGTGCGTGATTAAATGAAATACAGATTGTTGAAAAAAAAAAAAAAAAAAGGCGTCCTTTTTGAAACTCAAAATGTTTTAAGGTTTTGCGTATCACGTGTCTTTGTGGCTACGTATGTTCGTGTCAACATGTCTACGTGCCTGTGTTTACTGCGATAGCGGCTGCAAAAAAAACAACCTGCTGACTTGCAAACTGGTACACATTTTAATACACCCCACAATATTGGCTGCATAGATTTAGTTGTGTATATTTTTTGTAATTCGTGTACAGAGACATTCCAAAGTGTTTCTTATCGTTACTGTCTATGGACAAAATTTGTAAGTACCGTAAGACAGGCCGCAAAAGTCACTCGGTTTATGAAAATTTGTATACATATTCATACATCATACAAAAAGTAACGGTATATTTTTTGTGTCTATATTGTTTATGGTTCATGCACATGGGCGCACCAACATATTTCTTTTTACAAACTATGGACAGAATTTTTTTGTATCGCACAGCCATCGTCAAAAATCACCCGATTACCATGCAGATCGGTACACAAATTCATGAGTTTCAGAAAATTAACTGTATGATTTTTGGTGTGTATATGCTTTATAGTTAGTTTACAGGGACACACCAACGTATTTCTTATCATTAGGACTTATGGACAGACTTTCGTTTAAGTGCATTTTAATGTTGTAACAGTGCATTCGACATAATTGAATTAACATACATTTTTAAGATGCTTAAAATCATATTTTCTGTAGAAAAAAAGCTTTTCTTAGATTTATTAATTGGACGGCTCATTGTAAAAGTGATGAACTCCATATTGTTTAAATATATATGTATTTTCTGAATTATATTACATTTTGTCACATCTTTAATTATAAAAAAGAAAAAACTCGGATAACTGCATTTAAATCTAATAAATGACATTGCATGTTTTTCTCAGAAAGCTAAAACTTCTAAATATTCATTATAAAAATGAAGTTTCTAAGATACTTCAAATTATTTTTAATATAATTTATAAATTCTTATAACTGTAAATTGAATTAAACACAAAAATCGATAACTCTTAATAAATCTTGACTTTTTCCTACGCATAAATTTGAAAAAAAGCTCATCATTTCAAAATCAATTTCGAAGGAGATAATTTATTTTTACAATAAACGACCCAATTAACATCAGAACCATGCAAAAATATTCTGATAATGTTTCACAATTATCAAAATTATCTCAAATTTAGTACAAATATTTATGAGTTATATAGAATTAAGTGTTCAGTTTCTATTTTTGTATACTATATTTTAGCTTGTGTATAGGAATACACAAACGAACTTCGTCATACTACGGTTTATTGTTTGAGTTTTTTTAAGTGCATTTTAACATGGTTATACTCTATTCAGCATAAAACTCGCATATGTTATCAGATTTTTTAAAAGCATGGCTTCTGTAGAAATACATAGACAGAAAATTAGTATTTAATATACAGAGCTACACAAAATAGTTCCGATGCGTTATGCAATCATTTGACATCAAATCGTATTAATGAGTATTAATGAGTTACAAGGAATTAGCACAAGATTATGAATTTGACAGAAATGTATATGTATATACATAGATAGATAGGTACAATGGGGGGGTTGAGAGTGTGTAGCACTCCTTAGAAACGTATCTGGTTATATAGCGAGTTAATCATATAAATGATTGTGTGTTTGTATATATATATGTATGTATAAATGATAGATATCGTAATACAATTTAACCTTAAAATTTAGCAATTAATAGATACAAAACAATACCAACACAACAAAAATAGAACTGATTTTAACTTATAGGTAAGACTGACACAAAAATGTTGCGATACAGATTAAGAACCAATAAGAGACAAAAACAATTTAAATTACTTACGCCGACACGAATGATAATAATAAAAAAAAGGACCATTAAACTCAATGACAGAGAAAATAACTAAAGGATCACAGAAATAATAATTGGCTAAAAATGCTTAAAATTAGAAGTAAAAACCCGTCAGGGGTCATGTACTTCATAAAGTTGTGAAAACTGCATTGATTTCGTAAAACAATATAGCTAATCATAGAAATCTGTATTGTTCCAGCCCCGATCGAGGCAGCAAAACCAATTTGAATGAAAAATTAAATAAATTATTAAATCAAATCATCATGGAATCCACAAAGAAAACTAGAAAAAAGCAGAGTAGCCACATGTAAAACTTTTACACAAACTGGAGAATAGCAAGATGCCAACAAATTATTGAAATTAAAAATAAAATCCTTGCAAACATCGATTAATCAATAAAGAATTAACGTCTGAGCTGTTTCATTAACGATTAAATTCACTGAGTATATATGTACATATTCATACATATTTTAAGTCATATAAAATAAATAAATAACGATATGCATACCAATGAGTAATGCAAATAGGACGTTGAGGTTCCTGAACTGTACATCAACTAATGTTAAAAAAAAAAAAATTGTGTTGAAAACAGTATTGCCAGACTTTGCGACCTTTTTATTCAATAATTACGACAATTCTGAGAAGTTATGTTTGATATACAATACTTAGTGGACTATGAGTCGTCTGTTATGTATATCAAATAACAGTTCTCAGAATTATTGGTGACTATTGAATAAAAAAGTCACAAAGTCTGGTTGAAAAGTCCGGAGGTTTACAAATTACGTATTATGAAATAATATCAACAGCTAAGAAATATCAACATTAAGAACAGTTTGTTTAAGCATCCATTTTTTAATCATACAGTATCGTGATTTTGTACTTTACGCCAACTTTTAAAAATGTTATCAATATTCAAGAATTGCTACAACATAAAGAATCTTATAAAGCACACATATACCTGTTAAAAATTATAATTTACTCTGGAGTACTATTAGCACCCTTTTTTATTTTATTTTTATTTTATTTTATTTTATTTTATATTTTATTTTGTTTTATTTATTTATTTACTTATTTATTTTACTTGTAGAGAAATTTTCTTTAACATGTAGCTATGATGAACTTTGAATAAAAAATGCTATTTAAAAATAGTGGTATGTAAAAATATTAAGGTAACTAATAATACTCCGAAATAAATTATAAATGATAACAAGTATGCAAAAAATTAATTACTGCATAAAATATCACAAAATTTAAGTTTATAATTACTCAAATTTATTCACTTTTCAAGTGTTTCATTATAAATTAAATTGAATAAAATTCTTTCGCTCTCAAATTTTATAATGTTTCAGAAATTAATGTGGAAAAGCATTGCTTTGTTGATTTTCCTTTCATCCGGCAAATCTTTTCAAAATTTAGGATTTATAATTTCTGAATAAAAACACGTATTTCCTCTTTTGAATAGTTTTATTTCCTGCCAAATTTATTATGTATTTTATGTCCTTCAGCTTGTAATATCTGAAAGAATTATTATGGGTTTCTTTACGAATAAATAGAAGATGTTACATTTGTTATTTTTCTTATGAAGAATCCTTAATGAATCGAAAATTGAGTTAGAAAATTGCATTTAAATCTTCTTTTGAAAAAACAATGTGTTTCACATTTATGAAGAAATGAGAAATTATAAAATGCTGTTTTAAATATTTGAAGTGTGTTTTTAATATTGGTATTATTTGAAATATTATTTTATGTGTTTATTATTTCTGTAAGAAAATATTTCATTTTTGTTTACCATATAAGTGAAGGCTAGGAGAGATTGCGTATATAGGGGATCAGTCAGAAGGAGTAGAGTGGGTGCGTTGAGACTCCAGGTAGTTGTAAAACATCAATAATGGAGTTCCTGTTTGGATATGCATGTCGGTTGATTCAAGGGTCTGAGATAAAACGCGGTTATTTTGTCTCATTTTCAAAATTGGTTGCTTGATTTTTTGTAACTCTTCGTAAGAATTTCTATAGAATGGTAGTACTACAAAATATCTTTAAATTAAACGATTTCTCATGGACTAATTTATCTGTTACTCATGGCAGATGGTTGCACAAAAGTTGTACCATTTACAACAGTAAGTGCAACGATTGTGGACAACAATAAATTAAGTTAGTAAACAAGAAAACATTCAATATGAAAAAGAAATGTATTAATTTTATTTAAACGTGTTACCTAGTAACAATGTTATTTTGTAATCTTATCTGTTCTTAGGGTTTTTTTACTGATTCTATAACATATTTTCCTTTATATATATATATATATATATATATATATATATATATATATATATATATATATATATATATAGTTCTTTTCAAATTTCTTATAATTTTCTCACTTTTTATTATAGTTATTATTATTAAAACGAAATATCCCTTTTTAAAACAAATATTTGATTCAAAATCCTTACAACAATGTCATTTAAGGGCAATTATTTTTGTTAACAATTTAATTGTACAGTGCAGCCACATATCCTAAAACTAGCAGTGAGGATGCGTCCAAAATGTTGGAGGGATGCCAGCTTGACCGACAGTTTGAAATTTGGAAAACATCCAGTAATTCCGCACTCTGTGTTATTGCTCATTTTCTCTGAGTCAGATGACTGCCACCCCTATTTTAGCATTGGACTCGTTGATTTAGCACTTGCGTGAATGCTTCCATGGTATCATGAACTTTGGTCGAAGAATAATTCTTTAAAAGTACAGATAAAAATCACTTGGATTTTAATTATCATTCAAAGTATAATTTCATGAAATTTTCCCATAAAAAAGGAGTTTTTTTTTTTTTTTACAATACAGGGAAATCAAGATTTGTGAGTAACCTTTAACCCTTTTAAGGACAATTTAAGGAAAATGTAGCAAATAATTATGCGCAAACTCTCCTAATTTCAACTTAACTAATATCACCAACAACTGAAACATTATGCAAAAACTAATATAATGATGTTTTATCATTAAACATACGGAATTCTAGGTACTTATAACTATTACTTATAAATATATTGTAAAAATTTATGGCATTGAAACTTAGAGAGAAAACGTTTTAGTTTGACAAAATGTGCCTATTCTAAATATAAAATTAGCACAGCAATACACACATGCATTTATTGCAATAAATACACCGAAAAATGTGTTTTGTTGAGGAAATAAAATTTATTTTAATGACTGACTTTTTCTTTTAGATTTATTTTATCATTTTAATAATAAAATTGTTCAGTTAACCAAACCAGCTTGCTTCGATTAACCAAAAGAGTATGTTTGAAAGAATAGTTAATGTCACAGGAAATTATTACTACACTACATTAAAAGAAAAGTTAAAAAAAAAAAAATCCTCCCTCCCCCCCTCCGACAAATATAAAATTTCCCTAATAGTAAACTTCGAAAAAAACATCCTATATATTAAAATTACATCATTAATTTTCTTCATCAATTTTGACATTTGAAATTTTGACATATTTTGAAGGCAACATTTTTAAATGAATTAATTTTTGAATTGAATTACCAAAGATCTTTTATTATCAGCATGAAATTACTTTACGTAATTTTTCTTTAGAAAATGGCACAAAGGCAGAGAAACAAGTAAAATAATAATAATAAAAGCCTGAAGCTGAATGAATTATAAAACATGATTAAATTTCATAATTGAATTTTGTCAACTGGTGTTATGGGGTTATGATAAGATAAAACATTTTCTAGTGAGAAAAAAAAAATGTACTAAGTTGCTATAAAACTAAATTATAGAAATATTTCTTTATCGTTACGCTTTTATCATAACAAAACAAAAATTAATGAAAGCCACTCCTACAAAATGGTCTTATTAATTTAATTTATTATCAAGCATAGACTTGATAAAGCATTTATCTTTTTTATAATGACTACAAAACAAAATAATAAGTACTTTCACAGCTGAAAATTAAAATATGATGTTTTTTACACTCTTAATTTTCCTTTATTACAAATATTAAAAGTCCTCTTTTTTTCAGTTAATGTAATAAAATATAAAGTACATCAATTTTATAATTTATAAAATTTTAAAATATTACTTAAAAAAACGTCATTAATCTGGGTAAATAACACTGCAATATTTTGCAGATGGTTTAATTGGTTATATTTTACAAAATGTGCTAATTAAAAGTCATTTATGTATTATTCGTATGAAAAATAATTACGGTATAGAATCTCGTATAACTCGCTCCCACAAAACGCGATTTCGTATAACGCGACCAAAAAAAACTACGACTGTTACTCATACAACGCGATAAAGGATCTCGTATAGCGCGTAAGACAAGTTAAACATTTTCTCACATTGAAAAAAAAAATCTATAAATTTACTGGAATAATTATCCAGAGTCTTTGTAAATTATAAATATTTCTCAGTTAAAAATATATAATAGAAAATGTCTATCGTTATTCTGTAATTTCAAATACGGTATAGATTCTATACCGTAATATAATAATTACGGTATAGAATCTCGTATAACTCGCTCCCACAAAACGCGATTTCGTATAACGCGACCAAAAAAACTACGACTGTTACTCATACAACGCGATAAAGGATCTCGTATAGCGCGTAAGACAAGTTAAACATTTTCTCACATTGAAAAAAAAAATCTATAAATTTACTGGAATAATTATCCAGAGTCTTTGTAAATTATAAATATTTCTCAGTTAAAAATATATAATAGAAAATGTCTATCGTTATTCTGTAATTTCAAATACGGTATAGATTCTATACCGTAATATAATAATTACGGTATAGAATCTCGTATAACTCGCTCCCACAAAACGCGATTTCGTATAACGCGACCAAAAAAACTACGACTGTTACTCATACAACGCGATAAAGGATCTCGTATAGCGCGTAAGACAAGTTAAACATTTTCTCACATTGAAAAAAAAAATCTATAAATTTACTGGAATAATTATCCAGAGTCTTTGTAAATTATAAATATTTCTCAGTTAAAAATATATAATAGAAAATGTCTATCGTTATTCTGTAATTTCAAATACGGTATAGATTCTATACCGTAATATAATAATTACGGTATAGAATCTCGTATAACTCGCTCCCACAAAACGCGATTTCGTATAACGCGACCAAAAAAACTACGACTGTTACTCATACAACGCGATAAAGGATCTCGTATAGCGCGTAAGACAAGTTAAACATTTTCTCACATTGAAAAAAAAAAATCTATAAATTTACTGGAATAATTATCCAGAGTCTTTGTAAATTATAAATATTTCTCAGTTAAAAATATATAATAGAAAACGTCTATCGTTATTCTGTAATTTCAAATAAATTAATGAATAAATAAAAATGAAAATTTCTACTTCCGAAAATGTGTTATAAATCACTAATATATTCCGTCAACAGTGAATTAAAATAATATTAGCCATTAATTGTCTATATATAATAGATTTTTTACATCTCTGTTTATTTTTCGCTGTAATATTATTCTTTAACCACATTTCTTGGGACCATGGAAGCCTCTGCACAAGTACGGACTAAACGATTCCACTCTTAAAATAGGGGAGATAACATTTTTCGTTGAGTGAAAATAAGCGATATGGGAACACCGAATGACTGAATGTTTACTAAACCCCAACCTGTCGGTAAGCTTGTCACCCCTCCAAACTTTGTGACGAGTCCTCATTGTTAGGCGTAGGAAACGTGGTTACTCTATACATAAGATTTAAGATAAATGATTTGCAAGTAGTTTTTCTGTTGAAGTTTTATTACAGTACATAATTTCTGATTTTTTTGCATAGAAAACAAATGTGTACACTAACCTGTTGTTTATATATGAAGAGTGAAGCTGACAGTTTTAAAAAATTAGCGGATTATAAAAAAAATCCCTCAAGAAATTTCAACTCTTGGATAATATCTAAAATCTAGCTCGTTCCTTTTTAGATAGTTTACTTAATTTTTTACTCTATTTAAATGCACTTTTGACAAAAGTTGTCCAATATATCTAGCTTTTAAATGTAATAAATTTATGTAATAAATTGTTTCTATATTTCGCGTATGCGCAGTGAAAACGTTTTCTATAAAAAGGCCCATATTTCATGAGATGTGTAAGATATTTGTATTACGATTGCAGTATATTGTTTGAAAAGTGTTTTTTAAATGTATTTGAATGTGGGAATAATTTTAGTTTAAAACTCTGTGTATTATAAATAAAAAAAGAAATTAAAGGGGACTAATGTTCAAGTTGTACCTGACGGGACTAAAGTGAAAGTTGTACCTCAAGGGACTAATGTGAAAGTTGTACCTCACGGGACTAATGTGCAAGTTGCACCGAACGAACAAACTATTTCTTTCAACGAAAATGCCTACTAACCCTGGACGATAGGTCTAATATATCGTATTTATCGTAATATAACTCAATACTTATTTCGCTTCCTTCTTCGACTCGTTTTAATACGCATTTTTTTTTATATGCATGAGCAGACCCCGAAAAACAAAAACATTAAATCATTAAATTCATTTTCTTTACTTATTTTTATTTCATATTTCACGCGCACTTTTTATTTCTTAATTCAAAATTATAAAAAAAAAAAAAAAAAAAAAAAAAAAAAAAAAATGATAAAGAAAGTTGTGTTTTTGGGATAAAGTTTTCGAAATGGCGATTTTTATTATATTTACAAGATTTCAAGTCCTATGAATCTCAAAATCAATTTTTTTATCTGTTTATCCATGTGTCCGTCTGTATGTCTGTTTATCTGTGAGTTTGTTATCTGCATAAATCCAAGAAAAAATCAGAAGAATGTAAAAATCTATATTCGAAATCTGCACTATATGAGGATGCTTATTGAAATTTTTAAATAAAAAATGCTTTGTGTACAGGAATGTACAAAATTATTCATACACTTTACAATTCTGAATCTAGTCCAGATAAGCACAGTTGAACATATTTAGATTATACTAAACAAAATAAAACTGACAAAAATTCTTCATTAAAAAATAAATAAATAAATAAATTAAAATAAAAATAAATTAAAAGTTTCACCTAAATTACGATATAAAAAATATAAAAATGGTCACTATATTTAAAGGGGACTAATGTGCAAGTTGTACCTGACGGGACTAAAGTGAAAGTTGTACCTCAAGGGACTAATGTGAAAGTTGTACCTCACGGGACTAATGTGCAAGTTGCACCGAACGAACAAACTATTTCTTTCAACGAAAATGCCTACTAACCCTGAACGATTGGTCTAATATATCGTATCATGTTATAAATCGTATTTATCGTAATATAACTCAATACTTATTTCGCTTTCTTCTTCGACTCGTTTTAATACGCATTTTTTATATGCATGAGCAGCCCCCGAAAAACAAAAACATTAAATCATTAAATTCATTTTTTTACTTATTTTTATTTCATATTATTTCATGCGCACTTTTTATTTCCTAATTCAAAATTATTAAAAAAAACTTTTTCGATATCGCTTGTAACGATGCTGATTATTATTAATTTTCTTTCAATAATAATAATAATAAAAGATTTTGATGAAATTCTGGCAAAAGCAGAATTTAGTTTAGGACGGAGGACTATTAGTTTTTTTTTCTTCCCAATTATAACATCGCTTTCAAATTCTTCCATTATATTTTTGATAAAATTTAGATTTCGATAAATGTCCAACTATCGAAAAATGATTTCGACAAATGTCCAACTATCAAAAACGACAACGCAAAAATCCCAGATTGAGACTAATAGGCCCTCAGTCCTAATAAGTAAATAAATAATAGGGCGAGAGTACGGGTAGTGGATCCTGTACCAGTAATAGGCACTTTTAAATTTAAACTCTGAAAACAAGTTTTCTAACTCTTGTATAGGTACGAGCAGCGTTCAGGGTTGGTGTTATACTTATGTACTATTAATATCTCAAACTACAAATATTTTTAGTCATCACTTTTAAATTACGATTAGATTAACTGAAAAAAAAATAATAATAATAAATGAACTTTCTGTAATTTTGCTTTTTTGTCTTATAGTTTTCAGTTTCCGTACTTGTATTTCGATCCTCTCAATTTCTTTTATCGATTTATTCTTTTTTTTGGTGTCTCTTTTTAAAAATCAATAAGGAAAGGGCATGTTTACAAACAAACGCTCCGTCAATCAATCTTTGCCACTCTCGAGTGGCAAAAGATCAACCTGTATTGGTGGAAATGCCAATGTTATGCCACTTTACCCATAACTTGACTGTGAGTGACGTCACGTGTCCTTTCCTTATTGCAGTCAGCACCACCCCAAAGTTTGTTTACAAAGTTTGTTTTTGGATGTATTGCGATGTTCCCCAGTTATTGTTTACAAACATGGCAAAGATATTCCAATCCCTAATGCTCCTTAGTCATGACTGTTAAATCAAAACACAATACTTGGTCAAGCAGTTACGGACTTGGGGGTGGGGGTGTAGTGGTGAGGGGGTAGTCGTAGATCCTGAGATCCTAACTATAGTTCAAAATGTGCTTCCAAATTTTCCCTACTTCCTATCATCTTATTGAACTGAAAATTTGCATACATATATATTATGCAAATCCAATAAATATGAGTTTTTAGCACATCATTAAATAAAAGAGTGTTTTTATTTATTTATTTATTTTTAATTAATAGTTTTTTGTTTGTTATTATTTTTAGAATCCTTATTTCTGATACCAGAACTGAGTAAAGCTTTATTTCACTTATGAACCTTAGCAGTTTATTTAGAATCATTCTATTTGTGATTATAGATTGATATTATCAAAAAACTTTTAACAATTTTATTAAAACTCGGTAAGTTGCTCGATTAAACTTTCTTAAATGAACCTTAACATGTATTATGATAAAGTATGAGGAGTAATGTGGTTTAGAAGTATATTTAAAGCGAATGTAACTACCATTAATTATTATTAAAATTAATCTATTGTACCAAACAACTTTATGCAAATATTTACTATTAAGGACACTTTGTTAGATTTAAAACGTATGTAATATCATGCGTTTCCTTTAGATAAGCAGTTTTTTTCTTCTTTTTTCTGGTTGAATATTAACATTATATTTTTTTACATGAAAAGTTAAAAATGATTTTCATTAGGTGCATTTTTATGAAATTTTGTCGTACATTACCACGGTAAAGTTTGAAAAAAAGAATGGTGATAAAGCTCAGCGTCTTGAGAGATTTATCCCAATATAATACCAGTACCAATTTAAATAAGTGTGCAAATCAATAAATAAAAAAAATTGGTTAAATTATCTTCATTGGTGTACAATTGGTTGGTGGTATATTCTCACAACAGTGTTTGCACAATTTTGGGACACACTCAATCAGAGAGACATTTTCTAAAAATGGTCAATTCATCTCAAAGACGCATACTTGCCAACATCCTAATTAATATTCCGTAGTGTTGATAGTCCCGCTCTTTTTTACACAAGAGTAATTTTTTAGAGTAATATTCTCGAAATGCGATTACGATTAAATAAGAAGAAAAATACTCTAAAAAGATACTGGTGTCAAAAAGAAGGTGGGGCTAGCAATACTACGGAATATTAATTAGTATGTTGGCAAGTATGAAGACATCATGTTAAATAGGTATCAAAAGATGTAAATTCGTCGAAAAGCGGATATAAAAAGTTTGACAAATCCGAGACTTTTCTCCTTATGTATATAGACGAAAGTAAAATGCATATGAACATGCTCTAAATTTGTTAACATTTATATTAATAATATAGAAAACAGTTTTTTTTTTTC
Organism: Salticus scenicus; assembly: GCA_963930645.1. Lineage (NCBI taxonomy): Eukaryota > Metazoa > Arthropoda > Arachnida > Araneae > Salticidae > Salticus > Salticus scenicus. The sequence continues at coordinate 110,872,987 of OZ005650.1, read as the reverse complement.
TTTTTTTTCAGATGCCTGAAAAAGCTGAGATGTAATTAATGCTAAAAATATTTTTAAAGTGTGTACGGAAATTCTATTTCAAGCTTGTACATCTAAACCGAAAGTTTAGTTACACTGATATTTTGTGCCATTTTTGTAATCTTATTGGATAAGAAGGTCCCTTAAATTTTCTATTGGATTTAGACCGGTACTACATGCTGGCCAATCATTAAATTTACTGAATTAGCTTCAAACCAGAATTTCCCCCTTTAGAAACATCTATAAAAGCGTTGTTTTGTTGATTATATAATCTCCTGAATAAATTAGTGGAACTTCAGGTAACATATTTAAAAAGAAAGAAAGAGAGGGGGGGAGAGGAATCAAGTTTATTTTACATTTGACAATGACTATAGGAAGTGTTTTATTTCCTGCACCATTACATTACTGATACCCATGTTAATATTTGGGAAAACTAAATTTTGTTTAATGCAGATTGTACCAAGTATAAAAAAAAAAAAAAAAATCTAGCTCATCAAGGATAAATTAAAAAAAAAAAATTTCCAAAAAAGTTACATCTTTTAATGTTAAACTGAGTTTATTACTTTTCAAAATCAAGTCTTCCTAGTCAATGTTGATTTGTAAGATGCGAATTGGCCATTAACTTCCCAGGCCAAATATTTCAATGTTGTTTAAAATAATTTTGAACGGTACGTGTGGAATATGATAAATCCTTATTTCTTTCAACTTCATTTGCGGATTAATTTTTCTGGTAACCACTTTTGACACTCATTTTTGTTTATCGATTTGTTAAGAATTTCTGATCTTCCAGTTTGTTCTCTATTCCATACATTTTATTATCTTTTACAAAATTATAAGCTACAGTTATTGATTTTAGATTTTATTTTCAGTATTTAATGCTTACCTAATCCATATTATTTAAAAGCATACAGTTGACCCCTTTAAAAAGTAAAAAGTAAATAAATAAATAAATAAAATAAAACAAGTTTCTGATGTCATCACAAAGAAATCGTGAAGATAATATCGAAGTGGAAAATTTGTTTTAAAATCCAGTGTTTATATTTAAAATTGCTTGCAAATGTGAGAATTTCATTATAAATTCAGATGAAAAAACAGCTGTTCTCTTACATTTTATCCGGCATTAAATGGATTTAAAATTAATACAGTATTTTTATAGATATTTATTTTTAGAAAAATCACCAGTTCTTATTTAAAATAACATAAATACTTTTAATCAGAAAAATTAACATACATTTTTGCCTAAAAAATTTCTAGATTAAAAAAGTTTGTGCATGTTTATTAAGAGATATTTTTTCGCTCTGTACAATCTGTTTTTAACACTTTCATTGACAAGCTGGAAATTGGAATTTCCATCCCCACTCCACGAAAGTCAATATCATCCCTAATGGTCAATATAATTATTACGTGCCGTTTCGCTATGAATGCTATGATATTCAGCTTAGAAACTTGATAAGCGACGTCCGTGATATATCGCGTGATCAACCGTTTAGTGAGAACTCGCATGACGTGACATCGCGTGATTGGCAATTAACGTGTTGATCAGGAGACATAGAATTTACCTAACATGATTCCCACCAATTTTCCTGTAGTAAATAACTTATACATACGTCGAAAAGACATCTAAAGGAGATACAGTAGAACCAAATTTTGGTAGAAATAATTTTTGAAACACCCATTTCCAAAATCTAAAAGAGACCTAATGAAAAACGACAGTTTGTATTTTTATGTACCTACTGCGTATCAAAGGACATCTAAAAGAGAGTTGACGTAGTAAAATTGAAGAAAATCGTTAGAGCCGTTTTTGAAATTCCGACTTTCAGTTTCACTTCAAATTTAAACAAAAACTAAATAAAACTTATTTTGATAAAACTTGTGTACACTGGAAACCAACTAATACATACCAATGGACATTTACTAAGAAGTTAATATGACGAGTTTGAATAAAATCTGTACTGTTGTTTTTTATTTATGGATATAAAATAAATTACAGTTCTTCTTCCGGCTTTCTATCTCTCACTTTCGTTTTTTCCAATTTTCAATAAAATTTGGGAAACTGGTTTGAACATATTTTATGGTTTGGGAGATAGGATAGTTAGAAAATTCTCTACACGCATACTCATTCATGCGCGAACTTATCAACTTCTTAAAAACACATTTTTGTACACAGAAATTCTTAAAACAAGTAAATTATGGGAAAACTTAATACTAAAATTTTAAGCAAATACAATATTATCTACAGTAGTTGTATAATAGAAATAAAAATACAATGAAACTAATAGTTTTATAAGTTTTATTTTTAGTGCAGAAATCATTTTGTTAAAGAAAAAAAAATTACACTGACATTAATTTTCACTCTCAGTTTCGTTTTTCCAATTTTCAATAAAATTTGGGAAACTGGTTTGAACATATTTTATGGTTTGGGAGATAGGATAGTTAGAAAATTTTCTACACGCATACACATTCGTGCGCGAACTTATCAACTTCTTAAAAACACATTTTTGTACACAGATTTTTTTAAAACAAGTAAATTATGGGAAAACTTAATACTAAAATTTTAACCAGATACAATATTATCTACAGCAGTTGTATAATAGAAATAAAAATACAATGAAACTAATAGTTTTATAAGTTTTATTTTTAGTGCAGAAATCATTTTGTTAAAGAAAAAAAATTACACTGAGATTAATTTTACTCTTATTAAAATATTTTCTTCTTTACTTCTATGTGTTGCATAAACATCAATGTTTAAGCAGATTTCGTTTGTTATGTACAGTAAGTAAAATAAATTTTTAGCAAAAATTTTCTTTAGTAAAACGTATTCAATAGACAGGTTTAAGGGAAATAATTTCACTAATTTTTCCTTATTTTACTAAACGTAATTTTAAATATTCTTGTGCCAAAAACAGTTATTCCCTTTAATTTCTGTACAATATTGCAAGATAATTATTTCAATCTCCGAAACAAAATCGTATCATAAAGAAAAAAACGATTAAAATAAATCGTTAGACAATTTGTTAAAGACTATAAAGATTGCAATTATTATGTAGCAACTTTATTTATAAAATATTTTTCTATAATTTTCTATGTTTATGCAACAGGTTAAAAAAATAATAATAATATGGAAGTTGCTACATGTTTATCTTAAAGATTTTGTACGAGATTTCCAGTATCAAAAATGTAAACTACATTTTGCATATTTTCTAGATAAAATCGGAAAAGCGGCAAACTAATTAGCATCTAAATTGAATTATTTATAAAACATTGTCTATATTACAGGAAAAAATTTCATCATTCTTATTAATTTGACAGGTTTGGAAGGAAAAATATTAATCACGAACTAATGTTTGGTAAATAAACTTCTTTTCTTATAATCTTATGCATATTAATATGCAGTCTTCGTAATTAAGAGAACTTCGGCGCTTTCTTTTATAAGTTATCTCGAAGGAAAATTAATTCCACATAAATGGGTTCTAGTTAATCTGTTCTATAAATTAGAGGCAATCTATAAATTTCACTCGTGTGAGGGGTGCCTTCTTTAAAAAGAGGTATTCATTTAAAAATTCTTCCTATTAAATTTATTTTATTTTATTTTATTTTTTATTTTTATTATTATTTCATTTTTTCAAAAAATTTAATATTTTATTTTTATTTATTTATTTATTATTATTATTATTATTATTATTTTTTTAGAAAAATAAATATTAATTACAGGGTTCTCAGTATTTGGAGTAGCATTATATATATATATATATATATAAGCAATCTTTGTATTATTCTTTCAAAATATTTACCTCAATCAATTAATTAAGATTATCATACTGTCTGCCTAAAACTTAATTAATATTCCATAGTACCGTGTGATCCGAAACTCACTAGACATTTAATGTGTTAAATAATCAGATGAGTTAATTGCGCATTGTCTCATAACATTTCAAGACATTTCTGTCACAGGTAAACGATACCAAGCGCCATTAAGAAATAAAGTCATCCCTTACTTGCAAGAGAGGTAAGCACTGCATTTAATAACATTTATGAAGGATAGAGCACCTCCGCACATAGCTACTCTTCTCACGACACTTTTGAGGACGACATATGGAGATAATCATGTCCTTAGTCGATGTTTTCCACACGAATGGCCCCCAAGGTCTCCAGGTCTTACACCTTGAGATTTCTGGTTAAGGGTTTATTTGAAGTCACGTGTGTATAGAGATCGGCCTACGTCTTTGGCGCAGTTAAAAGAAGCTATACGCCACCATGTGTCAGATATACACTCTGACATGCTTTTTAACGCTGTGCAGGGGGTCTTCAATCGTCTAACGGCTGTAATTATCAGTGATGGGAATCAAATTGAATAGCTGTAGGTATTGAAGCACTTTTATTCATATCAATGAACTGTATAATAATTTTAAACGTCTGTTAATTGAACTCCAGCGCAACCTTTTGGTCAAAATTCTAACTAATATAAATATAATGTTTTTCATTAAAAACAAAAATCCCCCGTGTGAGCATTTATGTGCAAAACGCATCCTTTTATTGTAAATAATTTAATAATTATATGATTTTAAAAAGTCTAGTGGCTTTTGAATCACCCGGTATTATTGGTACTGCCCGTTATTCCACACTACTTTATTTTTAGAGTAGTTTCCTCAAAATTTAATTTTGATTAAAAATGAAGAAAAATACTTTAAAAAATTAATGATACGGAAAAAAAAGGGAGAGCGGACTCTCCTACTATGGAAGACTATGGAACCTAATTATAATATTGGCAAGCATGGATTACTACAAGAAAAAATGTGGTATTTAAAATAGTGACTGCTAAGAACTTAGTTTTTTTTTTTTTTTTTTTTTTTAATTAAGTTGAAAACAAATAGTCAAAAAATTTCTCTCGTTAACTTAAAAAATATTTCCGTAATTTTTAAGAGAAGTCTTTTCATTTATCCATTTACCTACTTTATTACAAATGCTAATTAATAACCCCCATTAAAAAATACTATTGCATTAAAAAACTAATTAAATTTTGATTTGTATAAAATAGGAACATTCAGAAATTATTTTTTAATTCCGTATATATATATATATTTAATTCCATTTGCAACAACAACAAAAATAATTTATCATGAAATGACACACATAATGTATCTTTTTTCATCATTAAAAGATTCATAAGGATGATTTGAAGGAGGAAAAGTGCGATTATTTCATCAAATATTTCTGAAAAAATTAAACTGATGGTTTCTTAAAAATACATGTTTGTTGACAACGTAGTTTGAAAATATACAGGGTGGCCCACGTTAAATAGTCCCACGTTAACAAGGCGTGGCTAGTATAATACAAATGCAGTGTTTTTCTGATGACCCTTATTTTTATTATAAAGGAGTTATTTTAAGTGGGCTGACCTATATTAGTTTGATGTACGACATTGTTAGTAAAAGAAATGCCTTGTATTCTTTGATTAAAACACATGTTACGTGGTACTTATAAGTGAATTATATGAATTTTAGACAGTTATATTGCAATAATAATAATAAAATCTTCCATATATTTTTATATTTTTAATGTGTTTTAACTTTTAGTAACTTTTTAGTGAAAACGGTAATTTTATGAGTTAAATGAATACAATGCTATGAGAAAAACTCTCTTTTATGTGAGACTATTTTTTTAATGATGCTACAGAACACATTCTAACCATATACTATGGGGTTAAACTTTTAATAAGCAGATTTGTAGAGAGATACCGTAATGGAGCGTATATTTAGCGCAACAGTTATTGATTGGCAAGACTAGGAGAAATTGCTTCTTAACATTAATACATAAAAAGTAGAAATACACACTTATTACATAATGTGTAGTATAGCAGTTTAATAGCGGATTATTTAGTATAAACATTTTGAATAAATTTGGATTAAAAAAGTTTTAATATTTAAATTATAGTTTTTATCTATTTACACCCTGCCAATTTTAGGTCTCTTTAACGACACCTGAATAAATGCGCTTTTTTTTTTTTTTCCCACAGGAAAAAAAAGATAATTTTTTTTGAATTATTACAGATCAATGTTTCAACTTTCGATCTTTTGTAAAATAACCATATTGAAAATTCGCCCCCTTTTGTGGAAAGGGGGGTGTTGTTCCAATACGTCCAAATATTTTTTCCTTGTTTATTATTGCTGTTGCTTTTTTTTTTTTTTTTTTCATATTGATTCATTGAAAAAAGTTGTCATTGTTCTCATTTATAAAACATTTTGCCCTATACCTCCATCTTAAATATTTACAAAAAGCGGGATTGTAACTCCACCTGTCAGACGATTTCGATTATAGGCAATATTTTATGTCATGGTGCAACTACATTTAAATTTTTATGAAATTCTGTGCCGTAATTTATGAGATAAAATTCTCACAAAATTTTTCTCACACACAGAGGCAGACATTCTCTAAAAATGGGCAAATCGTGTTCTAGACCTCTCAAAACATGTAAATACATCTATAACCCGAAGTTGAAAATTTTTACGAAACCAATACTTTCTTTTATTGAATATAGAAAAAAGTAAAAATACTTATTGATTAATGAGTTATAACGGGACAAATATCCCCATAAAATAACATTTATTAGGGCTTTCGGCGAATTCACGAGAAGTACAGAGGCCCCATTGTAATAATCGTTTTGACTTGAAGTGCCAATTATAATTGCTTAGATTGTGTACGGGTGCATGTGTAAACTTGAACAGGGATATAGTATACATTGCATATATTAGGTACTAATTATTAAACGTTTAATGCTCATATATGTGAAAGTTTTATCGCAAAAATTCTTTTATAATCCTGAGAGGGGTTAACTGTCTCTAAAAATTGATTAATTAATTAATTAAGAAAATTTCATTGGATATTTATTAATGTGACATAAAAAAATGAAAATTTAACAAAATTTTAGATAATAAATATCTAAAACACTAAGTAAAAGAAGTCAGAAAGTTTGAAAATTTTAGAAGAGTGGAAAACGACTTATAACTGATATTTACGTCGTATAAAAGACGAATTTCTATTGAAATGAGTAGAAATAAATTGAAATTATCCCCTATCGTCCTATAAATGTAAAAGACTATAAATGCGTCACGCAAAAATAGTGTTTTGCTATATTTAAGATAAAAATCTTTTATAATATTCATTTATAATAAAGGTATTTTGCATAATAAATGCAAGCATTTTACAATTAAAGGAATTGAAATTTACCTTGAAATATTATTTTTGTTTAATCATATAGTTTACATTAAAATTTATAGAATAAATAGTATGGTGCCGCATTAAATTATTATATGTATATATGAGCATGCATTTATATTAACTATAATAACTCATGATAATAATTTAGAATGTCACTATAAGTGTTGATAATATAATAATTTCACCCCTTGTTTTATATGTAAGCGTTAAGCGGGAAATATAATTCATGTGACGTCATATTTTATGTATTTCAGTAATTTAGGTAACTGTCAATATTATATATAATTTGCTTAGTAGATTTAGGACCTGAATTTACACTTATGTACATGTAGTTATTCATGCATAAACGTAATAAATATATATTTTTAACTTTACACGTTTATAATGGGAAAGGTCATTACATAATTTAAAAAATATGCTATAAATTATGACGTAAATGGAATAAATAATAACATAAAGAATATAAATAATAACATACAGAAAAATGCTTCGAGTGAAAATGTGTATTTTACAATATAAAAATTTGTAATAAATTCCCAGATTTTATAAATGAACCGTATAAACGGGAATGTTAAAAATAAACACAGAAAATAGTTTAAAATAATGTATTTTATCGCATTTTCAAAAGATGCTTTTATAAACCAACAGTTAATGCCAAACCTTGAAACTAAGCTAATGTAGCACCACAGATGTTCACTTCCATGTACACTAGAATATTAAATATATGTGATTGTCATGTGATAACAGCTTAACGGTGTTACGATTATTAGTCTAGATTCATGAAGAGTATTTCCCTTCGCAGTATATTAAACAATGATATATAATTACACATACGTAATTGCACATTAAATTCTATATGTGCTTTCGTAGGTTTCATGTTAAAATGACACGTATGTAACTACATGATACTACTTTAATTTTCTTTGCAGTAAAATGAAGTATAAACGAACGTTATTACTTAAATTGTATATATAATTTAATCCACCTAGTCCGTGAATTATTGTTTTGAATTATATTTATATATATATATATTTTTTAATTAGCAAAATTTCAAACTTCAGCAAATATTTTTCTTAATTATTTTCTTGTTTCTCTATTTATATCAATGACTAACATAATTAATATTATTTTGAAAGAGTGTTTACTCTAAAAATTATGACCTTATATTTTGTTGGAAATTTATTCCTGAGACAGTCAATCGAATACAGATAGAAATTGATCTATTTTTTAAATTATTGAAAAGAAGCACTGTAATGCCGATAAAGTGTTAAATTTTTAAATATTTACACTCATTGCCCTAAAATTTGTGCACAAAGAAAGAGTAGTGGGAATGAAATGAAATTTTACATACGTGAGAATAACGTTGATATAAGTAAATGATTACAAAATCAAGGCAAAATTTTCTTTTATTGCAGAAAAAATTAAAAATTACAAATTAATGGAAGTTTTAGTACCCTGTTCGGCCGCCTCTAGCGTGAATGCACGATGCAAAATGTGTGGGTTTTAAGGCCTACAAGTTTCGTATGATGCTCTGCAGCATCTCATTCCACAGTTCTTATAAACGCGCTTCTCGATTCGACCAAACTTGTACGTTGTCAAATTGCCGTCCCAACTGATCTCAGATATGCTCGATCAGGGACAAATCTGAGGACTAAGCAGACCAGCCAAAAAAGTGTGGTGATGTGACAAAGTCAATCCTGTTACACCCTTGCTGTGTGTAGACGAAGATTGTCCTTTTAATAGCTGGTTTCTGGAAGCCCTGCTATAAGTGGCAACGCATGTGACTGAAAGATGTCACGAACATACCGCCGGTTTGTCATGGTACCGTGGATAAATATTAGGGGTGACTGCGTGTCGCATGTCATGGCACTGCATACCATCACACCAGCCGTGGTTGTTGTGTGCCGCTCTAAAGAAAATGCAAAATTGAAGCGTTCATATAGGGGCCTTCACACATGTACATGATTGCAATCACTGCTCAAATAGAATCTGGATTCGTCGCTGCAGATGACCATTCGTCCAATCTGTCGAACATGACATCACTCTGAATGGAGGTAACGGTGTGGGGGGATGTCATTGGCAGCATACGCAATGGGTGCCGAGATAGCAAATGTCCTTCAGCCAGGCGCCTTGCAATGGTGCGAACAGATATAGGGACCCGCAGTGAAGGTGTTGACAATAAGATAGTTGGAGGACAATGACACAGTTGACATTATGCGTGCGTGTCGTATGATGTGACGGTCTTCTCGACTATTGTTCTGTCGAGAAAGTCCTGAGCCTAATCGTAGTGTAAGCGAGTGCCCTCAACCGCAGGACCAAACACCTCCTCACAGTAAAATCCGAATGGCCTAGATGGCGGGCTATTCACCGAGCTGACCACCAAGCTTCCCTCATTCCGATGATTCCTCCCCTCTCGGACTCTAACAACTGCTCGCATTGTTTTCGATGGCGGCGTAACAGCATCTCTATTTAAAATGCGTCCCTCTGCGACAAATAAGTACACGCTAGCAAGCTCTTGTTACCAGTTTTATTCTTCAAGTAGAAAGAAGTTCAATGCCCTCTAATGGCATTACGCAATTCGCAGTCACGCTACACATCTAATCATTTGCATATGTGCCTAACACGTACCTTCATGCCACGTTTCGTAACGATCCTATAATTACTTATGGTGCGCAAATTTTTATGGCAATGAGTGTATTTGATTTATATACGTATATTTTTGAAATAAAATGCAAATATTCAGGTCATTATCATAAAAGAGATATATCTAGCTTTACGTCAACTATATAGCGATATTTCTATAGAACACATGTTAACATTCTAATTTATTCCGAAGTACTCGCCTTTTCTTCAATACCACTTTTCTTGAAGTGCATTTTTCTTCCCATTTAATCATAATTACCTTTTGAAGAAAATTTCACTGCGAATAAAGTAGTATGAAAATGGGCGTGTAACAATGATCTGGAATAAATTACAAAGTTGACATGTCTGCTACTGCTTTATGTTTTTCAAATTGATTACAGTACTGATACTATAATGACCCTGAATGATTAATTTTCTAGACAATTTGTAATATTAATGTACTTGGTTTTTATACCAGATTTTTCGAATGCATTCACTGGACTCCTTTCTTCAAAATCTTCATTGGTTATTGCTGTCTAAAAGGATCAACTGTACATTTTTGATAAAACTTTCTCATTCAGAAGTAAATTTTGCTTCTGAATGTCAAGAAGTAAATAATGGAGTAAATTTTACTTCAACTACTAGTCATTTGTATTACCGGAATTTTTGGTGTATAATCCGCAGTTCAGGTAAGTCAGTCTTACACCAAAATTCTATTTGACAAATAACATAATATTTGTATGTAATGTTTCTTTTTGAAAATGTGGATTTTTCTGTTAAATAAAATAAAGATAAATGCCATATCTTACATTCATATTATAATCTGAAAATTATCCCGTTTCTTTCACACGTTGATTTGGCATATATATTATGATGCGTATACCACATATGTTATGATAATATATGACTTACTTCTCTGGGTCTATCTTTATCCCATTTATGTGACAAGAAATCTTGTATCAGCCTGTTGTACCTTGCCAGCGGCCACCTAAAACGCCTTTCTTTTTCTGAGGGCAAGAAAACTCCTCTTTGCACAAAATGACACCCAAACCAGGCTCTGTGGATAACATCTTGGTCTGTTTGTGTATTCTTTGGGAGGAAATTTATACTTCTTTTTTTCTCGTCATAAAATTTCTGAATGCCAATGGTTTCTTTAATCTGATCTGACTCCGTTAGACTAAGTTCCCTAACAGCACATCTCATCCACAAGACATCCTCAGGATACCATATGGATGAAAGTACATCCAAGGGACATCCTCAGGATGTACTATGGATAAGTGTGCTGTTAGGGTTGGAGATTAGAAACAACAACACAATATGATAACATATAATTATAATATATTACACTAGGCTCTTACCTCTGATTTTTTGCATCTGAAGAAGAAAGATCTCGCCTTTTTGAAACCAGTAGTACTTACATTAAGTTTAGGGTGTATGAAGAAGTTTTTAAGTTTAAAATAGCGTGTAGTTCTTTCCAACGAATTTTCATATCAGCTATCTCTAAATCCTTATCCCGTTATCCCACTATCACTTATCGTCATTCAATTCCAATTTAATTGGTCAACCATTAAGAAAGTTTTTCTTGTCTATTTTTACATAACATTCCTACAAATATTAAACTCAGTATAATGTGTGTTTTAAAATCTTAAAATAAACTTTTGCACTGGTATTTTTATTAAATCACTAAACAGCATAGAAAACACCCAATTATGTAACACAGGATTAGCATCTGTTTTATAAAAAAAAAAAAAAAAAAAAAAAAAAAAAAAAAGAATAATGTATATATATATATATATATAATCTCATCAATGTTACATGAAAACGTCATATCAAGTGCAATAAATGAACATATTATGCGTAGTTTTTTGTTATAAAACAAGGTAAAAGCTTCGTTATTTTAACGGACTAAATTTGATTCAACAATGAAAGTGTTGATATACCGTTATAGATTTTATCTGTGTTCTTGAAGTTCTATGAATGCTAACATTGCAATTTTTAAAGTTAAAAAAATATGTAAATATCGTTTATATATAACCATGTAAATAAGCATTTTTTCTTTAAAAAGAAATTTCATTTTATTCCCCGAAATTCTGAAAATGAAATCGTAAAACAAAAGTATTTATATATAAGAAACTATTCATAATTGAAAATATTCTGCATTATTTCTCAATGCATACACTCAACTATAAAACTTATTTCATCGAATAACTTTTCTTTCATACTTCACATACTTTTCTATTTATTTGTATCAGTTTCCTACTTCAAAAAACTTACTATTTCAAACCACTTTCAAAAGTTTTGTTGATTTTATTTTAAGTATTCGTAATGCGATTTTTCCTGAAAATTGTAAACAATCATACGGTTGAGTGGCGTTAATACCTCTTCCTTGAATACTTATAGTGATTCAAGCTGAAAGGCACTTAACTTTAAATAGTTAAGCGCTGTTTTCCATTTTAAAGGTTATTTTAAGTTTCAGCCATTATGGCTTTTCCATATGCATTTAAGTGTTACAAGAAATTTCTAAATTTTGGATATATTAAGAATGTTATGATTTACATAATTATCTTATAAATTTTATACTTTTAATATCACTTCTTGATATAATTAAAAGAAATATCAACGTTAAGAATTAGTTGAAAATTATATAAGACTAAAATATAATTTACTCTTTATTCATATCTTAAATTGTATTTAATTTATGAGAAAAATATGCATAAAAGAAGAGCCAATGCATTTTTTAAATAATAAATGATATATTTAAATTAAAGTGTTATAAAGAAGAAAATCATTTTATTTTTGAATTTTATATTAGAATTATTAGAATTATTTCATTTTATATTAGAATTATTTACTATTTAGTTTCAAGCTTATGCCAATATATATATATATATATATATATATATATATACACATACGTTCATTTATTTATTTTGTCCCTGAACATAAAAAATGAATATATTTATATACATATGAATAATAAAATTGAAATAAAACTTTATGAAAAACTAAAACTGCATGGGTAAAAAAATCTGTTATATATATATATATATATAACGCAGTTTATTTGTATTCACTATAGACGAAAAAATTATACGCACAGTTTTCTTTAAAATGTTCTGCATTATCGGAGAAAATTTAATGCGACTCTAACCAGTAGAAAAAAAATTAAAGAGCCTACAAGTTTTTGCTATACAAATTTTTTCAAGCCGCGTTTTGTTTATTACATCATTCGCGCTGGTCTTTTATTATACTAGTAGTATCACTTCAAAAGTTTGAGTGGAAAAACGTTGCTTTCCAGTATTATCAAAGTATTGGCTTCTTTTAACCATGTAAAACGATTAATGCAAGTGCTTTGTACATTGATGAATACTGCAAAAAGTAATTTTTTTGTACCCATACTGTAAACAAAGTATTGTTGAAGTTCTATTTTCAACTCTGTTTTTATATATATATATATATCACATTTTGAGGTGCTCTAATTACGAAAGTCTAATTTTTAGCGGTTGATTTGTATGTATACCTGTTCTCACCATAACGCAAAAACAAATAACTGCAGGCAATTCAAATTTGGCATGTTGAAATCCGTATTAGGTTGCCACTTGAATATTTGATCAAGCCACACAAGTTTGAAGAAAGATTATTAACAGCCTTATTATTATTATTATTATTATTATTTTATTATTATTTATTTTATTCTATTTTTTTGATAACTGCATATACTGTAGTTGAACTGGGGATTGAGAGGAATGGTAGCTCCCCTTCACGCAGAATTACATATCAAATAAAACTGTTTCTAAAGCTATTTTAGATTATTTAAAAAGTACATTGAACTTTATCATTTTACGCTATTGATTTTAAGACATAATATGCATTCTATCATTATAGTATTGAAATGCAGGGTAAGAGAAAGTCGTGTGAGCTACACACCAGATTATTTTTAAAGAGTATATTTCTTCTACTTTAATCATAATTACATTTTGAAACCAATTATCGCAGAGGTATTCAGAATGGAAAAAGAAGCAATTCTACTACGGAATGAATTAGAAATGTAGACAGCTATGTAAATTTAACTTATTAGTTATGATATGAATAATATTATTGATGATTATACATGAATAATATTACATGATATGAATAAAATTATTCATAAATTTTTAATTTATTGATCTATGATATAAAATTAGGAATTCAATGAACATTTTTAACATATTAATATTAATTAAAAATCAGGAAAGATGTCTGAAAACAGCTGTGACAATCAGATTTTTAATGCAGCTTAATAACAGATTCTACACAAGTGTTTAATCAAAAATAGTGAATAAGTTTCTCATACATAGATGAATCTTTTGAACAGTAATGTATAGAATCTTAATTCATAACAATATATTTGTAATTTAATCAATTGATTACGTCAACAAAAACAACATTCCGTTGTACATCAGGATTAGAATTCTGAGAAGTGTATTTAAATAATATTTATTAGGGTTTTCACACTTTCTTTTTTTACAATGCCATTCATGTTAAAAAAAAAAAAAAAAAAAAAAAAAAACTTTTTTTTTTTTTTGTGTGTGTGTGTGTGTGTGAGAGAGAGAGAGAGAGAGAAATATTTAGACTGGATATCAGAAAACTTTTAAAAAGCTTTCAATGTACGTATAAATGTAGTAATCTACCATAAGATTTTAAAAAAAATTTCGTATATATTTTGTATTAACTGAAATACGGATATATTTTGTATTAAACTATTAACTGAAAAATACCTAATAATCTCAAGAACAAAAAAAAAAAAAAAATGCGAAAAAAAAAAAAAAATAATAATAATCATGATAATTGTTAAAAATCGACTTTGAACTGTTTTCTGTATCTCCGAAAAATTGTAAAACATACAAATTATTTATATTAATATGTGCTCTATTAACAATCTGCCTTTTTTTTTTTTTTTTTTTTTTTTTTAATAATATGTAAATATGTTTCTCTCTTGAAGAACGTATTTGTGATTCCAATAATTTCATGACATTTTAAATAGGAGATTAAGTGTAATACTTCTTATGACCCTAAATTCTTATTTTAAGTTATATTCCTAATTTTGTCCGGCACCGTGTTGTAGCTGAAGCATACCTAATTTTAATTTCCAAGCGCAAAAACGCATCCCAGAAATTTTTATATAATTTTACTTTTATAATATAGAGGGCTAACATTTATTTCTTTTCTTCTAATATCTTTCTTCAATTTAGGTTGCTGTTGATTTTAAATGAGCAGAATTACTTTGCGCCGGAAAGGGTTAAAAACTTTTATGTAAAAGATCTACTTTTACATCATCTGTTTTTACATGTCCAAGTTTGGTATTATAAATCTACATCATTTGGAGATAATACTTGGCATTTTTTTTTTTTTTTTTTTTTTTATGAAATTGGACAAATCGTTTAGGTAAAATCGTTTAGATTTAAAAAAAAACTCAAGTACATTAAATCTATAGACGAAATTTCGCATTGCTAACTAAAAATTATGAAAAGAATCCACTTTTTTATATATAGACTAAAGGGCTCGGCCTCCTGCTTGTTTCGCTCACCAGCACCCGGTTCGCTTCGCTTATTAATGTCCCTGTGAGGCTTTTCACAGAATATGAGTGTATAACACAAGACAAAAGAAGAAAAATGTTACAGAAATTCACGTATTTAATGTAAAATTGAAATACATAATATTTAACACCACTTTTTTTATGAAAAATTATTATTACTATTATTATTATTATTTTAAGAATAGAAATTATATATTATACAGTAATCAACTATTTTTAAATAATTCTTGGAAATGTTCAAATATAGTGTCTCTTAAAATGTACCTTAAACTGTGATAATATTTTTTTTTTTTTTTTTTACTTTTTTTACTTTTTTTTTAGGTATACAGGATAAGAGAAAGAAGTCAGAGATGACAGACATAACTATTAATTTTTTGTCTTCGTTGCATACCCCTTTGTTATGATGTTATATTTATCGGTTGATTTATCTTTGCTGTTACTCTGAAAATTAACGTACAAAATTATTTTCTTTTAATATTAAAGTTTTAATTAACATGAGCCTTTTTCAATAAGATGTAAGTTTACACCTGTATAAAAAATATTTTTTGTACAACACTTTGTTGTTATTTCAATGCAACTTGAAAATGTCGATCAAAAATCTTAACATCTTTAGAAACTAAAATTTTATGTGAGTTTTATTTTCTATGTCACTATCATCTGATTTTTAACATTTATTCCTTGAAGTATATTTACAAAAATGTGTAACATTTATTAACACATGTTTTAGATTTTAATGTATAAAATCTTTACAATAAATGGCATTTTTGTAAGGAAATTTAAACAATACAGACAAATATCTATTTTAAAATTGAAAATGTATAACTTGAACTTGCTCCATTGATTTCTGCCACTTTAATATTTTGTGTAATACACGTCATGTCCCCTTGACTCAAAATTGTTTGCTACTGAAAACTTTTTTTGGAAGAATGTTCGCTTTGTTCTTTAAAGGAAAAACTAAAAATAAATGTAATGCCTCTCATAAATTGTTTCACGAAAGAACTATTTGTAGTTACATTCAAAATACAAATAGAAAGCTCTTGCTAAACATCGAAATGTTAAAATAATTTTTCCTTTATCATTTATGATGTTGAATCAGGATGAACGAGGTTTTTCAATATGAAATGTGCTTGATAAATACAACATAGTATCAAAAATAAATAATATTCACAAATATAAATTTAATATTAATAAAAATTGTATTTTTATTATAAATCTCAAACAAATATTTTAAGTTTAAAATATAGTGTAAAAGGTAATAACTTTTATTCTTTTTTATAAAAAAAAAATAAAAAAAAAAAAAAAAAAAAATCCCGTTAGAAATTTCTGTGCTTCGCAGCAGTGTATTTTATTCATAAGTCACAGTTCAAATATTTCATAAATTTTATTTATTTACAATGTATTGCATGGTAATCATAGTTTGTGTAAAATACAATTTAAATGCATAGTATCTGTATGTCCGAGTTCAATCAATCTAATTGTAAAAATCATTCGTAGTGTAAATACTATGATTTGTTTGCAGATAAATAGATTTCTTATATATTTGACATGGTGGAGCGCAGGTTACCACTGAAAACTAATTTTTCTCTCGAAATCCGTTTTCCAAAGATTTGATTAGTTTTTCTTTCTTTCTTTCTTTCTTTTCTTTCTTTTATTTATTTATTTATTTTTATTAATTAAATCCTATAAATTTCTGAAATGATTGTCGCTAGAGATAGAAACGTATAAGTAAAGAGATTTTCCATAGCATATTTGCTCAGTTGGTTGAAGCGTATGGCTAGGAGAACAAAGGTCGTAGGTTTGATCCTACAAGGGCCAAAATATTACTTTTAATGGATAATAAATTGAAAAGACGCCAGTCAATTAAAGAAAATCTTTAAGTGTCTTCAAAGTATCCTAAACCGCAAGATTCGAATTTTTTATTAGTTTATTATTGTTATTATTATTAATCGAATTTTTTTCAGCTGGTAAAATTGCCTGGTGCTGCCACATGTTGTCATAGAGTAGAAATAATAATCTGTCCCCAAAAAAGTTTTTCTGAAAAACATAATTCTTAAATAAAAGCGCCACTTAACGTCCAGTTAGCACCTAAATTGAAATATCCCACTGACCCTTTCAGAGAATTTTAATTCCCAACTGCAAATACTCACCACAGAAAATTTTTAATTCCTCAGAAAATAATCTGGTGTGTCACTCACACGACTTTTTCTTACCCTGAAATTTGATACTATAAATACAGGTTGCAGATTAAGAAGTAAGATAGCGGGTACTGTTATGTAAACCTGTGTTAAACAATTCAAATTAGGCTTCGGAAGAGTTTTATATTGTCACATAGATGTAGTGAAGAGTCAAAGTGAGCACCCGAAGTAACAAACGTCGTTTATTAGCATAACGAACTTGTAAAACAGCTACACTCGACTGCGAACATACTCAACCTGAGGAACAAGTCGCTTATATACAATATTCGAATATTCCAGAATACAAAATTAACATAAATTAGAATATTCTAGAAACTGCTAGAATGGGAAATTAAATATGCAAAGATAATTATAAGAATTTATAAATAATTTATTAGAGTCTTTAAATTTACTTGCACCCAGCTGGAATCGAACCGAAGCCGTCTGGTGACAGTCCAAAGACATACCTCTACGCCACGGCGGCTGTAAAGAAAGCTGACTTTGTGGCAATATGATAGTTTGTTCTGTGTGTGGGGGGGGGGACTACCGCACCTGAACCCCCCGTTTCATTAATGCACCTACATTTATATAGAATTTAATTGGGTTATTAAAAAACAATTATGTTTTTCAAAAATAATTTGTTAAAATTATTATTTTAAAAAAATTATCTTTTATGATAATGCGGACGATGTCCATATTACAGAAGTAGTATAACATTAAATATGTATATTAAAAAAAAAAAAAAAGGTGAATTTATTCTCTATATTACATAAAAAAAATAATAATAACAATAATGAAAATAATGAAAAAAATCGATAACTTTGTTTTAAATTATCGTGATGGTTCAACCATTCGTTTTAAAGGTATTGGCGAGCTCTTTTGAAAGATACCCATCATGAAAATTTACTCCCCTCGAGGGGGGGGGGAGGCGAGACTCCTACATACGCAATTTTTTTTCCCAGTTGACTATCTCTAATACATATATTCGTTTTATTTGGTTTAGTGCAGTCTATAGATTTTAAACTTTACTTACCTGCAATTTCCCCCATTGTCGTAATGTATTTGAATACTTTTGAGTGTTCCTGTACACGAACCATTTGCTTCATCTCAACGAAAATCTTACTGTAGCATCCCTATATGATACACATTTAGAATGTGTGGAATTTATGCTACTATTTGTTAATGAGATTTGCTGATAACAGTCACACAGACAAACATACAGACACACACGCACACAGACCATTCCCTAAAAACATGATTTTCGTATTCATGGGACCTCAGGACAAATAAATATAACAAAAACTCACGTTCAAAAATTTGACCCAAAACCAATACTTTCTCGACCCTATGGGTGAGAGAAAATAAAAATTATTCTAACAATATACAGGGGAAACTTTATTTTCTTTGTTTTAAATTGATTCGTAATTTCTGGTGCTAGTTGATTTTAAATGAGCGGAATTTTCTTGTCCCTGATAGCGTTAAGGCACAAATGTAAGCAGTGGGGACCTGGAACCGATATAGCGGACGCACGGGAGTTGCTGCCAAAGGCAGAGGGGTTCAAAGCGAGGTTTCAAGTAATTACATTAAAACTGTTTTAGCTTTTATTCATAAAGGGATTTAATATATAAGGATTAATATATTTTAAAAATTCCCTTAAATATAAGGACAAGCGAAAAAGGCAAAGCCTGTAAAAAATGAAATGATGTTATATTAATTATTACATGATTGAGAAAGCTCTGATGAACGATATGATTAATATATGTAAGAAGAAATATTTTTAATAAAACAAACACCGGTCTTTAATGTAGTGACTTAAAACGGTTACTAAAAATTTCTTCGCATAGTTCTCAAATTTTCCAGTGAAATGTGAGATACGAACGTGCGCTTCCTGAAATAAAATGTCATCAAAGAAAACTTTTCCTATCTCGTGTTTTATGGTTCCTCCAAAAAATAGGAAATTTCCTCTTTTAAATAGATCCATTTCCTTGGAATTTGATTATATATATTTACTTGCTTCATCTTCTCTTTTATAGTGTTACTATATCATCTGAAATAAAAGTCATGACAAGTTTAGCGATGAGTAAGAATAGCGTAATTTTTATATTCTTCATTTCTTTCCGTTTAATGTGCATAGAATTTACTGTTTTATCCAAAAGTTTTAGAAAAATAAAGAATATATTACTCAAAAAGTATTGACCGGTTTTCTCTGAAATACACAGAAAAACATTGGATTTTTATGTATAAGAATATATATATATATATATATATATATATATATATATATATATATATATATAAATTTCATTTTTCGCCAGTAGATGTCGTTGTATTCGCAGTATCTTTTCATATTTTTAACAGATCCGCAATTTTAAATAATGTTGCGAATACCGATTAATCTGAATTTCCCGTGTTATATATGATTTCAGATCTAAGCGAATATTTAAATTAATATGTATTGCTTTACTACTATTGTTATTCTTAATTTAAAAAAAATGATATTTTTAATAGATAAAGCATTGTTAGTTAAACTTTAATATGAGAATTTACAATGAGCGATGTCTGATGGATATTCACATGAATGACGGCTGTCACGCTGGACATTTATAGTCATAATTCTGCTGTTGAATGCACTGCGCTGATGTACCAGATGGAAGAAATATTAAGCTAATTTGGAAATAAATGTTTTGTTCTTTAAAAAAATCCCACGTCTTTTTGTGCATTTCAATGAAAACTGCATAGTGTTCATTAAGGTCGATACTTTTAAAATAATATATATATATATATATATTCTGTTACTTTTGGATCACCCTATAAAATGCTAGTGGACATCGTCCACTTTGCTGTCACTATATATAAATAAAACTCTTGCGAATCTAAAATCCCAAAAATTTATAATTTTGAAATGAAATTTCAATCAATTCGGTCCAGTTCTCGGTACGTGTCGCCGCTTTCGACAGCAGCTTCCCTGCCTAAATATGTCAGATATGAATCCACAGTGCTTGCCGCAGCGCTTTATCCGGGAGCGCTACACGCTATTAGAAAGAAACGAATTCGACATGAACCTCAATTGAGGTCCTCACGAGTGTTGCCAGATCTGGCAGATTTTTTATTCATAATCACCAATAATTTTGAGATGTGACATTTGATATACATAATAGACTATCAGTCTTCGAAGTGATTAGGCAAGCCTTATAATTAAAAAAAGTAAGCACAATTCACAAAGTTTGTCAAATTTAGAAGGTTAAAAAAAAAAAAAAAAAAAAAAAAAAAAAAATCAGGGTTTAATTGTAAGAGAATTTTCTAACTAAATATAGGATGTGAAATTTGTGAGAAAATTATGCAGTTTTTGAATGCTTTCATTTTCTAAAATAGTTTTAGTTTTAAAAAAGAAAAGAGAAGTTTTTTTTTTTTTAGACGCACAGTTTCTATTTACTGATAATAAAATCAGTTTATCTTTGTTCTAAAAATGACATGAATTGATTAAAAATAAGATCTTCTTTGGTTTTTTTTTAAACAATTCGAAGACCTACTTAGACTCAAGTTTTCTTTAAATCAAGTTTTCTTTAAATCTATAGTTTGTAAAAACGCATTGAATATGTCGCTTTGCTCGTACTATAACATTTTTAAGAATTTTAAGTTATACAGAATACAGTTAATCATATCAAAAATTTCTTTCGCACTTTCTCGTTCTATTTTCTTAAAATTTAAAATAGATTGCATATGTATATCAACAATTATATATTTTATTATAATATATATATATTTTATTATAATATCGGGATTCCAGTGCTTCATGTAAAAAAGAAAGTGTATCAAAGGTTGAAGCACATTTTTTAACTTCATTTGAAAGGAAAATTTTTAAATAAAAAAGTTTAAGCGACTGATTGAGTTTATCATTTCATATAATCAAATTGATCGTCCAATAGATTTTTAAAATTACTAAAATGTTCATATTTCTCAAGGAATGGGGAAAGTAAAAGATATGACAAGATTTTATTTATAGTTGCATTTTCTTTTTGATTACCGTCAGTCTCAGAATTTTTACATCCTTTAATAGGTTTAATTATAATCTTTAAGCTTATCTCAGATTTGCCATTTCAGCATCCGATACTTTTTCCAGTTCAGATGTGTGAATTCATTTTTAATTTTTTAATCTTTATTTGTAGTTGGTCAGTCTTTTTAAATTTTACTTCTATTTCAGTTGTATTTTTATTTATATATTTATTTATTTATTTTTAAATCTTTTCAATAGAGACTTTAGTTTTTATTATAGGGAGTTTTTGCTTTTGTTAATTTGCAAACATATCCATATCATCGCTAATTATAGCTCCTGCTTGAACTAACCAAACTTTGTAGATTTTTAACAACAAATGAAATTTCAACAGATCTTTAAAAAAAAATCTGTAAACTAAATAAAAATATTTACATATTTGCAAAACTGATTTATTTAAGGAAGTTTTGGATTCCAATACAACTTTACAATGACTATCTAACAAAATATCTGATGTCAATGTCGTGGATTTTTTTATAATATAACAGTTATTATACATTATTTCAGATGGTTATGTACATCTTTATCTTCATAGTGATACGTGTAATATAATTAAAAAATCCGCCCTATCAATTACATCAAATAGAGAGCAATGAATTCAACAATTTTTAACTAATCTTGTACATCGTCTATGTATTTTATATGCAACATGCATAACATTAAATTTAGTAAATTAACTAAAAAAAAAGAGTGGCATAAAAAATTCTTTGGTTGTAGCATTAAAAAATAAATAGAAAGACTAAAAAATTATTTGTTTATTTAATCTGTATATTATAAACAGTTAGTGTTTGTGAATCCGTCTGAATTCCTTAGTTTTCGATGTCGAGGTACACTGTTCAAACTTTTACTACAAATTTTGTTACCCTTTTCAATCAGGAGAAAATATAAGTAACGCTTAATTTTTTGCCGTAAACAATGCTATTGCTTGTGTTTGGAATTGCCGATTGAAAACGCTTCTGTCCTGGAATTAGATGGGGGCATCATCTTTCGGGATCATTTCAGTGGAACCTAGTCAGAATTTAAGCGAATTTCGGGAAAAAACATGAAAAGTCCCAGGCAACTAAGCCACCGAGTACGATCAGAGTTTTAACCCGGCACATCCTGCCATGTCAATCTATTTGGAAAGCAGAACGATATTAAATAAATTATTTTATTGAATTATATGCAAAGATGATGTATTTTATATACTTATGCTATTCTAAAATTTCAAATATTTAGAAAAATATATTAAAGGGAAAATATAAATATCATATATTCCAAGAAGTAACATTTGTCAAATATGTATAATATATGCGTGATTCATACAAATACGAAGACCTGAAAAATGTTTGATAAAAATCAGAAACATTGTTAATAGGATGAGAAAATGTGATAGCAAAGCAGCAAATTATTATGATATACTTCCATAAAAAGGAATGAGATGTAACATAAGATAACATAAAATGTGCTTAAACATCTCTTCTTTAATTAAAGATTTCGTTACGCATCACCATAATGAAAAACAGAGAGAAAAATTATGACTATGATAATCTCTTTTATTTAGAAACTGGAAAAACAATACTTCTGGTAACTAATGTTTAAGGATAATAAAAAAAATCAATTTACAAATTTATTGTATGATAAACAATAGAGATATGTTTATGCTATTAAAAGTTTATTTATTGCGTAGTTGCAAACATTTACGACTTTTGGCAATTTGTAATTTTTAATAGAAAACTTCAATAAATTTCTGAGACAATTTTCAGTGATCAAATAAAAAAATAAATTTTTACTGAAATAAAGTGGTATTACAAAAAAAAAAAAAAAAAAAAAAACTGGTAACTATGATATTAACTTATATATTGAATTTTGTGTAAAAGTTCCAAAACTTGTATTGAGAATGATTTTGTCAGAGTCGTTACATTAAAGGGCAAGGATATCATATTTAAACGACCAATAATTCAAATAATAAAATTAATGTATTATAAGTTATAGAAATTATTTATTATTTATTACATATATACTCATCTATACTTTAAATGTATATGGAAAGTTATTTGCAACGGCCAGGTATTACAAGGTTGGTTTACTAGATAAACATTTCAATCTTCTTGAATATAATCTTGCTTAAGGTTTTTTCTTCGTATCGGGCGACATTGAAGAACTGGTAAGAACCCTAACAGCCGAAGAGGCTCTTATTATTATTATTTTTTTTTTTGGGGGGGGGGAGGCGGTGGGGGGGGGACGAGCGTTAAACGGTTTTAAATCTACTTGTCATATAAATTTGTCCTTATATAGATTTATATTTTTGTATTTTTATATTGATATATAATGCTTCGTATTGATTCAATTCTAATCTTGAATTCGTTTACTATTTATTTTTGCTTTCATCTATGAGAAGTCGGAGGCTAAAAAGATATTTTTGGCTAAAACACACACATTTATTCAGAAACTTCTCATTTTCCAATGCCTACCTGGGGGACTCCCTTGAAGAAGCTCCCCATGTGTTTTGAGATTACACTTATTATCAATTTGTTTATATATATATATATATATATATGTTCAATTTAGGATTTTCAACAAATTAACATTAAAAATATATAAATAAATAAAAAATAATAATATGGTAACAAATTTGATCACGAGCTTCTTGTCTTCTATATAAGTGCCAAATTTAATTTATTGATTTATAAACACTGAAGTTACGAAAAAACAGCAACAATGTCACACATACTTATACATATTTACCCTATATCTCATTTTAAGGGTAGAAAAAGTTGCTTTATTATTATTATTATATTTTTTTCTAAAAACGCACCCTAAACCAGTATACACATCAGATTTATTTTTGATATAGTGTTATTCCAAATTCAAGTTTTAGAAAAAGTTGAATTTTTTAATCATTAAAAAAAAAATTTTAAAACCTCAGTTGACGTTTGAAATAAAAAAAAGAGTACTTTATACCGTTCTCAATTTTAAAATATTAAATGCATTATACTATAGCCTACTGCTTCAAAAATTTTGCACAAGCGATACAAAGTTTCAATTTGTTTTACAAACATATATATATAAATTTATTTAAAAGAGAAATTGCACGATATTTTTCATTAAAATGCTCAAAGAAAAGTTATAAATCCATAAGGATTTATAATAATTTCCCAGGTAAATTAAATTTTTATCTTTCATCCACAGGCTGTCATTTTAATTTAGAATTTGATTAATGCTACCCAAAATTTCCTCTTCCATTATC
Organism: Salticus scenicus; assembly: GCA_963930645.1. Classification (NCBI taxonomy): domain Eukaryota; kingdom Metazoa; phylum Arthropoda; class Arachnida; order Araneae; family Salticidae; genus Salticus; species Salticus scenicus. The sequence goes on along the minus strand of OZ005650.1, from coordinate 110,848,103 downwards.
GTTGTCAGAAAATGACAGAAAGAAAAGTGTAATTATATTATTTTCAATAGTTCATTCTTAAAACTAACCGAAATCTGAATTGTAAATTGATTTTATTTTGTAATTAATTTATACTTCAATATAATACAAATCTAAATAAAATACAAAATCTAAATTCAAATAACAATATAATAATAATAATAATATATCTATATATTTTTATCTAAATAACGTCGTATAAAAAAGATACACACACATATGTATTGCGAGAAGAAATGATGATAGATGGACCACCAAAGTCCTATCTTGGATACCGAGAGATAAGAAAAGACCGAGGAAGAGACCAATGTGTTTTTTAGAGAAGAAATTGTAAAGTTTGGAAGAGCAGCATGGAGAAGATTTGCAGAAAACAGAGCAGTTTGGAATCATCTAGGAGAGGCCTTCATCCTGCAGTGGCTGAAATTGATGATGATTATGATATATATATATATATATAACAAAGCAAAAGCAATAAATGAATAAATAAATAAAATGTTGAATAAGTTTTGCTTTTAAACTATCCACCAATAATTATTTGGGCACTTTCGAATTTAAACGTTTTGTCAAATATCTAGAAAATATCTTGAGGAATATTGACTTGAGAAGCATTGAAACTTTGGGTGTATAAAGAACATTCTATATATCATATATTTCAAAATAAAGTTTTGTCCTGAAAAGGAAAAGCGGACAAATTAAAAAATTAAACAAAAATCAAAATATTTTGTGTCACCCTGTAAAAAGTAATGCTTGAAATGTGTTTTGGCTGTAGCATTTGATCATGGGGACTCTTCTAATTATCAATATAAATTTTTATAATGCTACCGATTATATTCATTGAGCTATAATGGTTTCTTTAAAAAATTGAAAAAGAAAATATTTTGTCTAGATGTTTTATTAAGTATAATATATAATAATGAAAATGTAAGATTTATGCATAAATTTAAAGATGTTTCTAAAGATTTTGACATTTTTGTTGTTTCCTCGTCATCAGGACTAATCACGTTATTTGCAGTAATATTCCACGTATTGGTTGTTATGTAGATAAAAGACTATCGACGAAGAAGAATATTGTTAAAATTTCATTCAAGAGGATGAAAAGTTTTCTAATTTTACATAATTTTGTGTAAATGCTCAATTAATTTTTGCTAATACAATATATATATTTCGAGGAATTAATAATAAAAACTTTTGCTGTATTTATATTAATTGTTTTATAGTTATTTAAATATCCCTTATTTTCAACATACTTTAAAAAATTAAAAATAGTGTTCTTCTGTTTTAACTGATGCTGAAAACTAACGCAGATAAGAAACAAACGAAGTGAGAAGGGCTGAGTGTTTATTAGAGAGGTGTGTATAAATAAAATGCCAAATATTCATTCGGCGAGACACAGTGTTGCCAGATTTCGGAAAATTTTATTCAGTGTTCACCACTAAATTTTAATTTTAATTGTTGCCTAATCACTTTGAAGATTTATCGTCTATTATGTATATCGGATATAACTTCTCAAAATCTTTGGTGACTAGTGAATAAAAAAGTCTCCTGCAACAATGGAGAGACGTGGAGCACAGAGGACTTACCATCGGCTGGAAGCATTCATACCATTGTATTTTTTGTCTGCTCAAATAAGACAAATGAGCTTTTGCTGGTTTCGGTAACTTTTACAAACATTTTTTCTCTTTAATCTGAATAAAATTAAAGGCCTAATTATATTAAAAAAGAAAGAGAGAGACAGAGAGAGAGAGAGAGAGAGAAAGAAAAGAAAATATGTAAAATGCGAATTTTGTAGAAGTTTAAGAAACAAGAACACATAAAAAAAATCTCTGATTTTTCTTTTTTTTTTTTTTTTTTTTTTTTCTAAGTTTTATATGCAGTAATGATTAATGCAGTAATGATAATGCAGTAATGTTTTCACCTTATTCTGGATTTCAAATAGGAATAAAAGTTATTTTTACATTTTTATTCAACATGCTAACACTGTAAAATTATTATTATCACACCTTTATTACACTTTCTTTATTAAGGTTATAAACAATGCTTTTTTAAATACTTATTCCTAAGTTGCCAGGAAGATATTTTATATTACAAATATAACATGTTTTTTTGTTTAAAAGATTCAAAAATACTATAATTTATTCTCGGACGTAAAAGCAAATTATTTTTAAGGTAAATATATGAAATATTTTATTTATTATTATCTTTTATTTCCTAATTACTAAAGAAAAAAAATGAAATAATCTAATTACTTTTCTTAAAAAACGTAAATGTTATTCATTTTTTATAAAACTATAAACCATAAACGTCTAAAAGAACTATTACATTTCTAATATACATCAATAAACACTCAAAAATATTTGTAATATTTAAAATTCGATTAACGGTCGATTAAAAAAAAAAAAAAAATGTAAAATAACCTATTTGCTGGAAGGAAGACCCTACAGCATCATCTTACTGAAGACTGTGCTACTACTTGATGAAAAAAAAAATGCAATGAATTTTTCAAAGATTTTTTTTTTTTTAACTGTGCGATTTATAAACTCATGTTTGTGAAAATTGCAACACCATGAATGACTTACGCGAGTGAGCTGAAATTTTCAGGAAATGCAAAGTAGCGCATGATATGCAAATGATTAGAATTTCAAATCCGTAGCGCATGCGTATGCTGAGCAGCGCCCTCTGGACGGCGGATGGATCCGAATAAATAGACGGCTGTAGCGAGGCGTGTATGGTTATCGGTGGTTATCTGCTAGTGGTAAACGTTAGCTCAATCTTTACTTATGCCTCTTCGACGAAAGAGAGCGAGATTTGAACAACTTACAGAGTTTGAACGGGGGAGAATCATCGGCCTTCGTGAAGCTGGATTGTCGTATCGTGCAGTAGCCGCTTGTGTGCAGCGTAACAGCAGCACAGTGATGCGTGTTTGGAAGCAGTGGACGGACGAGGATCGGACAAATCCGGGAGTGGACCCCGAAATGTGACGTCAGCTCGCGATGATCGACACCTGCTCCGCATGGCGCGGACGGACCGTACAGCTTCCTCTAGACAATTGGCAGCACAGTGGTCAATAGCTACAGGTGTTTCATTGTGTGCTTCATCAATTCGTAGACGTTTGCTGCAGCGTCGACTGCACGCAATGACTCCTTTATACAGGATCCGCCTCACGCTAAACCATCGCCGCCTGCGGCTACAATGGGCCAATCAGCATAGAGACTGGTGTGCTGATTGGCAGCATGTCGTGTTTTCTGACGAATCCCGCTTTAATTTGTGGAACAATGATGGCCGCATTCGCGTCAGACGCTATGCCGGTGAACACCACCTTCCGGAGTGCATTATCGAACGCCACAGTGGACGAACACCCGGAGTTATGGTTTGGGGCGCCATAGCATATCATGGACGATCTCAATTGGTACGAATTGTGGGCAATCTGAACAGCAACCGGTACATCAGTGAAGTTCTACAGCCCCAAGCTGTTCCCTTCCTTCAAAGCTTGCAAGGCGCTATATTTCATCAGGACAATGCCCGCCCTCATATTGCTAGGACTGTTCAATCCTTCTTTGCAACCCAGCAGGTACAGCTTCTTCCTTGGCCTGCGTATTCCCCGGATATGTCGCCGATTGAACATGTGTGGGATTTCGTTGGTCGGCGTCTCGCTCGTGATCCTCGTCCTGTTGCTTCTGCAGACGAACTTTGGGTACGCATACAAACAATATGGAATGCTCTTCCTCAGGCAGTCATTCAAAATTTGTTTGACTCCATGCCACGTCGTGTAGCAGCACTTATTGCGGCGCGTGGTGGCTACACAAAATACTGATTCCGATCTCTTGTAATTGTTTGTTTGCTTTGAAAATTTAATCATTTTTTTGTACCACTACCACTCAACTGTGTAAGTAATTTCATTCAATTATGACGATTCCTTCATGGTGTTGCAATTTTCACAAACATGAGTTTAGTATTTTTATTTATTTATTTATTTATTTATTTTTTCAAATATTTTGAAAGATTTGGTTAATTTAATTTTGAAAATCCTTCGTGACTTTTGATTATTATCAAATAATTTTCAGAATATTTTTTTAGAAAATCTCAAAAGCAAATATTATTTATTAATATCCTACTACCTAATTAAAAAATGTGCAACGTATTTTAAGGAATGGTGAATTATTTTATTGATTTATTTGAAACTACACAGCCTTTCCGTAAATAACCGGACACTTTCGATTTCAAAAGTTTTTTTCAAATATCTCAAAAAGTACTTGAAGAATCATCTTGAAACTTCAGGAGTGTGAATAACACATTACACCTGATATACTTCTGTGCACGTTTTGCCCTGAAAACAAAAGGGGAACCAGTAAAAAATAAAATAAACCTAAAATGCTTGGGGATCACCCTGTAAAACATAACGCTTGAAATGTAACTTGGCTGTAGTATGTGATTATGAGGATTCTTCCTATTCTCTGAATAAATGTTTATGAGACAAACACAGTGGTTTGAGCTCCAGAGTGCACACTAATACATATTCACCTCTCTCTATTTACATAGATTAAGAAATTTATGTATAGCATTTTTATGAAAACTTCAATAATATGATGTTTCAAAATAATACACAATGTCATCAGAGATGCTAAACGCATATCGAAATTACTATGTAGACATTTATCAACGCAAAATTCATTAACTTTTTAAAAACTAATAATTGTTTGAACACGACGAGCTGGAAAAAGTTGCAAGAATTCACTTTTTAATACGTAGGGAAATCCTCCTTTTTTTTTTTTTTTCTTCCAACTAAGAAATGACAATTTTGTTTAGTTTAAAGCATATTTTTTTTATAAATTTCAATTATGTTCTCAACGTAGATAAAAAGCTGTATCACACACACACACACACACACACAAAAAAAAAAAAAAACTTTCTATTTTTCTTTTTTTAGCAGGGTAGCAGGGTAAAAACATTTTACTGCCTTATGGTCACTAACTTGTTAAAAATGTACTGAACAAAATGCGGCTGTTTTTTTTTTTTTTTTTTTTTTTTTTTCTAAATGACTTGTAAGACACAATTATACAAAGAAAAAACAAACGCAATTTATTGTCTGGACAAGAAATGAATAAATGTCTGGTTTTAATTTATTGTAGAAAGCAAGGAAAAAAAAATGTATTTTTTTAAAAGTAGTAAGAATGTTTACATTTTAATTAAACCCAGAAATGTATGATGTAAATATTTTTTTTAACTGTAGCTTTAGCTAATTAAAAAAAAATAAATATCTTTATTAAGATGTAGTGAGACAGTAATATAATATTTTTCACTTTTAATTATAAGAAAGATATGTTTACAATGCACATATATATTTATTATGTCCCTTAAGGACAGTCTATAACATACCTATTTTCAAAAAAATTACAGCATGAGTATATGTTTATTACTTTTGTAGATTTTCTTAAAATTTTTGAAATTGTAATATACTGAAGATAATCAAAGCATAGAAATAATAAAATAAGCACCAAATGTCAAACAAAATATTGCCATTAAAAATTTAGTCAACATTCTAAAATAATAAGAAAAGTGTTGAACATATTATAAATGATGGTATGTTTAATTTTAAAGGGATTTTTTTTTTCTTTTTATTTAAATAAATAGTATTGTTTGAGAAAATGTAAGAAAGTTTTTTTTTTCTATTACAGTATAAATTATAATAAATAAATAGCTTTGTTTCCGTACAATTAAAAAAAAGTATTTGTATTAATTAATATTTCTCCCCCCCCCCTCTAGTTTTGCTAAATTGGAATGCATTTTTATTTAAAAGTCAACGTTGATTTGGTTTATTATTATTATTACATTTTTTATTATTATTTATTATTATTTCTATTTTTATTTATTTATTTATTTATTTTGTATGTTTTTAATGCCATGAAGTTTGCAACACTCCTGTAAAGTCGAGAAAGTAGACATATTTAATGATAAAATTTTGGGATCAAATTGTTTTCGAAAATCTCGGGAAAAAGATATATCGGTCGAAATATCGTTTAAAAATATAAACATTATCTACGGGAGAGATATTCTGAAATTTTGTCGTTTGGGAGAACATTGAAACTGAAAAGTCGAAAGCAGAAAATCGCCATATTTGATTGCTTAAGTCAATTGTAAACAACAAATTGATTTATTCAAATGGTTCATTAAAAAATCAAATATTAATGATAATGAAAGCATGTTAAAAAATAACACATAAATAAACAAGTAATTTTAACGAGTTTTGAGGAAATATTCTATTAATCTATGTATAAAAAATAAAATTAAAACGACAAATATATCTTAAATTTTGGTTGAATAATTCGTTCACATTTTAAACTGCTACACATAGACGTGAACTAAACCTGCACTCTGTGGTCTTCTACACATAGAATAGAAAACATCGTGCATAAGCAAACATTGAAATTTAATTTGTTCGATCTAATTGAACGATTAGCTCTTTAATTATTTTAAGCTGCCACATTGTTTTGTTTAGTCGCCATCTGGAAATATTGAGTGAATATTTTTCTAATTAATAAGAAGTTTTAGTTCGAAATAATGCTTCAAAGTATGTAAATAATTGCATCTGAGATTTCGCACAATTTTGGTTGTTCATACTGCTCCCCCCTCCCCCCCCACTAGAATTTAGAATAATTTACGAAAATCACGTACATTTTATACATTTCAATTCTTAGTTTATAAAACATTTAATAATTTCATATTAATGATTTAATAATGTAAAGAGGCTCAAAATTTTACTTTAACACAAAAACATTTACTGCTGTTTGAGGCGTATTTCCATACCTGAAGATTTACTAGAATCATATTTATTTTAAACTCAGAACAGCCTTCATTACTTATATCAGAATAAAAAGACGCGAATTATATAGTATATAAACAGATACGTCCTCACGCATGACTCTGCGTAACTCAACTGGCGGGATCCAAAATCTTTTTACTTGTTGCCGAATATTTAAGAAAATCACTGACAAAAACTGTGTTGCCATTTTCTATAAAGTAATCGCTGTTCGTCTGCTGATATCGGGTGATCGGGAAAGAACAGGTAGTGGAAATAACATCAGCTGGTTGACACTCGGCCATCGACATCGAGGTACCCGACAAGCCGGATTTGAAAATATATTAAGCAGAACCAAAAAAAAATAGCATTTTTTTTTTTTTTTTTAATGAAAAAAATTCGGAAAAGAAATTTAAATTTTAAATTTCTCCAGTACTGCATGACAACCAGTATTCAGCTTTTCTATCATCTTGGAATATTTCAAGTGATCTGCACATATGAAATTCTGAGTCTGAGACGTCGTAATCTGAAACTGCAGGGTACACTGGATCAGGAGGACTTTTGATAAAGAACTGATGATCTAAAGTTGTCTTGAAATTTCTGAGTGTACTAGGAAAGATAAACTTTGAATAAACAGCAGAATTATCAGACTTGTTGTAATGGGAGGTTCTATCAGAGGGATCAGAATAAACATCGGGAGAAACTTTATCAGAATTTACATCTCGATGACGAATTTTACATGGGATACAGTTCATATCAGGAGCTTCATATCGTTTATTCATATAATGAAAACTTGAAATTTGCAAGATTAGTTACAGGCAGACTTTAACAAGTTTTTCAGTATGGGAATCGCAAAGTTGAAAGACTTTATTTTAACACATAAACATTTATTACTGTTTGGGACGTATTTTCATAGGGGAATAGTTAATAGAATCAGGTTTATTTAAAAGGAAACGTAGTACAGCCTTCATTATTTAAATCAGAATAAAAAGACGTGAATTAGATAGTATAATCAGATGAGTCCTCACGCATGACTCTACGTAACTCAACTGGCGGGATCGAACAACTTTTTACTTGATGCCAAATATTTAAGAGAATCTCTGACTAAAACTGTGCTGTCATTTTCTATAAAGTAATCGCTGTTCGTCTGCTGATATCGGGTGATCGGGAAAGGACAGGGAGTGGAGATAACATCAGCTGGTTGACATTAACTTTTCCAGAGTGTTACTTTTTTTATATGCGAAATGTTTGCCCCAAATAAAGTCTAATTGTCTCTCTTATTATAATAAAAATATATAAACAAGTATATGTTACTTAAAGCAAAATTTGTGAATTGATTAAAAAAGTACTTACTCAAGCTTTGTTTATGCATTTAGATTTCTATAATACAGTGTGGTCCGAAAAACATGATAGAAAGTATTTTAAGTTTATGATTTCAAATGTATTGATGCAAATATAATTCTTCCATATTATAATAGCACATATAGTGACATTTCAGTTGAAAGCTTAATTACCGGAAATAAAGAATAAGCAATATAGAATCACAAACCTTTTAAGATCGATTATATATAGCGTAAGAAAATTTCATGAGAATAACCGATGTAATGTCCCCGTTCGACGGGCATGTCGTTCAGAGTTCAAAAAGAAAAGGACGCTTAGTGAAGAGATAATCGCGCAGTAAGTTATAGTACTCTAAAGTCACAGTGATTTTTAAGCCATCAGATGACTGATGTAATGATCCTAATCTCCCACTGATTTTCATTGTTTACAGGTTGATGGACAGATATGAATCTACAGGGAGTGTTTAGGATGCAAAAAGAAAGGCGTCGGGACGAAAATCAGCAATTGTTACTGACGACATCAGGGAGCCTGCACGCGCATACTTTGAGGATCAGCCAACCACTTCAACTCGACAGGCGGCCCAACAATTAAGCATATCCAAAACATCATTACAAAGGCTAATGGAAGCAGTAGGATTGTGTCCATACAAGATCCAAATGTGACAGCCGCTAAAGGGGGGGATACTGTGCAGCGGAGAGATTTCGCAAACCACATAATCGAGAAACTTAAAAATGGTTCCATCAGTGAATACAAGATCTGGTTCAGTGATGAGACCCATTTTCAGTTGAATGGTTTCGTGAACAAACAAAACTGGCACAAACAAAACTGGCGCCACTGAGGTACGGAAAATCCTCATCTCAGCGCCATCTCTTCACTGCATCCACAAAGGGTCATGGTGTGGTGTGCCATATCGTCGAAGCAGATAATTGGTCCGATATTTATTGATAGTGTGGTCACAGAAGTGAAGTATCGAGAGTTGCTAGAGCGTCACTTTGGCCCTGATGCGGGCCATCTCAACAGGACACGCCAGTACTGGTTCAAGCCAGATGGGGCTCGTCCCCAAAAACCTTCTGACGTCTTCACGTGGCTTGAAACGACGCTTGGTGAGCGTTTGATTGCATTGGATGCAGAGAAATTCACGGGCACGGGATAGAGTGGACCCCATACAGTCCGGACCCAAATCCGTGCGACTTATTCTTATGGGGTTACATCAAGGTTAGAATCTATAGGAATAGTCCTGATTCACTGGAGGACCTAAAATTGGCTATCAGAAGTGAGATTGATGCACTTGATTACGACACACTCCAGCGCATTATGACAGAGTTTCGGAACCGGCTTTATAACACAATAGTCGGGGACGGTAGACATTTTAAGCATCTTGTATATTAAATGTCATTCATATCTTTATTCAATAAAATATGTTTCATGTTCTTGCATGTTGTCTTTTTTCCACAATGATCGCTTACTTTCTATCATGTTTTTCGGACCACCCTGTATATAGTAGATCTGAAAATATCTACTTGCTACATGTACCAATTTATGACAAGGTGTAGATAAATGCAACTTTTTATGAAATACTGTACATTAGTTTTAGAGATAGAAATACCAAAAAAATATTCTCACACACGCGCAGATGGACATTTTTTTTAAAATGTTCAATTCGTGATCAAGATCTCTCCAGTTATGCAAAATTAATCGCAAACCGAAAGTCAAATTTTTTTAAGAAATAATACTTTCTTCTATTGAATATATCTAGGAAACTATCCGAATAATAGAAATCGGTTAAATTATGTTTATTCGAGAGGTCATAATCTAACATGACTTTGGACGAGTAAACTTTTTGCCCTCGTGAGCACCTTCTCGAGATATCTATAATTGTTAGGTAAAAATGTAGTAACCAAAAAGAAAAGGGAGGAGTTTCGATAAAACCTGTCAAAACAATGACTTTTATGAATTTGTAGATTCTACATCAGCGAATTTTTAGAGATTATATCTCAATAGAATATATCTTAAAGCTAAAATGAGCAACTGATTTATGGATCATACAACACGTTTTTCCATGCTCTTTCGATTATTGCTTGTTTTGGATTTCATTCATTATTTCAGTTAGGCGTGGTTTTATCGACTCAAGCGTAGTTGCACTGACTATTAGGGAACTTTCGGAATGTGTAACTCGGAAAACGAGCTGACGAGGGCAATTGTTTTATGCATCAACAGAATATGTATATGCTCTTTTTATTAATGCTCGTTTGGATATATATATATATATATATATATATATATATATTTATTTATTTATTTATTTATTTATGATTACAGTGTGGGGTGGTTTCCTGGTTAGAAAAAAGAAAGAGAAATTTTAAATTCTCAAAATACTAAGTATAAATTGACTCTTCTCTTAAAATTTATCTTTTTTTTTTTTTTTTTTTTTTTGTTGTTGTTGTTGTAATACAGTTACTATATATATTTTTCTAATGGAAGCAATGTTATTAATTTTGACATTTTTTTTTATGGTTAACGATTAAAATACGTTTTATTAATGTTCGGAAAATCGAGTGAATATTTTAAAAACTTTTTAAAAATGTATATTTCACCAACTTAATTAGATAATTTCTAATTAAAAATTAAAATAGATTTAACGATGTACATTCGGCAGCAAAATTATTGAAGCACACATCCACATTATTATTATAATTTATTTTATATATACATATGTATGTATATATATATATATATATATATATAGGGAGACCCGTGTACCTAGGGCCGCTTTTATTTCAATACCCAAACACAGAGCCCTTGACTTGTTTAAAATTATCAAACTGATATGTACATATCATTAGGACTAATCACTTCCAATTGGGATTAATATAAATACCTAAAATAATATATTCCGACAAATAGAAGGTTTTTAAAATAAACTTCACTCATGGCCCTAGGTACAACACACTCATTGTACCTGGGGCCAGACCTCATTGTACCTTAGGGCCGTTCTCTCCTATTTAGATTTCACTTTGTAATGAATAGAAAATAAGCATATAAACATGTATTTTATAAAAGAAACAATGTCAAGTAATATATTTTTTTATCATATAATAATTATCATGTTGTTGCCTTAATTTAAAACAGGAAATTTTTCACTTTTTTTTTCTTTGGTATATTCTAACAGAAAGTTTTTTCTCTTCAATTTCTTTTTTTTCTGGAGTATCTCTTGGATTTCTAGATATCTCTGGTTTTTAGTCACATCTTTTCTTTGATGTGGGAGGTTTTGCTTAGGTTCGTACCTGTTAAAGCATGACACACGAAAAGATATTAGATGTTGAAGGTTTCGAATTTTCAACAGGACACGAAACAGAGATATCCAGTTCTATCATTGTTAGTTCACTCACTTTCTTCCTGGAAAATCCTTTTTTTTTTTTTTTTTTTTTTTTTAGAGGGATCTTGTCTTTTAGTCACATTTGAACTTAAATATTCATCCTCAGTGAATGTGTTTTGATTCACTGGCCATATAGGAGTAAAGGCCGACGGATAGGACTTGCCAACATTTTCAGCAACATCATATATAGCGATTGGTTTACCAGGGTTTGCAAGCATCCAATTACTATAGGCTGTACTGTGTTTCTTAACACTATCGCGACCGCTGACGTAGATACACGTCATTTGAAAATATGAAACTCCATCAGTGGGCGTTTCTTTTGCAATTTGTCTTTTATTTGTTTCTAAAAAATATACAGAATATTCATATTTGTACAATCAGTATACTATGGATGCAAATACTTTGATTAGAGAGTGATTATGATGCATATACATTAGTAACATAAATGTGAATAAGGAAAATATTGTTTTGAAATATTGTAACTTATGAGAAAAATGCCCATAGCCGGACCTTACTGTCAAAAACATAAAAACACGCGGTTGCGAAAGTGTTACAAGGTCCAAACACACTGGCTCTAGGTAAAGGCAGTCATGTGGACCTAGGTACTGGTAACTTCATTCAAAAGTTCTGGTAACTTCTAAGTTCTGGTAACTTCATTCAAAATGCCTTCCACTAAAAAATCCACATGCAGAGAGGACTAATTAAATATTTCATTTATTACTCAATATAACAAGCAAAATTATACACTAGAAATGAAAGAAAAGTATTTGACTTGCCTTTTAAAAATAGCAAAAGAGATGAGCTGCAAAATTTTTACTTCAAACCATGTAAATTCGTTTTCTACATGTAACTTGTCAAAAATTTCTTCTCAAAAGTTTCAAAGTTGTTGTAAAAGAAGCAATTTATGTTGTTACTCGCCCAATTGAGTATTAAAACTTAAAATTAAATATTATTCAAATAAAGTGGGGGTGGCACTAGGTACATGATGGCCCTAGGTACACGGGTCTCCCCTACTGTAGACATATCTTAATGAAATTGAAATAAGTTATTCAAGTTAACTATCGGACGTTCCCTATTGAAAATGGAGTTTATACCTCTACTGGTTTATATACAGGGACACCCGAAAGTATTTTAAAGCATTGTATTCTATGAGAGGTATTTCTATAAACCATATTTTCATACCTTTACTGTAGACATATCTTAATAAAATTGCTATATGTTATTCAAGTTCACTATTGGACGTTTCCTGTATAAAATGGAGGATATACCACCATCAGTTTATGTACAAGGACACTCAAAAATATTTTAAAGCATTGCGTTCTATGAGAGATATTTCTATAAATCAAATTTTAATAAATTTACTTTCCACGAAGTTTTAAGTAATTGAAATATGTTATTTACATGCACAAAAGAATGCTTTGCATAGAATATAGCATGATTAGCATTAGATTTACAGGGGGGGCATAAAAACTTCCAGTTATATTAAGAGGTGTTAATAAAAAATTGTTAGAATTATACTTTCGTTTACGTTAAGCGTTTTTAACACTTTCTAGCAGTTTTTAAGTGTGAATATGATTTCAGTTTCGTGTATCTGCCTTTCCGTCTGTCTGTCTGTCTGTCTGTCTGTCCGAGCTCTAATTAACGTAAATATTTATGGAATTTCTTGAAACTGATATATGTTATTCAAGTTCACTATCGAATGTTCCCTATTGAAAATAGAGTTTATATCGCAACTGGTTTGTGTACAGGGACACCCGAAATTATTTCAAAGCATTGTGTTCTATGAGAGGTATTTCTATAAAACATATTTTCATATTTTTACTGTAGACATATCTTAATGAAATTGAAATATGTTATTCAAGTTCACCATTGGATGTTTTCTGTATAAAATGGAGGATATACCACCATCGGTTTATGTACAAGGACACTCAAAAATATTTTAAAGCATAGCGTTCTACGAGAGATATTTCTATAAATCAAATTTTAATAACTTTACTTTCCACGAAGTTTTAGGAAATAGAAGTATGTTATTTATATGCACAAAAGAATGCTTTGCGTAGAATATAGCATGATTAGCATTAGATTTACAGGGTGGCACAAACATTTCCAGTTATATTAAGAGGTGTTAATAAAAAATTGCTAGAATTATACTTTCGTTTACGTTAAGCGTTTTTAACACTTTCTAGCATTTTTTTAATGTGAATATGATTTCAGTTTCGTATATCTGCCTGTCCGTCTGCCTGTCTGTCTGTCCAAGCTCTAACTCTCGTTAATATTTATGGAATTTTTTGAAACTGATATATGTTATTCAAGTTTACTATCGGATGTTCCCTATTGAAAATTGAGTTGATACCTCTACTGGTTTTTGTACAGGGACACCCGAAAGTATTTCAAAGCATTGTGTTCTATGAGAGGTATTTCTATATACCATATTTTCATACATTTACTGTAGACATATCTTAATGAAGTATATCTATCCATCTGTCTGTCTATCTGTCTGCCCGCGCTCTAACTCCTGTAAATATTTATGGAATTTCTCGAAACTAATACATTTTATTGAAGTTCACTATTGGATGTTTTATATTGAAAATGGAGTGAATATCTCTTCTGGTTTTTGTACAGGGATACCCAAAAGCATTCGAAAGCATTATGTTCTATGAGTATTATTTTTATAAATATTTTCTCTATCGAATGTTCCCCATTTAAAATGACATTAACAGTTCCTGTACAACTACTTTCTTTTCAGGGAAAACAACAACAAAAAAAGAAAATGCCAATGCATTACGTTTTAAGACAGAATGTTTTGAAAGTTATATTTAAAGGTCTTTCTACTGTAGAAATCATAAACATTTTGAAATGTATTGTTAATATTCTAAAATAATGTTTTGTATCGAATATGATATGATTAACTTTCGATTTACAGGGATACACTAAAATATTCAGAGAGTTCAAAAGCTGTAATTATAATCTAATGGCTGCATTTTATTTTGCATTATGCCTTTTTAACACTTTCCAAAATGCCTAAGAGTAATTTTAAAATCAATTAGTCTATCTGTATATTTATAAGTCCTTCTGTCTGTTGTGTGATACGTAGGCAATTAATATTAAAAGTTATTGTATACAATAATTGCATACAGTTGGAATGTGTTACTAATCAATGCGTACTGCATGATTTTTCTTTTTTTTTACTTTTACAATTCACTGGTAAATAATAATTAGCATTTTTCTCTTCATATTTTAATGTACTGATACAATTTATAACACACACTTAAAATGACAAAAGGTCATACATTCCAACATTATAATTTATTCTGTACTATTATTAGCACCCTACTCTTTTTTCACACCATTTTCCATGTAGAATTTTTCTCCCGTCAGATTAAAATAGCACGAAAATTAATCATAAAAAATAAATAAATAAATAAATAAATAAAAAATGTGTGAAAAAAGACAGGTATTAACAACACAACAGAGTAAATTATAATTCTGGCAGTTCTGTAACATAATCTTTTGCACAAAGATTTCTTTTAACATTTCCTAAAAGCATCAAATTTACTTAACTTCTGTACATGTCATGATATTACTGGAATGTTTAAAACACACAAAAATGCTTAGTTAAAAATAATGATTATTATATTTTTAATATAAAAATATATATGCTTTCTCACAAATATTGTATCTCGATTAAAAATTTCAGGTAGAATATTATTTCAAGCAGTGGAAATTTCGTTTCTAAACTTTTTAGTTCCGTATTCTCTCCATACGAAGTATAATAATATGCTTGAGCAGTGCTAAATCCACATTTTTGAAATTAAGAGATCTCATATCCTTACACAAAGGTTTAAAATGTTACCTTGCTAAAAGTACTTATCTGTCTTAACCACACTTGGAAATTCTAAATTAAATAGCTTTACAGAATATTAAGTTTAGGCTAAGAAAAGTTTTAAAAATATGTAGAACTATGCAATACAAAAATGTATTTTTAGATTGTTTCCATATAAATATAATATTTTCTGAAAAATAATTCAAAACAATTAATATTTTATAACAATGAATAATTCGATTTGTTTTCGCTTTACATAATAAATGCATCTTCAGTTTAAAATATGATATTACAAATTATACAAAAGTTTATTTTTTCAGGTAAAATATAGTAAACGTCGGGAATTTTTAATAGAAAATTTTCTTTTCAATGAATGTTTTTCAATAAGAAGTAAAAGCAAAAATTTAACTGCAGAGCTGCCAACCTAATCCGGCAAATTGTTAGCACCGCCCCTTTTTCTACACCACTTAATTTTTAGAGTAATTTTCTTCTTAAATCATCGTAGATAAATTTGAAGAGAATTTCTCTAAAAATTAAGTGGTGTAGAAAAAGTGGTGGTACTAACAATTTGCTGGATTTGTTTGGCATCTCTGTAACTGAATTAATTTTATGTTATCTTCGATGAATTATTATCGTGTCTCAAGAAATTAGTTTAAAATATTAATTTATATTTTTCCTGTTGTCATAGTTATATTAACTGCAAATGCTGGTATCATGCACTGTATCTGAGCTAATCACTTTATGCACATTCCTTTATCATATATATATATATATATATATATATACATCTGCACTGATAAGTATAAAGGATTTAAGTCCATATTCTTAATTTTTCAGGAAACGAAAAATAAAATTAAACTGTCTAAAAACAAATCAGAAGAATCGATTAGAGAAAAGGAATTATGTTGATTTATACCCTTTATACCATTCAGTGATTGTCAACCTTCATTTAAAAACCGGAAAAAACTGAATTAAATATTTTATGCCATACATGAATGGTAAATTTCTGATTTGAACCTTTTTTTACCAATCGATTTTCTCAAAGACTAAATGACATAGACTTAAATCCTTTATACCAATCGATTGAGAATATTTTTCTGAGTCTGACTATGTACTTAACTCAAAATCGACATTTTTGGACTTAAATCCTTTATACTTATCAGTGCAGATATATATAAGAGCATGCATTTATATTAACTATAATAACTCATACTAATAATTTAGAATGTCACTATAAGTGTTGATAATATAATAATTTCACCCCTAACCTATATGTAAACGTTAAGCGGGAAATATAATTCAGGTGACGTCATCTTTTATGTATTTCAGTAATTTAGGTAAGTGTCAATATTATATATTATTTGCTTAGTAGATTTAGGATCTGAATTCACACTTATGTACATGTAGTTATTCATGCATAAACGTTATTCACCCTTTATACTTATCAGTACAGATATATATATATATATATATTTAAATATTTTAATGAATTATATATTTTATATAAATTTGTGGCACATATATATTTTTGTTTTATATGACATGCTGATGCCCAATTTCGCGACTGTACCAATTTAAGTTAATTTATAAAAATAAAAGTGCTACTTTAAATAATATTTATTCAAGTCAAATGTTATAAAACTGGTGACAATATACTACCATACAGAGAAGTTTCTTAATTATAACTGAAAAATAGAAATTATGGTAAGATATTTAAATATATATATATATTTCCTTCTTTTTCTTTTGAATAAAAAGAGGATTTCATAAAAGTTGGTGTTCATTGTGAAAAAATAAAATAAAATAAATAAAATAAAATAAAACAAAATAAAGTAAAATAAAATAAAATAAAATAAATAAATAAAAAATATTTACACAGAACATTTATTTTTATTATATTTTAAAGAAATGTAATATCATTCTTTTTAATTAAACAGTAGAATCTTAAACATCAATAAAAAATACTTATTTGATCGAAAGTACAAATTTGGTGCTTTGATGTATACGTAACGCTATTTTTGTGATTTTTGTTGTAATTTTATGGTTTGTATCGGGAACATTCATCGAATTAAGTGCATGCATTGAAAAAAACTGCCTTTTTTTCCCTTCTTTTATTAGTAACCATTTACCACACATAAAATATTAATGATTTCCTCACTAATTGTAAAATTAAATCACTATATAATGAAATAATTTAGTGGCCATATCAGATTTTTAGCTATCTGAGACATGCAAGGTTATCTACCCAGACAAGTGCTTTTATAGAACTATAAAACTTTTACAGTTTATTCCGACAGACATTTAATGTCTGTGTAAAATTATCTTTAAAAAGCCTTTTTATAGTCTATTTTTTCACCATGTATAACAACAATTCGTTAATTAAACTAGTGTGCTGTGACTATCAGTATTCTTTTTTATATATAATTCTAAAATATTAAATCATAGTCTCCTAAACTAGATGCCTGTCGCGTTGCTCGGAAACTTAACAGCAGTTCAAGCGGTAGACAGCGCCACCTGATACAAATTGCACTACATTTTTATTCAACTGTCCCCAATAATTTTAAGAAGTGATATATAATATATATAATCGACGTTTCTTCGATTCTATTCACCTTTTATGTATACCAAATCCCCCTTTAAAAAATTTTTGGTGACTATTGAATAAAAAAAGTCGCGTAATCTATACCAGGTTGCGCTGTCTACCGATTGAACTGTTGCCAAGCTTCCGAGCCACGCGACAGGCATCTAGTTTAGGAGGCTATGATTAAATGGTCGGAAAACTACTTAAATTCTAAAAGACACTGCATAAAAGAGCTACATATCTTCATCGTCAATTTCATATATGCTAACCCAAACGCTAATCCTATATGGAATAAGGCTAAAATTATTTCAGCAGCACCTAATATTCAAGAACTTTATATGTCTGAAGCTATTAACATAATTAAATGTAAAATTTCAATAAATTCTAAAGATGCTGCAATTTTGTCAATAATTTTCACACTATTATAAGATAACTAATGTTCTGTATCTTCTAGTTTCTTCTAATTCTATTATTCTTACAGTAGCCACATTTGGTATGTCAGCAAACTACTATAATACTTACAGCTCTTGCGTACAGAACTTTGCTGATTCTACAATATCTATTCCATTTTGCTTTCCGGATTGTTGAAGTATGATCCTACATTACAAGTATTCTCCTACATTAATTACAGATCCTACAGGCAGCACTTTGTAGATCCTACAATAGTTACAGCTCCTACATACGGTGTCTTGGAAACCCTACAAGATCCACTTCTTCCTTTTCTTCGCTCCTTGATTTCCTGACGTAAAGTAAATCTTAGTAAACAGCCTTCACCAGACTTTGTAAGTTACCATTCGTTATGCTCAAGCCTCCTAAATTAACTAAAGACTCTTTAACTGTCAACTGTCAAATATAACAATATATATATATATAAACTGTTAATTAGAAACATATATATTAAATTACTGATGATGCTTTGGTTTTCAAAGAGAAAAGCTTTGGATGTATGCATTTTAAAAATGTTTTTAAATAAAATACAATTTTATTAAACGTGATTTTAAAGTCGTTTTTTCTAAATAACTATTAAAGATGTTACATGCAGCCCACTAAAGCCACAAAATATAGTAAAATTATAACTTACACAGGAAAAAGTATATTATACTTTATAGTTACTATCCACTCAAGATTCGGCTGCATATGTTGACAAAAACGTTTCATATAAACAGTAAAAATATCATACAAGATGCTAGTAAAAATGTATATCCCTGCTATCGATTTCTTAAAAAAGCTAAAGGGTACTACCATCGAAGTACTAATATAGTTAGTGAAAATATATGACTGCGGTTTCAACATCTTTTAAACCACGCAATACATATACCTTGTTATTTCAAAGAAAATGCTTTCAAATCTGCAAATAAATCAGAAATAAGAATTTAGAGCTTCTCAAAAAATTGGGCTGTGATTGCCATCAAAAAAAAAAAAAAAAAAAAAAAAACTTTGATTCTGATTCAAATCTGTTTCAAAGCTTTTCAGTACCCATTTAGTAATAAACTACAGAAATTAGTAGCAGAAATTATAGTGGCAAATTTCTGATTCTGCATAAATCAAATGATCAAATAATAAAAATTCTCAAATAGTCGATGATTAATATGAGGGTCATGAAAGTCATGAATAATTGATTTTGTGATTTTTTACTGCATTGAATTTGCTGTAGTGTCCCTTAAATGATTTAAAACAATTTTTATAAGATGTTTTAGTAAAATATTACACTATGGAGCATTGCCATTCATAATATAAATGCCGTTTTTTCAAAGACACAATACTGTGTCAGTAAAAACTTAACATTCTGTGGGTACCGCAAAACTTCCTTTATATCATTCTGGCATCATAACTGGTTGGAAAAAAAAGTTAAAAGAAGCTCCATAAAAGTTCCACCTATCGGCCTATATGGCGCAAATTTAGTCAGCACAGTTCTTTATAAAAATAATCTCGCATATGAAATTTTGTGCTGTTGTACACAGCAGAAGATGACATACAGCTTCCTCGTAAAGGGAAAAAATTCCAGCATATTATTTATATATAAATATATAATCGAACATATAAATTTAGGCTTCTCAACACATAGAAGCCTCTTAATATTTACACACACACACACACACACACACATATATATATATGAAAGGATAAAATAATCACAATTTCACGATTTTAAATTAGTATTTTTAATTAATATTAAGTAATAGTATTAATATCTCAGAATAAATCTTAATTTGAAGAACAACTTTATGAGAATAATTCTATTTTAGAGCCCAGGTAAAGTTAGTTTTCCAACAGAACTTCATAGCGCGGGAATCTGATTTCAGAGTAAGTTTTAGAATCAAAATTATGCAACCGTCTAAAGTAAGCGGCAAAACACTGCAAAATGCTTAATCCCAGATGTCCGGGTCAACCAATGATAAAAGGTAGGCGAGAATTAGATTAGCTAATTACCCAATAACAATAAATAAGAATAGTTTCGGTTCCCGGCGAAATATGCACTATTTAAGCTGGAACACACGAGAAATCGTGGCTTTTTACGATAATCACTTGCTTAATAAATCCATGTCAAATTCATACTCCATCATGTAAAAGTTTACGAAATAGATTCACGGCCCTTCGGAGTCCCGCGACTGGATAATTGCTGACCATCAGCATTGTTTTTGCTGAGCATCAGCATCCTGAGCGGATCCTTCCGCTCAGGATGGCTCAACCGGCCCATCACTGCACCTTTAGAACTTAATAAAGGATATTCGTTTCTCAAATGGACTGCCTCATTTCCTTTTATAAGTTGCTTGGACTCTAGCTACATTTATTACACACACACACATTTTACATATATATATATATATATATATATATATATATATATATATATATATATAAAGGCTTTTTAAAAATTTTACACAGTCATTAAATGTCTGTCGGAATAAATTGTAATAGTTTTATAGCTCTATAAAAGCACTTGTCTTGATAAATAACCTTGCATGTCTCAGATAGCTAAAAATCTGATATGGACACGACATAATTTCATTGTATACTGATTTAATTTTACAATTAGTTACGAAATCATTTATATTTTCTGTGTGGTAAGTGGTTATTAGAAAAAAAAAAGTTTTTGTCATTAAATGCACTTAATTGGATAAATGTTCCTGACACAATCCATAAAATTATAACAAAAATCACAAAAATAATAGCGTTACGTATACATCAAACCACAGATATCGCTTGTTCTGAAACAGTAATCAACAGCTTATTGCGCAATATGTCAACAAAAACGCACAACTCTTTGTACAATAAGATTCATTCGACTGCAGGAGGCTTCATTTTACATTCTTTGATGAAGATTTGTGGTAAGAAAATCACCAAAAAGACTATAAAAAAGAATAGTTAACTCCATTGTAGAAAAGTCTTTTTGTTTTTGGCAATTCTAAAATACTACTTTTCGTCAAATTTGGTCGCAAATCTCAACAAGTTACCAAGATTGTCGCCAAACCATTGAATCTTCGTTGAAACTTTCTCCTGCTATTATGGTAATTGTGTTTTTATGTTATTTGAACTCCAATAACAGTTCTAATACAAGGAAGAAGTTTCATTTTTGGTAACACTATCATTAAGAGCTTTGAGATTATGTTCCGTTGAATTCTCTAAAACGGTATGTCATTTTATGAACATAAATTGTATGTTTTAGGAAATATTTCAAAAAAGCAAAAAGCCATATAGTGACTAAAAATAGACAGTGCATAATTAGGTGTTATAAAAAATCTGCATACAAATTTCTCGAAATTTGATGTCCAACCTTTTTTGTGATAAACGAGATAAATGCTTACATACATAGATGCATAGATAGATAAACACACGCACACACGAAAAATCATTGGATCCTCAAAAGTTAAAGATCTTATTAAAGGCATAATTGGAGATGTATAACTTGATGTTATAAGAGTCTCATTTATAAAATTTTCAACATTTAACAGCTAACTGTCTTTTAATAATGTGAAATCGTACAATTTCTGTTTCGGAAATCATTTTTACATGATTTTCTTTTACTTCGTTCTAAAACTAAAGAAAACTAAAAGACTTAAAACTAAAAGAAAACAGCCAATTTCACAACCGTTAAAATTTTTCATTTAAAAATATTAGTAAAATAGTTTCTTTTATTGTCACAACAATAAATAAATAAACAAATAAAATTTTTAAATATTTAAAAATCATTAAGTCTCGTGGAGTTATATTCAATTATAATTACATTAAAAAACCGAGACATTATACATTAAAAAATATACAACTTAAAACATTAAAACACATAAAACATAAATTTAAATGTTTCGAGCCTTTTACAGGCTCCACATCAGTAAAAACATCAAAAAGTAAACGTTGAGAAGAACAACAGATCTCCTTTAAGAGAGTACAGTGTATTCAGCGGAAACTGCGCATGCCTCATTAAGCGGTGAAAAATGTTGTTTCGTATGCCAGCCTTCCAGGAAAATTCTTGAATGATATTTTGAATAGTTAGATATGATTATTTTAGTATTGTTAAAACCAGGTACATGGCCGGTTTCTATGGCATGCTGCATTATTTTAGAACGTATATCACGGTTTATGAAATTTCTGTTATGTTCGAGAATTCGGGTATGAAGGAAACGGCCAGTTTCACCAATACAAACCGAACTGCAATATTTACAAGGGATATTATAACTAACACCTATACGGGAAAATGGGAGGGGTGGGGATAACAGGTTTAAAATTAGAAAGGAAATTATGAATTAGAAATCGGAGTTTATAGGATACAGATATATTAACAGTGCGTAAAACACTGTTAATACATCTGTATCGACGATAAATAAAAGTTTATCGTCGCATAAAACATATATTACTTATATTACCAAATCCCAATTCTTTGAAATTTAAATAAACACTGTAAGACCGCTTTCCGTTATAAATTATTTTAAACTAGGTTTAAATTCTAAGGATTTCAAAAATTCCTTTCATAAAGTTAAATTAAAATTTTCAACCGTAATAAGACACTCTAATTTTCTCTTAATCTAAACTTTTGAATTTTAACTAACTGTTCTAAATGACGGTAAAACACTTCTTCAAGTTTTAAATCTCAGTTGATACCTCCAAGGACAAAATGTAAAACTTAATTACTGAATTTAAATTTTAAAATTAAGCTATTCAAGCATTATATCTACTAGGATTCTACACCCCTTAATAAAAATTCTCAAATATATTTTAAATTTTAAATAATAAAATTTAAAATTTTGAAATTTTATCAAGATTTTAAAATGTTCTAAGCTAAGTAATTTGTATTTTTTTTTCTTTGCATATTATTAAATTGATTATTATTAAATTTTAATATTATTTTAAATGTACTTGTATATTACATTGCGGATACCTTGGTAGCTAAATTTTTGAAAATATTTTTATATTTGAAATTTAAAATTTCATACAAAAATTCGGTAATCAAACACTGAAAATGTGAAGGCATTTAGTAATACCCAAATATCTTTAGAATAATCCTTATAATTTGTTGTCAATATATACAAATGGAAAATCGGGGGAAATAATAATAAAAAATAATAATTAGCGGTGAGAATTTTCATTACTGTGGTTATTTATTTCATTCAGTAACAAATGTGGAGATTTGTTTAGATGTATATATTTTTTAAATATTGAAAGTGAGATAAACATTCGGTTTATTAAATACAAGATTAGTAAATTCCACAAAATGATAAATCTAATATAAAACATAAATAAAATTCAAATACCAATATGCTACAATTTTCAACATAAATAGGTATAAAAAAATAAAAAAAAACTTTAATTTAAAATATACTGTGGTTGTCAATTTTATACTTGAAAAATATTATTTTAATCATATAAATATATTTATTACAGATTTAACTGGCGCAGGTTAATGTAAGTGTGGTGAAGCTATCATACGCTGTATTTTAGATATCTAAAGAAAGATTTCTACTGTTAATGATATTTTAGAATCCTCAGATTTTAATGCTTTATGTAGTGAAAGCGGGTATTACAGCAGGTATTATAAAAGTGTATTAGAGACGTTAAAATTATTCAGGGAATGATGACATAATATGCATTCATTCAACTGTAAGAAAAGGCTATTTATCTTAAGAAAATTTTACAGCAATTGTGTTACGCAATTTCGTTTAAAATCAAAATGCTTCAAGAACGTTACATTATAACAATTTCCTTAATAAAATATTTATGCTGATATTAATTGTTAATCTCTAACAAAAGATAAATATTGGAGAAATCTCAGCATAACATTGCCATCTATTGAGTGACATGCATTTATTTATTTATTTATTTATTTTCGGTGAAAAAAATTTGCATATAATTTATCTTTTTCGTGCTAGGAAGCTCAAAATATCATTAAATACAGAATAGTATTCTTATTCTTATTCTTATTATTTATATTTTAACACTATTATTCTATTTCTATCCATATGAAATTATAATTCAGTATTAAAGATAAATATGGAATGATTATTACGTAAAACAAAGTGTTCAACACTCGTGATTCATCAGTACGATTACAAATAAATAAATAAATAAATAAATAAATTAAATTAAATTAATAAATAAATAAAAATTAAAAATTAAATAAAAGAATTTAAATTAATAGGTTAAAGAAAATTTTCTTGTTTTAAATAAAATTTTGTATTTATTTTCTGAATTAACTTTGTCTGCATAAGTAAACAAAATCGTATATTTAAAGTAATAAGAAAATATTATTATAATATTATTATAGGTACGAAAAATATAGAAATTCCACTTTGAAATTTTATATGAAACTGCCTATACAAATCTAAATGAAGTTAATAGTATATAAAATGTTTATCTAGTACACGGAACGAGAAAATATAGTTGGAGTATAATAATATGTACGCGTATAATAAAGTACCAGTAAATACTTCAAGAGAGTATTCCGGGATCATTATATTACATCTTTAACTAAAAGAAAATCACCATAGGACATTTATTTATATGTACAACATATATACAATTTTTACAAACCCTTTTGAGCACAGTTAAAAATGAACATTATAGAATTCTGATATTTACAGGTGGCTACAATTTGTTCTTTCAGGCCACAGCGACATCTCGCAGTTAACAACTTACCAACTACTAAAGAATTACTCTTTTCACTTCAGTTTAGGAATTGGCAAAATATTTTATGCTATTTTGCCAAGAATAACGACAGCACCCTCTACAGTTGGCAGCAAAATATTTGAGCACTAACAAAAATTCCTATATAAAAAATACTCTTAATGCTGTTTTGTTAAAAAAAATCCTTGTCGAATCCTGTTCTTATACTGACTAAGAACACGATTCGACAAGGGTTTATTTAACAAAAGAGCATTAAAAGTACTTTTTTTATATAGGAGTTTTTACTATTGCTCGGATTCATTTACTGCCGACTGTATTTCATTTAAAAATAAATGGGGAAGATTACTCAAAAATGATAAGCTATTTAACTTACGCGTATGTATTTGGATTTAGCCTGTTACACTAATGAGGTTGATTTAATAATATAATTAATATACTGTTATTTTACTTATTTTATTTTATTTAGCATTACATAATCGAATATAAATTCATTTACATTTTACTGAGGTAAAACAAAAAATTAATAAGCTATTTTTAAATAGTATCAGAATGAAAATATTTTAAAAATATAAAATGTTGAAACAGAAGAGAAAATTTAAACAAATATCGTTTTACTTTTTAAGAATATAGAGTACTTTAGACAAAAAAAAAAATATATTTTAACCAAACTTATGACACAAGTTTCCTCTTCCACTCTATTCAATAGCTGAATCAACAATATGATAAAGGCTCGAGTGACCTACATAATAGAATTTCTTTCAGTCTTTCCATTAGCTTTCAATATCAAAAATAAAATAAAATCTTAAATAAAGTTTAAAATCTAGAGAGAAAACATATATGTTTGATAAAACAATTTCAATGGCAAGAGATAAACTGCATTATATAAAAACTTATTTAAAAATATATATATATAGCATGACTTCCCAAAAAGAATATCATATGTAAATTTGGGAAAATACAAATAATAATAAAAAAAAAAAAATCCGAAAATCCACTCGGATTAAATTGGTTAAATTGACGGAGTAAATTGACAAGTAATTTTTAATAACATATTATTAAAGGAATTTAGTTATATTTCTATTAGAAAACCATAAGTAATATTTTTCTTTTTGAAACAAACAAAAAAAATTCTTATTTATAACGAATTTTGGTAAATAAATAAGTTAAAAATAATAAAATTAAACACTATCAATACGTCTCATTACTGAATAAAATTAAAGTAACTTTTAAAATGATATATATATATATATATATATATATATATATTGATAATCAGTCAGTGAAAGTTCAGGATTATTAAATATTAACAGTATTCAAACAATTAATTTGATCGAAAGTAAATGCCACCAAATCAAATAAAATTGGAATAAATAAAAATTGTGAAATAGTAGCAAGATAACTCGCAAGTTATATGATTAAAGTAGTCCGAAATGATCATTAAATTGCCAAACACTGCATAACATCTATAATAATAATAATAATAATAATAATAATAATAATGATACATCAAATGCGCAAATTGTGGCAATAAAATGATGTGTTTCAAAATTTTAGAAATTTAATATTCTGCTTAAGTAATAGATAAAATTTTGTATACACATTATGAGATAAAAAATATAAAGAACTTAAAGCTATGTAAAACAAATTTTAATTAAAAACACACAAACGCATGACAAATGTTTCGGCTAAACATTAGCCCTCTTCATTGTCAAACTATGCACAAAGCACAACAGCTAAGATCCAATTGCAAAACATCACAACAAGATTAAGAACTCGGGAACTGTTTTAGCGTCGTTCAGGGGAGAATTTCACAAATTTGTAAAACTGCAACACGAATTTTCCTAGAGTTCATTTTTAACAAACTACAGCATTCTTCCGTAAACGAGGCTAAAATAGTTCCTCCCGAGTACTTAATCGTTTTATGATGTTTTGTAACTAGATTTTGACTGTTGTGCTTTGTACATATTTAGAAACTTAAGAGGGCTAATGTTTAGCCGAAACGTTTGTCATGTGCTTCTGTGTTTTTAATTAAAATGTGTTTTTTTTTAATTTTATCTCATTTTCAAGATAACTTTAAATTTAAAATTACTTGAAAATATTGAAATATAGTGTGTAAATAATATGCAGTTGTAAACACCATGCGCTTGTTTGTAAAAGAGTGCGTTTAACACATCAAGTACTAAATGGAAATATCAAGTGAATAACAAAATGTAATTTAATGTCGAAAACATTCTTTATAGATGAAATCGAAATGAAAAAGATAGAAGCTCCAGAAAATATGTACTTGTTAAATATTAATTACAATTTACATTAAACAACGAGCTAAAAGTGAAAATAAAGAAATATTTATTGCTTTCAAATTTTGATTAGTTTAATTCAGAACTGCAAATTTATAAATGAAAGGTTATAAGGAACATTATAAAGTATTTATATATATATATATAATATTTTATTTGTTAAAATTGCCGAAAAAAATATATTTGAAAACTCATCTGCGCAATGATTATTTTATAAGGAATTAAAATGTATCAAGGGAAAAATAAGTTCGCTAAAACTTTTCAATGTACTTAAAAGAGAAAAATAGTAAGGCAAAATTAAAAATTTGAATTTAATATATTGCTTAAATTATAATATCTCTTTTGGAGCTTCTGTCCAAAGAATAAGAGCTACATATTGTAACCGTCAGATGAAAATTTCTTCCAAATATACATGTACTCATAATTTGTTTTAAAATTAACAATAAAAATTTTAAATCTGAATCGATAAAACTTAACACGCATTTAAAGAACATCAAGATCTTCAAAATTTTAAATTTCCATTTTTATTGCTCTCTTTCTTAAAATTAGCAACTATTTAAACATTCCAAGTTAAAAACACAAAAAATAATTGAAAACATTTTTCTTTCTCTAAGTACAATATATATATATACAGGGTGTCCCATAAGTCTGTAGACATTTTAAAAATCTGTAACTATTGAATGAATTGATAGAATTCAGCGCGGATGGCAAAAAAAAAAAAATCATTCTCGTGAAGGGGGATTTTGGTTAAAGAGAAAAATACAGTTAAATTTTTTGTCGACGATAGTTAGACAAAAAGTTAAAATTATCGCAAGGATGTGAAAGAAAAATACGCAAATGAAAGTCCTATAAATAGCATAATTTTGCGATTAGAACAGTTTATTTCTTATTTTCCCTGTTACTTGTGCATACATGAAGTTTTAATTGCGATGCTAACTTGGTGAATAAAGCGTTATTGGTGAAGATGTTTTCCCTCAGATAAGAACCACCGACTGAAAGTTGAAGTTAGCAGTGTTATAACTCGTTTGCAAACTACAATTTGTGGTGACTACGGTCACACAGAATAGAATTTATATGTCAGGAAACATTTGCATGCGAATAAGTACAGTTTTTTATGAAAATGTGTGATCTGGTTACGCACAGCGCCCTCTATCGACAAATAGCTTAATTACTACTTTTCCGATTACCGAAATGTATATATATATATATATATATATATATATATATATATATATATATATATATAAAGCATTTTTAAAATTCCTTATGCAAAAATTAATTGCACGATTAATAATAATTTTATTTAAACTGGATAAAATATCAGTAGATTTGCGTAGAGAAAAGTATTTGAAATACTCCTGCAACTGATTGCTATGGAAAAAAGTACAACACAAGAACGAAAAGCAACACGCAGAAATAACAGTACGTGCAAATTTACCATGAGGTAAATATATTGCAACCTGGACGTTTTTCCGCATTGTTCGTCAGAATTTGGATTGATCCAGCGGGCAGCTTAAGCTTAGTATAACTTAAAAAAAAAGGAATTTTAACATTATCTTATTTATTAAATATTCATTACATTGTGTGCATATTATTTATTAAATTTCTGGGTGAAAATCCAGTCTGATAAGAACTTCATTTATTATTTGTATTATCAAATAGCTGCCTAATATGTCCAAGTTTTATATATAAAATTTATAATTTAAACTACACAGTTTTAGAAAATATACATTATTTAAAAGTATACCCAATTTTTAAAATTCCACATTCATAGTAACTTATACATAATTTTGGTTTTAAAGTCACGCACCCCACATTATATTTAATATTGTTGGAAGAGAACTATTCTGAGAGAACTTCAAATTTGTTGCACGAATGATAATAAAAATTTGGAAGAAAGTAACTATAAGTTAAGAAGTAAAATATAATACATAAGGAACTTATATTGTTAATATTTGTGAATTTTTTGTTATTTAAAATTTTAATTTCATATAATGTATGAAATTTTAGTTTTTCATTTAAAATCCAAGATTTTAATTTAAAATCCACATACCGGGAATTTTTATTTACATAGCATGCAGCTTAAAAATATAAATATTTAACATGCATAGATTATTATAACGTATTAATGAGGAATTAAGAAAAAAAAAGGGTTTATGACTAAAATAAATCTTTACATTTTATAATAGATAGTATCATAGTGATCTGTTATTCAGTGTATATTAATAAACCGCTGTTTTTAATTATATTACGTTTGGGTTAAGTTTAAGTATATATATATATATATATATATATATATATATATATATATAATTAATTTATAGAGACTTTAGATGAATACTTGAACAGATTTTTAAAATGAATCTTTTAAATGAATCGGTTAGAATAAACTATATGTATAAAACATAAAATTTAAATAAATAAAATGCACTCTTGCAAAGCTAAATTGAATTAGGCGAAGGGATATAATAATAGTAACATTCATATTAATGTTGTGATTTGAACGTACTTTGGAGAAGTATTTGAAGATATGAGAAATAAAATTATTTAGCATTTAGTTGCATCGAATTTTTTTTAAATGTCTTACCCATAGTTTTAGGACTTTATAATTTCAATTTTCATTTTAATATTATTATAATTTTCTACTTGTTTATAAGCTACATTTAACGTCTTACATTTTAAAAATCACTTTTTTAGTAAGCACATTTTTCTTTTTCTGTTTCTTTCTTTCTTTCTTTTTTCTTTCTAAAGTAAAAAAGATATCTGCAATAAAAATGCACTCTGATTTGAATCGATGAATTTTTTGTGCATTTTATCGATGATTAAATTATATAATTAACCAGATGTTTATTTTGCCCCTTAAAAAAAAGTTTATAAACGATAATTAATTTGTCGGTACTTCAAAAAATAATCAAATGATATTATTTAAAAAAAAAAAAAGAAAGAAAGAAGAACATCATTTAAGTACTCTTGAAATTTATTAATTAATCGATATTTTAAAAAAAATAACAATAATCAAATGCTTTCATAAAAAATAACAAAAACAGTAGTTCTCCGCACTTAAAATTTATTTTTGTAGCATCTCTATGTAACATACACACACACACACACATAAAAAAGAAAAAATGAAATAAAAAATAAACTGAATGAAAGAAAAGTTTTATTCTTTATTTTTTCAAGCATGCCCCTCAACCTCATAGTTCTAAAATTGAATTTCTTTGAGGAGAAAAAAAGCTTTAAAACATACGCGTCTGTTTTAATTATCAAGAAAGATTAAAAGAAAAAAGAATACTACTGAAATAAAGAAGGAAATTGAATAATTATCCCTGAAATTGCTTTTTTTTTCTTTTACATTTTTTCATTCTTTCTTTTTTTTAACATTAAAGTACAGTTAAGTTTTTTAACAGCAATATTTTTGTTTTACGAACTGAAAAATTTAAAAACCTATGTGTGGTCAAAGAAAATAGATGATATGTTTGTAATTCTAAGAAGTATGAAAAACTAAGTACTATTTTAGAATAAAAATTAGTTAAATGCTTTAGTAAAGAAAATCCTTTTATCTCTTATCAATAGAAAGTTTTTTAAACAAGAATGCATAAAATACTGCCCATAAAATAGACTGATTTCTGAATTTAATAAGTGAATAAAGAAAAAATGAATCTTTTTGTAGTTAATTTAAGTTTGATTTAAATGGAAAAACAAATAGTCTTATTGAAAACATATTTGTTAAGAATTATTATTTTGACTATCAAATATTAAACGGAAGATTTTTTTTCTCTAACGGAAAATTATCTATATATCATCTAATTTGTTTGCTTTACCTCAATGTAAGGCAAACTAGTAGCCGAGAGGTGCTATTATCGGTTCTAGTAGACGGGAAGTTCCAGATTCTATCCCAGATCGCGTTCGTAGACTTAATCGTTCGGAGTTTTTCATAGTTTTCTCTCCAAAATTCACGTACATATGGACTAGGCTAGGACCCCTTAAAAAGACACTAGAAACCTACGTAAAGAATTCCAAAGAGGCATAGTGTTCAAGTGTAGTCATTTGGCTTTAACCCCTACACTACTACACTGTTGCGATATATTCTACGTATCAAGAGAAAATTTAAAAGAATAGGTATTAATAAACAAAATTAACTTATGTTTCAAATAATGAACATATATAGCTCGCTTCTGTAAGTTTATATGGAGAAACTATAGCTTATTCGCAGGCAGTAATCACTCAAATTTTAAAAGGCATAAAAACAATTATTCCCATATCAGTTACTAAAAACCAATTTAATTTTTTAAACTGTAACAGTGGAAAAATACTTATCAGATGCAGTTTCTGTAATTTTATTTATTTAATTATTATTATTTTTTTTTTTAGGTTTGTCGTTTATGTTATTCTCATTTTTTCTTCTTATTATTTTTGATAATTTCTGGCAATGACTTAAATTTCAATTATGAGGTTTTCAAACACAGAACGCGAATGTATTATGGTCTAAACTTTCCTATAAGTTTAATAAACTTTCAGTCTGTTTCACTATATTTAATATTTTTAACAAATGGAGTAAATCCCCGAAATCGTAACGTATTACTTATGTCTTTTTTTTTTATCTGTCAGTTATAATTAGGCCACGTGGACTTATAGCAACTATCATTTTCTTTAAATATGAAACATTGTGTTAATAATAGATTTATTGATCTTGTGCATTTTGAAATATTTTTTTTAATACATTTTTTTTTTTTTTTTTAAATACAAGAATAATTAAAAACTAAGATGTATTTGCATTCTGCTTAGAAATTGTCTCATATATTAAAGAAATATACACATATATATATATATATATATATATATATATGTGTGTGTGTGTGTGTGTGTGTGTGTATGATTTATTTGACTGACTATTCTTCGTTTTCATTCTTTTCTATTATTAATAAATGGATTATCTCTATATATATATTACTAAAATTTTACAAATTTTTCAAAAAAAGTTATAATTTTATTTCATAACAAATGATATTTCAAATTAGTTTCAATTTTTTACTCAACATATTATTTTTCTATCATGAAAGCATATCTGCATAAAATTTTCATTTAATATTCATTTTTCGCTTATAAAATATTCTAGCAAATCTCCATAGATCACGAAAATATTGAAAAATTACTTGTATAAATCATATTCTTAGGAAATATTTCATTATTAGCTGCAATGTGGAAAAAATTACGACAGAATTTTTAAAGGGAACAAAATAAAGAAAAACATTAAGGAGTGTTTTTTTTTTCCTTCAAAATAATGAAAGTATATAAAGATGCAATTTTATTTCTGGAAATTCCCAAAAAACTGCTTATTTGGAAATAAAAATAAATGTAAATAATTTTTATAAACCCTAATATGATATCCAGTTTCATTTTAAAATTTGAAAAAAAAAAAAAAAAAAAAAAAAAACATGATTTTATGGTAAGAAAAAAAAAAACATAATCTTTATGGTAAGGGAGAAATAAAACTGAAACTAAACTTTAAAAATTTTCTAAGAAAAAGAGAAAATTTTAAAATTTAATTATTGTTTATGGAGAAATTTAATAACTTTATTAATTTAACCAGTTTTGTTTTTTTCTAAGTATATAAATATTTATTATACATGAGTCATGATTTTATTTAATATTGGAATTTTAAAGACTTTGATACTGTTGATCGAAAAATGTTACACCGATACGAAAACATTTTACTAAAATTTGTTTACCGGAAATACATTTTATTTATAAAAACAGAAATGAAATGAAATAAAATAAAAATGGCGGAAGTATTATAATGTGATGTCACTAATATAACATATACTAGAAAATTACTCAGAAACAATGCATTTATATATATATATATATATATATATATACATATATATATATCAGGGCGCAAAATTTCCGCTCGCCAGCTCGCCATTGGCGAGTGAAATTTTTACTGTGGCGAGTAAAAATTTGCTCTAGTTATAAATAGAATTCTTACACAATACGGTGGGAGAAAACAGTCTTTTTTATATTTAAATGGGGCAAAATCTTGCCATTTATAACCTCATATTTAACCTCTCCTTTTTAGATTCTCTGATAGCCGAGTCTGTGTGTGCGCTACCCCAGATCACCCCGGCCTAGGAAAGGAAAAATGCTTAGTGCACACATAAACGATTTTATCGAAAAAGTTATTCCGAAATGGCTATTTCAAATGACAACAGTGAACGAGTTATACACATCGACATTCCATCTGATTACAAAAATAAAATGGACAATAAAGACATTTCTAATATAAAAAGTTAAGTAAATAAATAGATAAATAAGGAAGCTTAATCTTTCATAATGAAATGATTTTCACAGGATATTGTTTGACAAAGAATTTTTTCTTCTTTTTTTCTTTAATGACTCTTTCATTTATAGAAAGATATTAAAACTTCTTCACACACCATAAATTTTAAGTCAGCACAACCGGTTTCGAAAGGACGTAGCCTTTCTTCATCAGGTGCAAACACGCGCTACTGCCTTGGAGGCAAAAGCAAGACTGAAAGTTCTTTCATTTATGTTATTAGATATTTTAATCTTCTTCAAATCTCAAATACAATACATTATAATGATTTTTAATTATAGATTATTATGAAACAGTATGATATACGACACACATTTAATATATATAATTTTGGACATATTTGTAAAAGCCTTTCAAATAGTTGGGAAAAAATAAAAAAATCTAAAATGCGTAAAAAAGAAAAAAAAATGACAACCCTATTTTGTGGCGAGTAAAACTTTTTTTCGGCGAGTGTAATCTTAGTTGAAATTTCGGGCCCTGATATATATATATATATATATATATATATATATAAGGATTTTAGATTATTACAAATTTCAAGTTTATTATGATAACAAACAAAACAAAAAAAGTATTTTTCTCTGTTAATTGTGAAATTAATCAATAAAAATTTGAATGGAACTTATTATTGAAAATAAACTAATTGCAATCAAAAATATATCAAACAGAAAAAAAAATAAAATCAATATTTTATAATTTTTTATAAAATTTATTTGTAAAAATCCTTTTTTTTTCTTCTCTGTGTCTTATACCTAATATGTGCGTACAGTACAGTATACAGTCCAAACAGTTTTATAAAAGTCTTCATTACGTTCTCATGTTCTTAAATTAATAGAATATTACTATATCAAATTTCATGATTCTATTTTATTCTATTTTATTTATTTTTTACATATTTCGAAAGAAGTGAAATTTTAAAATGCATAAATTGCTTTATGAGGTTAAACAATTGTGAAAACACTTTTAAAATCTTTTGGTTAAAATGAAAAAAAGAGAATTATTCATGAATTCTGATAAATTTATTTACTTAAAAGAACTTCTTGTGTATCAAAAGATATAATTGCGTATTATTTGTAAAGGAATAATAGACACAATATATCATGCTCTGTTTCCTAGCTCTAAATTATTAAACTAAAACAGTATTTTAAAGTCTTCACAATATGACATACTATACTTCATAATAAAGCATAATATACGCAAAATATTCTTAATTTTAATTAATACAAACAGTTTGATATAATAATAATTGTACACAAATAGTTATGCAACTTCTTTTATGTAGAATTGTTCTAATACTTTAAACAACAATATACATAAATATGTTATTTGTAAATTATATTCACCAGAAACATAGAAAAATTGTTTTTGATACGATTGCATCCATATCGACTTGAATAAATGTTAGATAAATAATTTAAGTTTCTTAAATGTATGTTATGCTATACTGCATTATTCTGTTTCTAAATAATAATAATAATAATAATAATAATAATAATAATAATAATAATAATAATATTTGGTGGCAAAAACGTTCAGTGGGCTCACCATTCAAAGTTCGTGAATATATTGGACATAATAGTTTTTGAATGTAATACATTAAACCATTTTATATTATTTTCGAAAATGAATCGTCTTCTTAAACACAGTAGCATAAAGAAAGGTTATTATAAAATAACAAATTTTATTCAAATTATCATTCTTTATTCTTCTATAGATGCTTTATTGGAGGTATTTTTTAACATGAAGTTTAACGAACAAATTCTTTTCAGAAGTGATTCTATTATAAATGGGTCATTAGTTAGTTTTGTTATCTAAATAAAGGAATTCAATGTAAAATTATCATTATTTACATGAATATATGTTTTCAAATTCATAATAGTTTTTTAAACGGAATTAAAAATATTATTGTTAAAATTAACAGAGATAAAACAATTAAATAACGAAACAAACTCGTAAAAATCTGTAAGGAAAAAAGAAAGGAAAAAAAAAAAAAAAAAGCAATTAAAAACAAAGTTTTATACCACTGATTGACAGCCAGTGGTCCACAATACAGAACAATCTTGACATTATTTGCATTTTTTATGTTTATTATTTTTTTTACTGGTGTTAACTTTAAATTCAAAATTTTCTGAGTCACACATACTCAAAACATTAGCCATAAGAATTTTCTGTATGAGGGGAAGGATAAAAGGAAATGATACTTTATCATAAAATTTTAATCGTACGTATCAGGTACAATTATCGCTTTCAATTTAAGATGTGCACTTGATACCTAGAGCTAGAAATTATTCAAAATTTATTAAAATAATGGAATTTTTTAACGGTTTAAAATATACGTCAAATAATACTACCCATTGCATTTTCCTAATATAACAATATGATATGCACATTATAAGATTTATTAAATGCATTTTTATGTAAGCAAATAACAACTTATCACTATAAATAAAACCTTTAGCCTGTGCTTCTTATAATATAGAAACAGTAAAAAAATATTCATATTTTTCTGTTAAGTTTTTTTTTTTTTTTTTTTTTTTACAGTGAACTTTTAAGCATTATTCTTATAATTAACCCTTTCGCTACCAGAGCCTCAGGAGAAAAACCGCCACCCCAGCCCAGACGCCTTACCATTTAAATATGATACCAGTTGTCATTTATTTTTGTGGGATGTATTTATAACGTTCTAACTAAAACCAATAACATCCTATATCTATTTTATTGCTTTGTAACATAACCCGTCTGTGTGCGACACGATTTGATGCAAACAATTATCATAAACTGATAATGAACACCCGTCACATATTTGTGACGACGGGCTCAGGTAAGAAAATCGGATCGTCTCATATATGTGACGCTGGTAGCGAAAGGGTTAAATAAGTATTTAATTTTTTTATTATAATAAAATAAGTCTTTCTAATAATTTATATTAAATAAGTTTATTTCCTATTTGTAAAATGGACATACTTTAATTATTATTCTAGAAATATATAAACGTTTCTTAAAAATTTTGGTGGTCCGTGGGATTTTATATTATGAATTAGGTGATCCATGCAATTTTAAAAAGCGAATTTAGTGGTGCTAGAAATGGAAAAAAGTTGGCGACTTCTGATATAAAGGAATTATTTTTGGTGGCAACAGCGTACTAATCATAAAATCTTCAGAAAGGGACACATCTAATTTAAATTTTCATTCACAATATGTGAAAAAACATTTTTTTCCCTCTAAGGTCTGTCTGAAAATCGTCTCATGCATTTTATAGTATCTATATTCCAGTGATAAACGATACTATGTCACAAAATGATTGTTATTATTATTTTTTTTTAACGTTGTTATAATGAAACTAATTAATGACATTTGCCATGAATAAAGAAAATGGGCATGGTTTTATGTCCTATTGTCCTATCTTCTTTATGATAACTGGACTTGTTGTCTATATACAAGGGAGAAAAATGGTCATAAAAATCTCATAACTATTTTCACAAAATGGACATAAAAGTCTTTTACTTCCGAGATACAGATACAAATCTATATTGGCCTTAATTATAGAACCCGATTTGAGTAATTGTTTATTAAAATGATTCTTTCAAAATATTGATAGAGCTACTAAACTGATTTATCATACCGCACTCACATAAGGAAAATAACGCAATACAAAAATGCAGCATTTGGGAAAAACCAACTTAAATAAAATGATAAAGTATTGACTAGTTTACAATCACTTTTTCAATGAAAACACAACTGCCTCTCAGATGGATAAATTGCGAGTTATAGATGTGAAGCTTTTCGTGTATGTTAGCGTACTTCATATACGCTTTTCTATCACTTAAACTCAAAATTCCTTTTTTTTTTTTTCCTGTATCCCTCTGTTTGTTAAAATGCGAAAAAATGCTTAAAAAAAAAAAAAAAGAAAAGAAAAGAAAGAAAGAAAAAAACAGCATTTCTCCATTTGTTTAACAAATAAGTATCATGGACATACATTGATGTAAACCTCGTCATAATATATGTATATATAATAATAAAAAAAAAAAGGGTTATTTGTACTTGAATTTTTATTTAAACTAAAACAAATCATCTATGTAATCCTAAAGTTGAATAAATTATTTTTATGAAATCTATTTCCTAAAGTGTAAATTCTGCTTTTCTCTTGCTAATTTGTTAATCAGTTCGTAAACTTATAATACAAATTTTGAGAAAACGGTATCTTTCTTTAGCTATCGATTTTCTTCTACAGATGCGTTTTAAATGCATTATTGATTACAGAAAAAGGTTTTATCTTATTGGCAATTCCTAATCGATTTACATGCGAGTAAAAGTCAGTTTCTAGGAAAGAATCCGGAAAATTCAGCCAATTTTACTTACTTCGTTAAAAGCTTTTTCAGAGGCAAACATTTTGACAGCTTTTATTTTTCACTCTACTTCGTTTAGTTATCGCAAATGCTTTTAACAGAAGAATGAAAAAAATAAGTTCTTGTTTAGGTTTCATGAGTTCTTTATGAGATTAAGTTCAATTTATTTATTTATTGCATCTTGTTAACCATTTTTTTTAATCAACTATTGATAAATAAATTTAAAATTTAAACGATAACAAGATTTTCGTGAAATTAAACATAAAATTTTACGTTGAATTAATATCTTCCCAGAAATGTTTCTAACATGCTAATTTTTTATAAGTACAAAGCATTCTACTAACCCCATGTTAAAATATTATTTTAATTTTATTTATTTTCTGTCTTTATTTGACCACAAAAGTACATAGAAAAAAAAAAGCTCCTTTGAAAAGGAAATAATTATTTCGCATCTTAACTCAAATGCATGTAATAAAAAGTATAAAAATAATATATAATATATAATATAATAAATAATAGTAAAAATAAAACTATATACAGGGTCTCCCATAAGTCTGTAAGCATTTTAAAATTTCATAACTATTGAATGAATTGATAGATTTGAACGCGGTTTTCGAAAAAAATCACTCTATTTTTTGTCGACGATAGTTAGACAAATAGTTAATTTTTTCACACGCATGTGAAAGAAAAATATTTTATGAATAAACATATGAATATTGATTTTAAAATGTTTTGGATTATTCTCAATTATATCTGAATAATATTATATGTCTTTGATATTTTATATTTTAAAAATACTTCGTTTCTCCCTTAGCTTACTGACACTATGACGCCATCATTTCCGAGAACTTCCCAGAGAATTCAAACTCCCGCTCCTACTGGAAGTATTCCTACGCAATTTTCAAAAGGTAGTGTCGCTTTGGAATATTCAGCTAATAAATAAATAAATAAATAAATAAAATAATTTTTTAATAAATCAAAAATAAATATTCCTTAACTAAAGATAATTAACTTTTAATTAATCAACTCTTATTCATAAAATCAACTCCAATTAAAATATTTTGGAGCGAACAATTTACCCGAGCATTAATGCGCTGGTACTTCGGCATCCCACACGGCAAAATTCGGGAAGAACGTCGGGCACTCACTCGAAGCGAAGATATGACAAAAGTAAGTTACTTCTTACTAACAGCCTGCTCGCAATTTGACCGTTAGAGTAAATCGTTGGAGTGTCTTGAGGTCGTAAGGGGTTGCTGTAATCTCAATTTGCAATATTTATTTAAATTCAAGTAAAAATTAAAATGGATCCATAATTATATTTATAAGAAACTCAAAATCCAGAGTATGGGAAAATTCAAAAAGAAGATATTCTATTATTTCCAGCATAAAAGAGTCAACTCAGTCGTTTAGTTATCATAAATATTACAGTTTCCGGTCACCGACTTTACGGATTCCATTGCTTGATCATCATGGATTAGCTGTTTTCAGTCATCGGCCTTATTGAAATAATATTTCACTGAGCATCAAGAGATGCAACTCCATTTAGGTTCGTGTGAATGGAAGTCTGTCATCTTTCATGATGAATCTGCAACTTGTTTCCTGCTCCCAAAGCAGCCAGCGTTCACCGATCGTAAGTGTTTCAGCTTAAATTGTACCTACAAATAAACTCAACTATGCATCCCCCAGATGAAGTGATAAAAAATAGTTATTCTGATAAAATTGAAAATTTTAATGAAATTATTAAGTGCTAATGCATCATGGATTTTCAAAGTACATAAAGATCACTCAACGGTTTTTCCTTTCAAATACTGACTGCCCATCTGCGCAGCACTAGTGCGACGTAAAACCCAACCCTCTAACCATCCTTTCAAATACTGAAGAATCATAATTAATGTCCGATAAATATAAATGAGAATGACTCAATACTATTAATGAACGATGTTCTGCCAAAAGTGATACATATGATTATTTTATCATCAAACAATCTTTTAAAATGATTTGTGTTTTACATTCATCGAAACATCGAAAGAATCTACGTTAGAAATTTTTTATTCATGAATTCATCAACCGAGAATATTCATTTTTTAAGTAAATTGGAATGTAGAGGTAAATATTTTTACATACCAACTATGTGAAAAAATTTGATCAATGAAGTTTCATTCATGACTATGGGGCCCTGGTAACTTGACAATCTTCTAACATAACAATTAGATGATTGAAGCACTAACCATGTTGTAAAAGGAGAGGAAAAAAAAAAAGAATATATTATCATCTTGACATGCTGATCGTGGAAATGTCTAAAATGCCTCTAAAATAGTCGGTGTTTCATCAATTTTTTAATGGCCGAGTTTTATTTCGGGTTAATTGATCCTTTGAACAGGAAAATGTTCCTAAATCATTGAAAAATTATGCACTTTCGTATCATAATGTACGGTGAATGTATCACCGTTTTTTTCATCATCAAACCTGCTTATTTCCGTCAGCTGGAAATAAGTTAAACTTAACACAGCAGAGAGAACGACTTCCGAACAGTAATTAACTGATCATTTTTTAAATTTTTTTGACCCTCTGAAGTCTTGCTTTCCTAATTATTTATTTTCGTTAAGAATGGATTTTTTTTAGATTTTCTGGCACTTAAACTTGCGTTGTTTAATCGCTATTGCAATGTATTAAAAAAAAAATGTGTTACTAAACACTTTTTCTGAATCACTTCTATGTTCTAAATCTAATTCAAACTGATTTTTTCTGACTTTTTAACATGCGGTCATTTCGATTGGATAAGCAATGTGGTTCCCTAGAGACAAATTTCCAATTTAAACAGCCAAAAGAAAAAAAAAACTTTTGCTAAAAACCAGCTCATTAATATTTAGTTAACTTTTAATCATTTTGACATACCACGTATTAAAATATTTTTTGATTTTTACTTTAAAAATATTTTCTTTGGTACCGTTAATTGCATTGTTCTTGCCATTTTTGAAATACTTTCGAAAATTTTAATATTTCCAACATTTGTATCTTGATACTTGGCTCAATTCTAAATTGTACATTCAACACAACGGAATAAAATTTGTTTGAAAATTTACTTTTAAAACAATAAATTTTGCGATTGCAGAAAAAGAAATGGAAAATATCCAAGTGCGTCTTTTTTTTTTTTTTTTTTTTTGTTGTTGTTGTTGTTGTTTGTTTGTTCCTTAGTGTGCATTTATATTATTATTTCCTCGTGATGTAGTTGGTATCTACATATTTATTGTTATTATTTACCCCTGCAGTATTGAAATTTCGAATAACAATAAAAGAATTTATTTTAAAAATCGATTTTTTTTTTTTTTTTTTTTATGGATGAATAAATTATAGTTAATAAAGATTAGCATTTTTGCGATGGTAACATATTTATTATACAGATTTTTTTTTCTAAATAAATATCTATAAATAGATCAACGGATTTCTTAAATCAATAAATTGTTTTAGCATACAACATCAGTTGCAAGTGCTAATTTCTGGAAATTTTGGATATAATAAAAAGAATAAGTATTTAAAGTAGAAGCACATGTCTAAAACATAAAATTTAACTGAACAAAAATAAACTAACGTAAAAATATGTTTAATTAGGTGGAGTGATCAGAAAATAATTAGTAGTAGTATTATTAATATTGTGATTAGAACGAATCTTAGAAAAATATTTAATAAACAGGGAAATAAAATTATTTAGATTTAAATTGCGTTTATTATTATTTTTTTCTTGCACACAGTTTTAGTTCTTTGCATTTTCGATCTCCATTTTTATATTATTGTAATTTTCTGATTGTTTTTAAACTTTTTTTTTCGTCTTATATTTTATTGCATAGTAAAATTAACAGTTTTTTCCATAAACGCATTTTGGTTGTGTGTTTTCCCTGAAGTAAAAAATATATACCTGCATTAAAAATGCACTTTGATTTAAAACGACGAATTTCATTTGTATTTTATCGATGATAAAATTATATAATTAACCAGCTTACTTTGCCCCTTAAAAAAGTTTATGAACTAAAATTAATTAGTCGTTACTTTAAAAAAATCAAATCAATTTTTGTAAAAAGCAATAGAACCATCAGCAGTTAAATACGATGGTAATTTATTAATTAATCGGTATTAAAAAAATCAAATAAAATGTTATAAAAAATAACAAAAACAGCAGATTTCCGCACTTAATTTTTTTTAAGCATCTCTGTGTAACACACACACACACACACAAAAAAAGAATAAATTGAATGAAAGGGAATTTATATTCTTTATTTTTTCAAGCATGTCCCACAACCTTATAGATCTAAAATGAAATTGAATATTTTCTTTGAGGAAAAAAAAAGCTTCAAAACATACACGTCTGTTTTAATTACCAAGAAATACAAAGAGAAAAAAAAAGTAATAAAGAAGGACATTGAATAATTATCCCTCAAATTGATTTTTTATTTCAATTATTTATATATTTTATTTATTTATTTTTTAACGTATAGGGAAGATAAATTTTTGCACAGCAATGTTTGTATTTATTTTGAATCATTTTAGAACCTATATATAATCAAAGAAATTTATCTGATATTTTTACAGCGTTAAGAAGTATTCATATTAAAAAAAAAAAAAAAAAAAAAAAAAAAAAAAGTTAGCTTTTTAAAATAACAACTAGATAAACTTTTTATCTCCTTTAATAATAAAAAAATCTTTGGAAAAGGAATGTACGAAACACTGTGCATAAAGTAGACTGATGTCTAAATTTAAAAAAAAAAAAAAAAAAAAAAATGAATCGTTTTATGGTTAATATTAATATAATTTAAATTTAAATAATAATAATAATATATATATATATATATATATATATATATATATATATACCCTGTACTTTCCGTAACAAGTGATTTTACTTTACTTGTTTTAGTTTTAACTCCACTCGACCGAAAATCATTTTTTGGACGACCAGGTTTCTTTACACTCGATAATCCACTTGCGCTGCGTAAATCAAAGTTTTCTAAAGGTATACAAGATCTGTCCAATAAATACGCGAACTAAGGCCATAAAATGTTTATTTTTCAAAATTTAGTTTACATCGATTTTGTCCCCTTCAAAGTACTCTCCATTCGTTGCTATGCACTTATTCCATCTTCTTTTCCACTGTTCAAAGCACCCTTGGAAGTCCTCGTCAGTCAGGCCTTTTAGTTTTCTCGTCGTTTCTTGCTTTACTATGTCCACATCTTCCCAGTGATGTCCCCTCATCACATTTTGCATTTTGGGAATAAAAAAAAGTCGCATGGGGCGAGATCTGGCGAATAAGGAGGATGATCAAGGATGGTGATTGAATTTTTTGCCAGAAACTGGCGAGCAATCTATGCTGAATGTGTAGGTGCATTGTGATGGTGAAGGATACATCCATCTCCTTGAGTCAACTTCGTCGCACGCGATCTCTCGAACGCTTGAGAACTGTAAGAAAAATAATTTATTATTTTCGTCAATTTCCATTTTCGACACACAGTAAAAACAAGGACAACAGAAACTAACACAACTGGCGCAATACGCACAGCTCGATGATCCGCCATGCACTGATGGTTCATTGGGTCTCAAGCAACTAGCACCGCTAGTGAGCGAGGCTATAGTCCGCGTCATGGCCGACAGATGGCACCAGTTCGTGTATTTATTGGACAGACCTCGTACTAGTATTCAACCGAACATTGTGTTTCTTTAAAAAGGTTTTTCTTTTTACATCGATGGTACGTTTTCCATCTTTGATTAAATCTAGTCATGAATGAATGCACAAATCAGATAAATTCTTTCAACATCGGTTGTGAACAGTTTTATATGTTGAATTTGTCTTTGCGTTAATCCACAAGCATATTTTCAAGCTTGCATCTTGCCGTTCCAGAGTTATTAGATTCATTTTTTCAACTTTTCGTAA
Organism: Salticus scenicus; assembly: GCA_963930645.1. Lineage (NCBI taxonomy): Eukaryota > Metazoa > Arthropoda > Arachnida > Araneae > Salticidae > Salticus > Salticus scenicus. The sequence goes on along the minus strand of OZ005650.1, from coordinate 110,804,155 downwards.
AGTTCCCTTCTCGATACAGCCAACAGTCTCCCTATAAGAAAATAAATATCTTCTTAATATGTAAATGACTGCAGATAAAATTTACCTATATAAAAACTACAAAAAAAGAGGAATAATATGGATAAGAATCGACGTGCACAAAGATGTACAAAAGTTTTGGCGTCCTAAGAATATTAAAACTTTGACTAAATTTAAAACAATTTCTAGCACAAATTTGATCAAATGTTACAAAATAAATATGGAGAAGAAAATTTATTAATGAATGAAAATATAAACTACATACTTTGATGCAAAATATCCATGCACAAAAAAAAAATATATATATATATCGGAAGCACGTATCTTCACAACACGACCTGTAAAATGATGCGCATGGATATGACTGAAGACGGCCTTCATGGAAAACTGATGGAATTTGTTTTCGTCGAAAGATTCGTGAAGGAAAGCGGGCGCTTATTGTTATTATATTTTGGGAATGATTTGTCTAAGGTATCAACTTTGTTTTTGAAATGTCAAAAATTATTACTTTGAGAGTTGATTTTTAGGGTTTTGTCCCGCTAGATTTGCGATCCGTGCGTAGCACTGTGCGGTGGTCGAGAGATTCTACTCTCGTAGCTGGTATGCAGTAAGTGATCCCTCGTCAAGCTCGTCTACCTAGCGAAGTAGGAATTTCTGCGATCTTTCCTAAATGCCACGTAAATAACTTCCACGGATTGTATTCCATCGAGATTTAGTACTCAAGTGAATCCAGTCGGTCTTTAATCCCTACACCACAACTCCACTAAAATATAGTCAGTGCTTAAAGAAATGAGAGGAAAGTGATCCTATACATAGGAAAAGGTTCAGATTCTAATCAACCAATAGGATTGCTTGAAATATGGAGAACTAGCCAATAGGAAACTGAGAAACGGTAGTTAAGAAAAAATCTGGAGTGATTTCACTGAACTTTCCGAACATTGTGTAATTAACGGTTTTTGTAGATAAAGTAAAGTAAGAGGAGTTGTTAAATTAACAAAAGAGAGAAAATTATAATAGGGTGTTCGAGTATTTTTCTCCATATAGTACACGATGTTTAATATAACGCTACTGAACTTTGAGCCCATAATGATAAAGAATTTTTCGTTGGGTCCCTGTAAAAACCTATAAATACTAGATTCATTAAAGTACTTATAGTTAGTGCAAGAGTGACTTATAATATTCATATAAATTTTCAACTATATTGAATAAGTCATTTAGACGCTATCGCATTTTTAAAAATTTGGCCCCGTAAGCCATAATGATAAAGAATTTTTTTTTGTATCCCTGTAAAAAAACTACAAATGCTAAATTCCCTAAAATCTATACAGCTGGTGACACTGTGACCTATAACATGTGTATAATTTTTTTGCTCAGTTTAATAAGGTGTTTAGGCGCTATCACACTTTTAAAAATTTGGCCCCATAGGACATAATGATAAAGAACTTTTCTTGGTGTCCCTGTAAAGAAACTACAAGTGCTAAATTCCCTAAAATCTATACAGCTCGTGTAACTGTGGCCTATAACATGTGTATAAATTTTTTGCTCAGTTTAGCAAGGCGTTTAGACGCTATCACACTTTTAAAAATTTGGCCCCGTAAGCCATAATGATAAAGAATTTTTCTTTCTATCCCTGTAAAAAAACTACAAGTGCTAAATTCCCTAAAATCTATACAGCTGGTGACACTGTGACCTATAATATGTGTATAAATTTTTTGCTCAGTTTAATAAGGTGTTTAGGCGCTATCACACTTTTAAAAATTTGGCCCCATAGGCCATAATGATATAGAACTTTTCTTGGTGTCCCTGTAAAGAAACTATAAGTGCTAGATTCACCGAAATCAATAGGGTTCGTGTTACGGTGAGTTACAACCTACTTAGAAACTTTCAGCTCATTCGAGCAAAGTGTTTAGACACTAGCGTGTTCAATCACACACATACACACACATACACACATCATCGTAAAAATAATGAAAACGGATTCAGGGGACCTCAAAACGTATAGAAACATCAAAATCTCAAATTCGGATTTTTGACATGATTACAATAGTTTTCTCACTATAGTGTTCGAAAAGTAAAAATTTGGACTAAATGCAAAATTCCCAACAATCACACAAGTGGGATATATCGAAATCACAATCAACAATATTTTTCAGATTCTTATCGATGTAAAATACTTCAAAGAAATATAGTTCATGTGTGCATTTTTTTCTGCAAATTATTTTAGCTGTATAGAATTTAAAATTATGGCTTCTTGTTTACGGACCTAACTGATATGTTTTTTTAGACGGCATTTAACACTGTGTTTAGTTTGACGAATGTATTATAAACTATATTGGTAGGAAATACTGCAAATACCCCAAGAATAATACATTTTTATAGGACATTTAATTGAGAATGCGTGAGCAATTTGGAAGGCGAAAACAATATTTAGAAATAATATTATTTGAGAACTTTTAGCTTACAACTTTTCAGGGCCAATCCTACACATGAATTTGATTTTTTGAAGGATTTTACGAATATAAGAACCTTAAAAATATTCTTAATTTTGATTTCGCTACACAGCATTTTTTCGTTTATTGGAAATTTTACATTCATTTCACATTTTTTTTCTTTTTTTTTTTATCTCTGCTACATTGTTTCAAAACTACCATTTCGTATTTTCATATTGGCTAATCCACGCATTCCCAATAATCCTATTGGTTGGTCAGAATTCGATTACTTCTACCTTCTCATTTCTTATGCACTGAAGACGGTATGCTAAATGCTACCGAAGCAGCTGTTTGCTATTCAATTTTCCTCTTCAGCGTTCATGACTTTGAAGCTTTTACCTAGGTTTAGTACTTTAGCGCCAAGACTCCTTTTAATAAAAATCTCACTCAACTGTACTACAGTTCATCCTTTTAACAAGTGAAGTTAATCTCTTATTATTTGTATGATTTTTTTTTTTTTTTTCTGTCATTTATAATCAGGCCATTTGGCCTTATAGCAAACATAATTTTCATTAAAAAATAAAGATTGTGTTAATAATTAATTTATTAATAATGTGTATTTTTCAAGATTTTGTTATAGCATTTTGCGGGCACTCTTTCAGCAACAAAAGTTTACAGAAACCATAAAATAAAACCTTTCCTCATATTTTTTTAATGCAATGTTAAATGACATAATTTACATATTTACATATTAATTTACATCAATATTTCATTAAAATTATTTTTTATGATGAAGGCAGACGATTTGCATTCTGGAGAAGTATTACACTGGATATACAAAGAAAGTGAATTTTATTCTCTATATGGCATATTAAAAAAGATACGCCCCCCCCTCCCCCCTAAGGTTTTTTTTTTTTTTTTTTTTTTTTTTTTACAAATTCTACAATATATATACATATAATTTTATTTCGTAACAAATGATGAGTTATTTGAAATTAGTTTCAATTTTTAACTCAACATATCATTTTTCTATCATAAAAAGCATATCTGCATAATTTTTTTATTTAATATTCATTTTTCGCTTACAAAACTTTTTTGGCAAAACTCCAGAGGTCACCGAAAATATTGAAAAATTACTTCTATAAATCACGCTCTTACGAAATATTTTATTATCAGCTGCAATTGGGAAAAAATTACGACAGAAAGTTTTAAAGTGAACAATATATATATATATATATATGGGGAGTGGGATATGTTTTTTTTCTTTCTCAATCTGGTGAAAATATATAGTGATATAATTTTATTTTTGAAAAGTTTTCACTGAATTACTAATTTTAAAATAAGGTAATTTTTACAAAGCTTAATACGAACGGTTTATTTGGAAACTTATAAAAGAACAGAATTTTTACAAGAAAATAATATTGAATAAAAAGTTTAACTAAACATTTTCGCAAAACTTTCTGAGAAAAAGTTAAAATTTTGAATTTTAATTATTGTTTATGAAGAATTAAAAGTGATAACGTTTGTAGAAATAACTGAGCATAAAACGGGTTAGAGCAAACGAATACACTGTACGTACGTACACTAAATGTTTTATCTTGTATAACGTAGAATGATCTTAAATATTCAGTAAAATAAAAGTTGTTAAATTAATTAATAAATATATTAACACAACCAGTTTCTTGCCTTTTTAAGCAAATTAATGTTTATTATGAGTATTTCATTATTGTACATGACATTTCATTTAATATTGGAATTTGGAATGCTTTGATGCGGTTGATAGTAAAACATCACAACAATTCAAAATCATTTTAGTAAAAATTGGTTACATGAAATGTATTTTATTTACAATAGCAGAAATCATACAAGCTAACAGAACAATTTTATATCCACTACAGATTACTATTTAAAAGAGTAAAATCCGCTGTAAGAGGCACGTTAAAAATATTTAAAAGAATTTTAAAAGGTTAAAAAACAGTTAGACAACATGTTTCGTGCTTATTTACTAGCACATCATCAGGTCTCATCAGTTAATGAAAGCCATCGAGCTTTATCTTGTTGTTCTAAGAAAGGCTGCCATAGGGTTGCCAAGTCTTTACTCTGATTCTCGTTGATGCATTTATCGCCAAATTTCCAAATCATGATCTTTTCGTATATGTCTAATGTGTATTCGGTGTGGGGGGTTGCTAGAATTTTACTTTCTTCCCACTTTGGCTGGGCTTCTTTATTGTTGAGTAAAAGTTGCTTTAATGCCGTGTTTCCGTACAATGATTTAATGGAATGCTTATGTTCTTTAATCCTTTTACTCAAATTGCGCTTTGTTTTGCCAATATAATAAGATGTTATATTATTGATTGAGATGGGGACTACAGATTAAATGATTATAGGTCGATGAAATGTTTATTTGTATTGTTGTAAAGGATACAATAGATTTTCCTTTATTTCTAGGATGACTCACTCTCCTGCTCATGCACCTCTGGAGCATTAGCATAAATTTTATACGGATAGACTACGCTACCAATAGGATTTACTTTTAAAGTGAATGTCCTCAACATGAGGGTGTAATCTCATAAGTTCATTATTTGCGTTCAGCGCTGAATGTAACGTGAACCGGACTTGAGAAAAATTCTTCTACAAGAACACAGTTTTTTTTATTGTTTTTTTTTTTTTTTTTTTTTTTAAGGATTTAAACACATTTTTTTTTTCCTTCAAGATGTTTTCTTATAAAATATATATATATATATTTTTTTTTTTTTTTTTTTTTTTTTTTTATAATTAATTTTCCAAATTTTAGCGTTCCAACCATACTTAAAATCTAAGTGTTTAAATAAAAAGTATGTGTACATTACATAAATTAAAAAAACCAAAACTACTTTCATTCCTACGTAAAAATAACATAATGTTCATTCTTCCCCTTATCTCTAGGTCTACATCACGTGATCACTTAGCCGGGGAAGCTACACTGTTAAGAAAATGCAACTTTGCTGCCAGAAATTCTCAGTAATTTGAGAAAATAGTCGTAAATAACGGGAAAATTACGTTGACAAAACGTATTTTTCTATAATTACAGAAAATTTCTAGCAGCAAAGTTATATTTTTTTAGCAGCGTAGTTTATGACGCTGACGGATAATGAAGGGGATTGCGTTATCTGTCTATGTAATATTTGTGAGCATCAGTGTTACCTTCTCCGGAAATATCCAATCCATGGAGACTCGTACAGTTAAATTTACCAAGAAAAGTCATCATCACCTGACAGAGGGACTCAGGTATAAGTCGGATTTCACTCTGTGCTGTAGAAATAAAATAGTGATTGTAAACAGACAACATTGCTGTTCGAAAATAACCGCAGTATTCAAAATGCACACATTGAGGAGCTAAAATAATTTATTTACTTTATGAAAAATATTTATCATTACATCACCAGTCTTAAAAATGATTTAGTTATTTTATTTTAATGAGTAGATTTGGGGATATGTTATAAGGAAGATGAGTGAGAGAGATGTTTCTTTTATACGTGTTACTATGTCTACAAATACGCAGCGAATACATGGAGAAAAAGAGAAACGCGGTTAATTTAAGATGCTAAACACAACTCCTTTGTCTTTCATGTAAAACAAATGGGAAATTTTGAATTTTGAAAAGGCCGTTATAATGCATTAACCTAGTTCTTGGCTAGCTCTATTGAAGCCAAATGTATAGGAGTCTGAAAGACTGCAAGACAGGATATGAAAAAATAATTACAGCTAGATTGAGCAATTTCGATATTTTAAAAGAAGATTGCATCAGAAATATTGAGAAGCATAATATAGTTCAAATGAATGAATTATTGTGAAAGCCGAGAACAATTCTTATTGGATTAAATTAATGTATGAATTTTAAATTTAAATTTTATTCTCAAAAGATTATTTTATTAACAAAGGGTTACGTTTTAGAAATGATGCAAAATCTTTAATTTATGAAAGATGTACTTTAAAATATTAATTTACAAAAATTAATATAATATTAAAATCAATCTTTTCTTCTCTGAATTAAAATGTAAATTACTTTAACTATCAAAAATATAATTTGAAATAAAATTAATTTTAAAATCAATTTTTCTTATGAAAAGTGTAATAACTAATTATTCAGATTTTAAAATAAATAATCTAAAAATGAATTTATGCGTGGAACTCGTTCACACACTCCTTGTTACTTATTGGCTACTGACAATTTTCCTTGCTTAAATTGTATGAATTCCCTATTTCAATGAGGTGCAGTCTAACTGTTACACTCGAAATATGAAACTATCTTACAAATTCATGACGCATATCCACTGTCTTCCTCAATGTCTATTTCCATTGTCGTCCACAATCTCTGTTTCCAGAACCTCGTCGTCCAACATATGTGAGCCCAACTACTGGCCAAGCGGTTCTGCAATCAAAACTGTTAGATGGGAAGTGCCGGATTCAATGTCATGACACGCTCATCGACCTAGTCTTTCGGAGTTTTCCGGGGTTTTCTATGAACATCACGTAAATACAGACAAGGATACAGACCCTTTAAAAGACACCCCATGGAGGACATTGCACTATAGTCCTAGGACCTTATTGTAGTCAATAGGCCTTAATCCATAAAATAACAACACATCTACTGCGAGGTTCATCTGCAAAGTTCACATATCCCAAGCGGAATTTCTGGAAACATTTATTAGCTATGCACTCGTTCATATCATTCTCTCGAAATTCCGGGTATATGTAGTGACTTGATACGGCAGCTGTTAAGCCGGCTTTAAAGTTACACAATATGCGTAACATACGTGGACAAACTGCTTTAATATCTCCATTTATCTTTGACTGTGTGTCTGTGAGTGCATGACTCACTGCAAGAACGGCAAAACGGAAAGAACTTCTTGATTACCTTATTTTTTTTACATCTTTTCTCCCCCCCCCTTTTTTTTTAGGACAGTGATAACTGTTAAAATATACCAGCATAAAATAGATAAATAAATTTAAAATAAAATAATGAAAATATTATGCTTCTGTATGACTGACATTACATGTATTACATAGCATGTAATAAGGAAATACTCAAAAATAATTAACATTTTTTTAAATATAAAATATTGCACAAATTTAAAAAATCATAGATACATCATCATTATTGCATTTTACAATTTCACTATCAAACCAAACAAAAAGGTATTTTCCTTGTTATTTGCATAATGAATGGATAAGAATTTTAATTGAACTTTTTTTGAAAAGGAATCGAATTGCAATCAATATATATTAATCATAAATACACTGAATTAATATTTGATAACGTTTTATTGAAATGTTTGTAATAATTGAGTTATTTTTATTATTATTATTATTGTTTATTAATTTATTTTTTATGTGTGTATTTTACATAATACTTGCAGATTGTATACGGAATAGTCCAAAAAGTTTCATAACGGATTTTATTAAAACAAATAAAACATTACTGTATCAGTTTGCATGTTTTATTTATTTATTTTATTTATTTTTCTTTAACACATTTTTAAAGACATCAAGATGCGTAAATTGCTTTATGAGATTTAAAAACAGTAAAAACACGTTTAGCATCTTTCGATTAAACGTAAAAGGAAGGAATAATTTGTGTTGTCTAGGAAATTTATTTTTTTAGCAGATTTTATTGCATATAAAAGATATAATTTCGCATTTTTTTTTTTTTTTTTTTTTTTTTTTTTTTTTTAAAGAATAATAGACACGATGTTTCATGCTTTCCTAGTTCTGCATTACCCAAATCAAATATAATACATTATAATAAATTTCAAATTAATATAATATACCATGCTTCATACTAAAGAATAATAGACACAAAAAAAAAAAAAAATAATTTTCATTCATACAAATGCGTTGATAATATAAAAATTTCCGACTTTTTTTAATGTAGAATTAGGCTAATATTTTAAACAAAAATATATATTCTTTTGAACATGTCGTTTTAAACATTATATTCAACAAAAACATAGAAAGAGTAGTTTTGATTCAATAGCATTCATTTCTACTTGAATAGATGTTAGATAAATAGTTTACGTTTGTTAACGATATTTTAAGTTTTACTGCTTTATTCAATTCTTTAAAAAATAAAATAAAAAATAAAATAAAATAAAATAAAAAAATAAAATTATTAATTTGTATTGAAAACGTTCAAAGAGCTAATCTTTCAAATTTATGAATACATTGGACATAATAGTTTTTGACAGTCATAAATTAACACATTTTATATTATTTCCGAAAATGAATCGTATTCTTAAACACAACAGTTAAAAGAAAATTTCTAGTAAATAACCAATATTTTTCAACACGTAATTATTTATTCTTCTACAGATATTTTATTAGAAACTTTAACACGAAGTTTAACGAACAAATTCTTTTCATATATAATTCAATTATAAATGCATCATTAAATTAAAATTTAGTTTTGTTATCAAAAGATAATTTCACTGTAAAATCATATATTTTTTTTCATAAATTTATTTTTTCAGACTTATTAATAGATTTTTAAATGGAACTAAACTTATTGTCACTGAAGTTAACAGAAAGAAACAAATAAATGGAAAAACAAACTCATTAAAAATCTGAAAGGAAACAATAATATTAATAATAATAATAAATATATTTGAAAATAAAGCTCTATACTAGTAGTCACCGACCGGTGGTCCTGGACCACGAGTGGTTTACAACAAAAGTTTGGTTGACCACAGGGAAAAAAATGTATTTTTCTATTAGTTTAAGTTACAAGAATCGTGGTCATACATTGATGTAAACTTCGCCAAAAAAAAAAAAAAAAAAGAAAAGAAAAGAAAAAAATATATATATGGTTAAAATTTAATAAACGAGTTCGTTTACTCGAATTTTTATTTAAAATAAAACCATTCATCAATACTTTCCAAAATTTGAATATATATATATATATATATAAGTTTTCTTAAGATAAGTAAATCCTACATATTTATGCATATATTATGCTTTCCTCTTGTTAATTTGTTTATCAATTCGTAAATATATAATAAAAATTTTGAGAAAACGGTATCTTTCTTTAGATATCGATTTTCTTTTGCAGGTGCGTTTTAAATGCATTATTGATTACAGAAAAAGGTTTTATCTGATTGGCATCAGGAAGAAAGATTTCTAATCGATTTACATGCGTGTAAAAGTCTGTTTCTAAGAAAGAATCCAGAAAATTCAGCCAATTTTACTTACTTCGTTAAAAGCTTTTTCAGAAAGAAACATTTTGACAGCTTTTATTTTTCACTCTACTTCGTTTAGTTATCGCAAATGCTTTTAACAGAAGGATGAAAGAGATACCTTCATGTTTAAGTTCCGTGAATTCTTTATGAGATTAACATTTTACTTATTCATTTACGGATTTTTTTGTCAATTATTGATAAGTAAATTTTAAATTTAAACAAAAACAAGATTTTTGGGAAATTAAATATCAACTTTTTTTCGTTGAATTAATATCTTTCTGGAAAATTTTTCTAACGGCCAGTTTTTTTTTTTTTTTTTTTTTTTTTTTTTTTAAGTACAAAACATTTTATTAACCCTTTGTTGAAATATTTTTCAGATTTATTTATTTGCCGAATTTACTGGATCGCAAATATACAGTAGAATCTCGTACAACGCGCTCCCACAAAACGCGATTTCGTATAACGCTACGAAAAATCTGCGAATATTACTCATACAACGCGACAAAGAGTCTCGTATAACGCGTAAAATAAAAGAAGCACGTGATGACATCTTTTCTACTTTCAACCTGTTCAAGGAATTATTGCTCCGTTACTATGTCAACACCGAAGCTTTTAGTCTCATTGCGGAATGAAATCGCCAGTTCAATGCATGTCTCCTATAACGCGATTTTCCATTACGCGGAACGTATCCCCAGCGTTATATGAGAGTCTGCTGTACATAAAAAAATAGCTTATTTAATAAATAAATCTTTAATTTGATTCTTAACTTAAATGAACGTAATGAAAAGCATTTTTTGTTGTAAAAGGAAAACTTGTTGGTATAAGTTGACACTACTCAGTTCCCCATCATATTTTTACTGTCATAAATTTTTACTACAGGGCATATTATATTAATATTAGCAGAAATGAATACGCTTGACACAATCACAGACTGAAATGTTCCACCTAATACGCTACCTACAGTTTAGATCGATGTATTTACCTTATCATCTATTAACTAATTTTATTCAGGTATCTTTTATATTTTAGTTTTCATGCAATTCCATACAATTTCCAATGTACTGATTCCCATAATGTAATGATTCCCAATGTAATGATTTCCATAATTCCCATTTTAAATAAACTTTTACAAAAATATTTTTGCATAAATAAAGCATTGTATCAATCATTTCTATAAATATTATTTCTTCAAGATGAAAAAAACTCATATATCCTGTAACAATAGAGTAATTACTACATTCTAAGAGGATTGAATTTTAAATTACCTACTCTTGAAAAACAATAAGAGGATTAATTTTTCGTATTTTCAAACTCTAAAACCTTATGGAGCGTATCCTTAACATTTTTCTGGAATGTTTTTTAATCATCGTTTCATAGAAATCAGAATAAAAGAATGTATTCCTAAAGCATTATTAAAATTTTAAAACCACTTCAATTTTACATTTAAAAGTTTTTATAACTACTCGATACAAATAAAAAATTTTGATTAGGGAATTCAGTTTCTTAAAAAAATGAAAATTTCATGATACGCTAAATTAATGTCTTTCTATCTCAATTACTAAATTAATTCAAATCTTCTGAGTTTAATTCTTCGAAAGTAACAAAGCCATTATCTTATATCGCATATTTCAATAGGAAATCCTCAGGATGTCTCAGGGATGTCATGTGCTCCATAGGACATTTTCAAGATGTCCCGAAGCTATATGAGTTGCGCTATATAAGTTGTGATGAATATTGCACTGTGAAACTTAAAGCATTAAAGCAATATGAAAAGAAAATTTCTTTAAAACGATTTTCCTCAGTTTTATTTTAAATGTATGTATATAGATTAACTTGATGGGTGATGGCAAAAAAAAAAAAATATATATATATATATATATATATATATATATATATATATATAATAGCAATAATAATAATAATAATAATAATAATAATAATTGGTCTAATTGTACAAAAAGCATAGTAAATAAACAAATTAATTAATTAAAATAAATAACTGATTTTTTTACTTTAAATTATGAAGCTCCGTTCCTTAGCAACCGTTACTATAATCATTTCTTAAAATTTTTCTTTTTGTAGGTTTCATCTCGATTTCAATTTGACATTTTTAAAACTTTTTGCCAAAGGAAAAATCAACCTGATTTTTTCAACATAGAACACAACAAATGATGACGAAACAAAAATCTGACTAAAAGCGATACTCCTGTCATAATTGAAAGACATATCACGTTTTTTTTTTTTTTTTTTTTTTTTTTTTTTTTTTTTTTAATTAATTTTTTTTTTTTTTTTTTTTTAACTGATATTTATATTTTAATTTTGCTTGAAAAACATGAAATCTTGTATCAAATTAGTGATTATAAAAACCATATTCAAGAATTATTTCTTATTTAAAACAGTATTTATGAGAATCAATCTAAAAAAATAATTGGTAAAGAAACATAGAAGGAATGGACGGAGAGGGTTGAGGAAAGAGCGAAAACCAAAGCATGTTCGAAGAAGGACACACACACACACACACACACACAGACACAAGCAGCGAACAATGAATGATAAATATATCATGAAAGAAATGTTTGCTTAATTATGAGAAAAAATTTTATGAGAAATGTGGATAATGTTTGGATTCAGAATCTTTAAAAACATGATATTAATTAAAAGAAAAAAAAAAAGCAGCTGTTTTGAAGACCTGTATTAATTTAAAAGCATGTGGTATTTGAAACTCTTGTTTTCTGTCATAATATGTACCACCGTAAATTATTGAAAAATATCATGCATAACCCGCCAACATTTTTTTTTTTTTTTTTTTTTTTTTTTTTTTTTTGAGAATCTACACATGATGTTTTTTTTTTTTTTTTTTTTTCATGTAATGAAAAATTGAAAAGCATTTAACATATAAATTGTAAAATGTCACCGAAATATACAATTCTGTATCTAATGAATAAATGAAGTGCTAACAAGAAACAGGATTATATTAAAAAAAAAAAATCGTGGTAATAGCTGGATAAATTAATATTTTCTGCTTTGTTTCATATCCTTGTTGGATGTTACTGAACTTTTAATCCACGAACAAATAGGAGGAGAATAACTTTGAAGCCTTTTTACTTTCTTCTATATTCCATAGAAGAAAGTATTGGATTCGTAAACATTTTCGACTTCCGTTTTCAGTGTATTTACAAGTTTTGAGAGATCCAGAACACGAATTGATATTTTTAGAAAATGTCTGTATGTTTGTGTGTGTGTGTGTGACAAAAATTTTTTGGCGATGGCATCTCAGAAGCTACTGCACAGAATTGCATATAATTTTATATGCAGATGCCCCTTGACCTAAGTTAGTTCCTGTCAACTTTTGGTGTCAACTAACCAACAGGTGGAGCTGCTATGCAACGTTATCCACAATTTAAGGAAAAGCTATATCTCAAGAACTACTGCACAAAAATGTATATAAAGTCATATATATATGCAACTTTATATAAATTAAGTACTGTCTGTGTCACGATTGGATTCAAGCGAATAGATCGATTTTGATGCATTCTTTCTTTTTTTTTTCCCTTTTTCAAAAAACGCTGATTTATTCAGGATGTTGGAAGAGAATTTTTAAATTAATTAAAATATATTTCCAAGGCCACTCTGCACTGATATTTTAAAGTTTGTGAGCTTGCAATTTGTCAATTTCCAAAACGTGTTCCTTAAAATCTGAAAGCTGGCACTTTTTTTTTTTTTTCCAAGTCTGGTTAGATTATAAATAATGGGGGTTTGAAAATAAAATAATAAGAAAATAAAAGTTTTATAAGAAAATAAAAGAGCTTTTCTAAAAAAGATCACGAATTTCAAACCGATACAAAGGTTAGATATTTGCTATAAACAGTGTACATATAACAAAAAACTGTAAATTAGGTTGAAAATTAGAGATTTTACGGAAATAAATAAATAAATAAATAAAATTTAAATGTGAATTTTTTTCAGGTCATTTGGATTTAATATTATCAAATTTTAGAAATATCAGTTTTTTCAAATTTCATCATTTTTAATTCTTTTTTTTTTTTTTTTTTTTTTGGTCATGTTCTATTATTGTTAGTAGTATTATTATTAAAATATAAAAAAATTTCTTTTTTTTTTACTTGCAAACTTTTAAGTGATTTTAATATAACTTAAAAAACAGCTAAAAATTTCACAGTCAAAAAATTCTTAAGTTTTATTTAAAGTTGGAGATTTTACATTTATAGATTTATAAGATTTTCTTTTACCTGATTAATTTACACATTTTAAGAGATTTTATACTTACAATTTATATTCACTTTTAAAAATAGTTCATTTATTTTTATTTTTATTAGTTAAATTTTATTTCCGATTCATTTGCTAGAACAATTTAACAATTGTTTTTGAGGGAGTATAATTTGCAACATGTGATTATAATTTTTAATTAAAAATATGCGCCTTCATAACTGTACATAATATTTGTTACATATTGATTTGAAAAAGAAACAAACCAAAGTTATGGGGAAAAAATGACAAGCGGGCAAGTGTCACTGAAGCATTTTATTTTTAAAAATAAATAATACAAAAGTTACATAGTTTGTTAGAAATCTTTTTTCTTTCCTCTTTTAATAACATTGATTTGTTAGCAACATTTCATTCATATAATGATTTTCCGATTCGTTTCCATTTGTCTTTAAAAGCGGAAAATATACATTTATGACTGTGCTTTGTCAGCATTTTCTTAGAATTTCTATTTCATTGTCGAAATATAGGGTAGAATTGTACATTTTTTGCTTTAAGATTTTACATTGAAAGGAAAGAAAGCCTAGCGTAAGCAAAAATTGCATGCTCAGACACGACAAGGATATTTCCTTTTCTTTTTTTTTTTTTTTTTTTTTTTTTTACAAAAAAATAAATTAACGCTACATGTAAAATATTCAATATAATCAGCTTTATCGGATTAAAAAAAAAAAAAAAAATGGGCAGGTTGTTCCAAAATAACTGCGCACTTTTCCTTTTTTTTTTTTTTTTTCTTTTCTAACTTCTACTTTTTTTAGGAATTTTTTCCAAGTTTATCTAAGAGATTTATGTTGAACTGTTTTTATTGTATAAAGTTCTTTTGAGAACCTTTACGTAAGAATTAAAAAAAAAGTACTAAATTTAAAGTTCTTATAAAAATTCTTTGGTCAAAATATTTATAACATTTTTAAAAAGACTATTTGCCTACGACCATAGGAGATATCTCAGTTATAAAAGTTCCAAAAGTTCCTCGGTCACAGGAACTGTGAAGTCACCCTGTTTTTAAATGTGAAGTATAGAAAGTAAATATTCAAAAATACAAAATACTTCGATTAATATGATTATTTAGAAAGGGGAGGTGATGCCTACTTTTAAAATAAAGTATTTGATGTTAGGTTAAAATAAATTTAAATGTAAGGATGTGTGTAGTTCACTCTAGCTTAAACCTGCAAAACGTAATAAGTAAATATTTAAGATTAAAATTTGACTAATAAAGTCATTTAAAGAAGTTAAATATTTTGTTCTTAAAATTTTTATTTCATTTAATTTTTTTTAACTGTGAAATTAAGATAACTTCTTTTACCCAGTAAAATAAATTTTGAGAGTCTTATAAGCAAGCTCGTTACATTTACAAAAGTATCACAGACATATAAAAAAGGAAAAGGGAAAAGAAAAATGAAAATAATTTGTTACTTTAAGTGGCGTACTTTGAACACTAAAGTAATATTCCATTGAAACCGCTGTCTCCGAGGTTTTTCCCAAATGTCAGTGCGTCAAATTTAGAGCCGTATGTTTCTGAATTTTAATTTGAGAACTTATACTTTAAAAAGTCCTTCCATTATCAGAACTTTTATAAAAACGTTTTGATGAGAACTTATATTTACAGAATTTTTCTGAAAAAGTTTTTTAATATAAGTTCTTAATTAGCTTTTCATCAAAAGTTTTTTATAAAAGTTCATTTTGAGCTTTTACGTTAAAACTGTACTTGTAAAAGTTCCAGTGAATCCGTTAAACTGGAACTTTTAGAAAATGTTCAATAATTCTTTTGAACACTCAATAAAGGGCATTTTTACATGCGTTTAATTGCCATATTGTTTAATTAAATTTTACTTTTAATTTAAATAGCATTTTTGAAGTATTTGATTTCTTTAATACTTAGAAAAAAGCAACTATTAAATATACAGCGGATATAAAATAAATATTCAATTATTGATGATAAACCTAGGGAAGAGAATTTTAAACTTTTGAAATTTACATGTAAAACTATATGTCAATTTATACAAGTCAGTAACATGCTAAATATTTTGCACTTCTTCCGCAAAGGTAAAATCTTATTTAAGGGGAAAAAAATCGTTCATTTCAAACGTTTTCTATAGTTAATACGTCTTAATATAAGAAAGCCATTATACTAAATTTAGAAAATGAAGTAGATTTTTAGCTATACATCAAAGAATAATACTTTGATCCATAGATTTTCCTTAGAAACCAGTGTCTAGAATGAATATTGATAAAATATAAATAGCCATTTTTAACTAAATTAAGTACAAATTTTTTAAGATTATAAAATTATCAGATACGATGAGGTAGGATATCCCTTAGCATTTCACATAATGTTATTACTGTATGAATATTCTTTAAAAAAATCTATTACATTAAAATACAGAACAATTTCTTTAAGACCAAACTCGTACGATCTGGGCATGCGCAGGAAAACTTTGAACCAATTCGGAACGAGAATATTCCTTTCTCTTTATGCAGTGCAATAGGAACTTCGATGATAGAGATCGAACAGATACCATTGATATTTCATATGTGTATGGCAGACGCATAATTAAAGCACAGTAATAAAAACAATTCACACAATTCATACTTTCCAAGGAAGTATATTAAAACCAAAGCAATTCGCGAATACTTATCGGTTACCGTCGTATGCATTTTCGCCAAAATTTTCCTTACACAGGATAGTATTTCAAGATTTTTGTGGCGTCATCTGTCGCCATATAAATATACCATACCATATTCCTAAAATTATTTTTTTCCTTTCCTTAAAAGGAAAAAAAAATTTTTTTTTAATTAACAAATTGTCAGAGTTTATTGCTCTTTAAAAGTTACCTTTTATCAGTTAAAAACTTTGCTTAAAAAAGATGAAGAGAGATATTTAAAATCAAAGAAGGTTTTATTTTATTTTATTTATTTATTTTTTAAATCTAATTATTATAATCTCTGATATTTCATTTCGGTATTATATTACAGAAAAAAATAATTTAAAAAGAATAACCTTAAAATATTGATATTTTATACGAGTATAAATTTACATAGTATAATTTATTATTAAAATTTAATGAGCAAATTAACTTCCTAATGTATTAAGTTAATTTTTTTTTAAACAGTATACTTCTGTTGAAATATAATATTTTAATAAAGTGTTGTAATATTAAAAATAATAATAATAATAATAATTCAATTAAAATCAATTTATTTTTAAGTAGCATAGCATGTTTCCAAGTGCAAATAAAATTATAATTGTAGAGTATAAAGAAAACTCTATTAAAATTTGTTTTAGGTCAAATTATTTTGCCTTATAAATTTATGTGATTTTAAAAGTGTATCTTTTTGTAAATCGCCCATAAAAAAAAAGAAAGAAAGAAAAAAAAATTGAGATTTTTTTTTTTTTTTTTTTTTTTTTTTAATCTTTAGATTAAATATGGCGCCAAAACTGTCATATTGTATGGAATATCATCCATGCTTGCTAGATTTTATTTTCCGGCTGTATAGCAAACCACATTTTGCATATTCATTAGTTTGAAGAAAGAAAAGCTTTATTTACATTTGTAAGGCAATTATCATTTAACTATATTTTTTAAACATTGCACAGTAGTAAAGTTATTTTAAACAAATTCACAATTTTGCTTTAACCACATCTCAATGTCAAACAAAGTATTTAAATAATAATACATCATTGTATAAAACTATACGTTGACATATTTGGCTCATGCACCATTCCCTGTTTCTTTCTTATTTTGACCAATATATTTTAAATCCATCTTCTTGGGTTTAAAAGGGGATGAAGTTTGATTTATATTATTTTAGTGATCATTCCACGGGTTTCCTGTAGCTTCATTCCTAATTTTACATGCTGAATGCTCTCATAAATTAAAAATAATTCATAAGAGGAAGATGCAGTTTCATACATGGTTTTATTATTATTATTATTATTCAATATATTTTAATGTGTTTCTGTCTGAACTATATTTTAAACTATCATAACTGCATTTCAAAAATGAGCCTTAAAGTTGACTTTTATCTTATCATTACTTTTAAAACATTCTGATTTCATGATTTCTTTTAAAATTTCCTAGTGCACGAAAGTTTCATTTGGAAGAAACATTTTAGGTTAGTTTGATTTTATATTTATTTTTAGTAGTCATCGAATATAAGATTCTAACTTACTTTTAATTATTTTTAAAAACTGATTCTATAAAAAACTGTATTTGAGGAGCAAACATTCAAACCGTGTTTTCTCCTTCGAATACAATTTTTCAGAAAACACAAAAAACTAATAAATTAAAAAATAACCCTTCTTAGACCCTAATTATCATTTGTTTAGTTGTATTATTGGTTACTAGGAAGATCTGTAGGCCTACTTTACCTAATAAACTTAGAGTTAATTAGAAAAATGCATTTGAAATTTGGAGAAAGCATGTTTTGACCGAAACACAGAGGAGAAAACATGTTTTGAATGTTTCCAATGTGGAGAAAGCATGTTTTGACCGAAACACAGAGGAGAAAACATGTTTTGAATGTTTCCAATGTGGAGAAAACATTTTTTTAATGAAAAAGTATGTAGCTCGAATATTGATGAAATAACATTCTTAATGTAATAAAGTAATTAACAGAACAGATATGGTTATGTAATTATAAAATTAAATTAAATATCTACGCTTGGAAAATCATCATGCAACTTGTAGGTAAGAACTAAAACTTTTAAGGCAATTTGAAATTTAAATTTTTAAACCAATATCTTCACTTAAGCAATTTCACGCTTCATCTGTTTCTTCATATTCTACATGAAAGTTATTAGTAATGATATCTTTATACCATTTAAAATCAGGCTGATTTTTTCACTCTTCACCATACAGTAATTGTAAAAGTTTGTCTACGTCATTCTGATGCCTTTAAGTTTGAGATGAATTCTCTTACCTTGTTTTTTTTATTAATGCTTAGGTGGCTTTTTCTATCACCTCCTCTCTTTTCCTCAATAGGTTCACCAGCATGTACCTTAGTAACAATATCGGCTAGCATTGTACGACTTATTTTAGTTATAGCCATGAAATTGTTTTTACACACAGGAATTCTCCTACCACTGCTACTAGTAATAAAATAAGAAGCAGAAAATGCATGCTGTAAGCCAGATGATTGCGATTTATTTTGGGTTGGGTTATTAGGTCTACGTCGAGTTACATTTTTTTGTAACGACCAATGAGGCTGTAATAGAATCTTGTCGCTGTTTGTCCGGAATTTCGTAAAGTCTATCCCGAAACTTCTTAACGTCATTAGGTCTAACATCAGTGCATGAAAAAGTATTAATAGAATGTTTGCATGGAGCATAAATGTTGTTATCTAAAGGTGCTGAATATCGTTTCTTTTTCGCTTCTTTTTTTTTCCACCAATTCTCTGTTTTTTTCTAGTTCCATAATTAGAAGTACTCACTAATACACCATCTATTAATTCTTCCATTTGAAAAAAAAAATAAATAAATAAATAATAATAATAATAAAGTACACTCCTCTAAAATGAAGAAAACAAGATAGAACTAACGAAAAAATAAACATAAAAGCTGGTACATGTACGAGTCACGCGACCAGAAAGAGCAGCACTGACTGGTTGGCTGGAGAAATCACAGTTTGACTGAAAACAGGCTCTGGAGGAAACACTGTTTGATTGAAACCCTAACTTTCTAAGAGCATTTATAATGTGATAAAAATTATTTTGGTTTAAAATAATAGTATAATTTTGTGCTATTTAATGTTGAGTTCACAGAAAAATCACTAACTCATTTTTTTTTTTTTTTTGGAGAAAACACGGTTTGATTGTTTGCTCCTCATTTAAACTAAAATTTTGTGTTTCTGTTATTATTATTATTATTTATTTATTTATTTATTTATTGATTTTAGTAAAAACAAATTTAAGATTTATTCCGATTTGCAGTTTATTTTTAAAGTAGAATGAATTAATATTTTGGACTAAATCCAATTGATTTCACAAATCTGGGAATGAAAAATCAGAATCAAAACTATTATTTTACCCTTAAAATGCACTTATTATTGTCTTGGAAAATTAGAATTAATGATATATTTTTCAAGTGAGTGAAATCTTTGTCTTTCATGTATGTCTTTTATTAAAAAACTGTGACCTGTTATCGTTCATAGTAAGTTAATATAATTATAATCCGGTAGTAAATCTTAGTATTCATTCATTTTGCGTGAAAAGCAACGAATAAATTACACAGCAAACATAAAACGAATGTAGTTCTATAGATTATTAGTCGATTTGGTGTGACAGAGAGGAATTGTATTGTGGGATTAATTTACATGCTTGATGGTTTGGTAAGCATTATCACAAAGATTGACACTATCTAATTAAGAAATATTGATTCTTTCGATAATTTATATAAATTCTGCCATTCTTTTAAATACCCGAAACATTCTTTTGGTCATATTTAGAGTAAAATTAGGAAAACCTTGGGATTTTATTTTTATTATGTGAAGTATGCTTAGATTTTGCATATCGAAATTTCATGAAATTTATCCCTCCTCCCTCCAACCAAAAGATAATTTATTAAAACAGGGTGTTTTAAACCGGTTAAGAGCAATGTGATATATTAATGCAAGGGTGTTTTAAACTTTATGCAGTGACAAGATTTCTGTCATCAGTGTAAAGATTTCCAACATCCATCAAATTTTGACAGGTATTAACTAGTTAATCTTAATGTCAGCGTATGTATTTATAAGGCAGCCAAATATTATATGAGGGCAAATATATACAAACAAAAATATCCTTCTAATTCTAGAATAAAAAATGTTTGAGTATATGTTTATACAGTGCACTCATTATTAACTTCACTGCAATTAATTATATTAAGAAAAAATAAATTCAACTAAGAAACTACATATTCTTTTTAGAATTCTTATATAGTATAGTGTAACATATTTTGGCTGAAGAATATTAATGCCAGCCTGTAACGATAGAAAAATTTATTGGTTGAAGTTTCAGGGTTATATAATCCTTAAAATTATATAGTCATTGAAAAATGCTATAGATGCTTCCTTTTGTAAATGACACTTTTGGAATAACCTCACAATATATATTTATAGGGAGTTAGAACCAGTGAATGCCGTGTCCACTTGCAATGAAATACATTACAATTTTTCGGATCTTCGAAATATTAAGCATGAGGACCAATTAAGTCAATGAAAACCTTTAAATTATAAATTCATTCAAAAATTTTATCTACTTTTTTTTTTATGTTTCGTTTTGTTTTGTTTTGTAAAGCACACTCTTGAAATAACCTCACAACATACGTCCACTTGTAAGGAAATATAATATTATAATTATTTCATCTTTGAAATATTAAACATGATGACCAATTAAATTAAAGAAAATTGTGATGCTTCAAATTATATATTAATTAAAAAAGTTATCGTTGTTTCCTTTTGTAAACCAATCCCACAACATAAATTCATAGGAAGCGAGTACCATGGAATGCCACATCCAGTTGCAATGAAACACAACATTATTGTTTTTCGTCTCTTTGAAATATTAAGTATGACGATCAATTAAATCAATGAAAAATGCTTTTTTTGTATGTTAATAGGTTAGTTTGTCAACGCTTACTCTATTTCAGTTCTGAAATAATTTAAAATAATCTGAAGCTGTGTTCGATATATCTGTGATAAGCATTAGTTTATACTAAATGGCAACTACGCATAAGTTTGTGCAAATTTTTTTTTCATTAGTTATTTATTTATAGTTAGAAAATAAAATATCACATACAGACAAATGGACAGAGAGACATATAACACAACCTGAATATAAAACCTGAAAGTGCGTTCTGAAATTGTATAAATCCTTCAAAAGCCAGAAGTCAAATTTTTTTACTAATACAACATTTCCTTCTGTTGAATTTAGAGGAAAGTAATAAATAATTCTTCAATAACTGTAAATCTAAAGTTAATATATTCTGCTAAAAAATACAAAAGAATCCATATGTATAAAAAACAATGAAACTGTTTTCGTTAAATAAAATAATCAATAAACTAAGTTATTAATTAACTTAAATTCTCATACGTGCGTGATTTTTAGCTATCTAATTTAATTACTAGAACAAAAAATAATAATTATAATTTTTTTTAAGTTGGTAAATAAAGCAGATAAAATTTCCTCATTAGTTTTTAAATCGAAATGAAAAATAGTATGGGAAAAAGTAATTGCGTGTAACATTAATGCTGTACAAATAAAAAAAAAAGCGCGGGGAATAATTATAGAGTGCTTTTCTAGACTCACTTATAAAACAATATTACAAGTAACGTATTTTATTAATTACTGACAAAGAAAAAAGTAAAATAAATTTATAATTACAAAACAAGTGTAAATTAATTTTTCTAAGTATTATGTTTTCGAAATTTTCGATAGTTATACATAGCAAGAGATGTGCTAATGTTGTAGAAAATTTGTATCTCTGTTGTAGAATAGAATAATTTATCGTTAAATAAATATAAATGTAGAATGTGTCATTTTAATCAAGAAGGTTTAAACTTTTTGAAAGAGTGCTCACATAAATATATTCTTAAACAATTTTAGTAACTTCCATATTAACAAAGAAAAAAGTATATTTTGGAAGTAAATTGTGCTATAAAAACTAATCATACAAAAGAACTCCATTTAAAAAAAATGCTTTTTTATAGTATATAAATGTGTTTTCCTTTAAATATATATAATAATGGAAAATTTTATAAAATGATTTTTTAAAATTAGTTGACTGCGGCACTGAAATTAAAAAAATTGAAAAAAGACGTTTTCAAAAGTAATGATGAATTAACAATATAAACTGAAATTAAGCTGTTTTATCCTCGTATCGAATGTTTTCTATAGTTTTAAGTTTGAAACCATCTCTCTATATATATAATCGTTATCCTTAGTGAGTGATTCATCATCGCCCATCCCAAACCTCTGGACCTAGTAGCATGAACTTTTATGACAATGTTCCTTCTATTACGTGGACATCAACTAAAAAGCGATTTTACAAAATTCGCCCACCAAGATGGCGGGGGGGGGGGGAAGGGAGGACAATACGTGATTTCACGAAATCCTTCATACCTCAAACAACAAAAAAAAAAAACAGATATCCATAAAATTTTTGGTTTAAAATATAGCTAACACAAATATCTAAAAACAAATTTCTGGAATTTTAGAAATTCTATCCCCAAGGGGAAGAAGGGGGCAAAACGTGATTCCACATGCGCAAAACATGATTTCGCATAATCCTATATATCTCAAAAAAAAAAAAAAAAAAAAAAAAAAAACAGACACGTGAAATTTTTGCTCTAAAATACAGCTAATACAAATACCTAAAAACTAGTTTTTGGAATTTTAGAAATTCAGCCCATAAACGGGGGAGAGGGTAAAATGTGATTTCAAATAATCCTTTATATCGCGAAAAAAAAAGGGGGGGGACAAAGGATATATGTGAGATTTTTGCTCTAAAATACGAGTCATATAAATATCTAAAAAACGGTTTCTGTAATTTTAGAAATTCGTTCCAGGTGGGGCGAGTAGAGGGTGGGGGACTATGGGAAAAATAAAATAGAAATACAGTTACACCGTTCAAATATGGTACAGATAGGTTTTAGAGACCTGCAAGTCGAATGAGAATATTTTCGAAAATTTGAAGTAAATAGGAGGGGCAGAAAGTGGGGGGGGGCAAAAAAAAAATAGAGTTTGATCATTCAAAATTGATACATAGAGGTTTTTGATACCTATAAATCGATTGCGGATATTTTCGAATTTGTAAAATTTTTAGGAGAGGCAGAAGGAGGTTCGAAGGGGCAAAACAATAGAAATAGTGTTACATCGTTAAACTTTTCATGGTGGGAACTTTTTAACGGTACTTTTCGGACTACAAATCAAATGCAGATATTTTTAAAATGGAAAAATGGTTAGGATAGACGGGAGGGGGGCGGAGCGAGTAAATTAGTATTATTAGGTTTTAAGCCCCGACAAATCGACTGGTTATTTTCGAAAGTGTAGAATTGTTACGAGGAGCGGGAAGGGGGATGGGCGCAGGGACAAAAATAAAGAAATTCAGATAGACCATTGTAAATTAGTATTATTATGTTTAAAAGCCCGAGAAAAGGATTGCGGATGTTTTTGAAAGTGTAAAATAAATAGGAGAGGCGGGAAGGGTGGACCAAGGAACACGGGGGCCATGCGCACGTGCATACGCTGACGCAGGCAGTGGGGGGCCCGGACCGATTATTCCACCGATGACAGAAGAATTCTTTTGTATTTTATATTTATGTTTTCCCTTACGATAATATAATGATTGATTAAGAGAGTCGAACATAAATGTGCGCGCTGTCGAATGCAGTGGGGACCCGACGCGACATTTTTCCCGATCAGAGTTTTTTCATTTAAAAATAGTATCCATCTTTCCTCATATTCATCATTAAAATAGTATCCATTCATTTAAAAATAGTATCCATCGAAGCGGTCATAGCCTGCTAGTTAAATATATATAGGAAGACCCACGGTTGAGAATAAACTAATCAATTTACAGTTTACATAATAAAGTATTTTGTAAAACTATAAAAAAAGTAAAAATGAACATTGCAAAATGTTAAAAGTAAATAATTAAATAAATAAACGTTACATTATTTTTTTATCTTAAATATTATATATATATATATATACATATATATATATATATGTTTTTTTTTTTTTTTTTTTTTTTTTTTTTTTTTAATTAAAGTAATCTTGTGTGCTACTCACACGTCTTTCTCTTACCCTGCATTCAAATAATTAATACTATAAAGACACATTGCAGTCTTAAGATCAATAAGATAAGATAAAAAGTTCAATCTGCTTTAAAAATAATCTAAAATAGGTTTAGAAAAAAGTTTTAGTTGACATATAATTCTGTGTGAGAAGGGCATTCGTTCCTCTTAGTCCCTATATATATATTATTTAAAGCTGTTACTCATTTGCTTTCAAAATTGCCAAACTTAATAATTTTTTTCAAGTGGCAACATTATACGGATTTCAAAATACCAAATTTTAATTTTGGGTAGCCCTGTATATTGTGTATAAACTGTATGCACATCACATTATGAATTTAAGTTTAGTTTTATTTGAAAAATATCTAACACAAAATGAAATACACTTCCAGTAATTTCGATGTATAGTCCCAATATATTCAAATACTTTAGGTAACCCTGTAAACACATGATGAATGATACCACAATTTACACAAAACATGATTTTATGCATATAAAAAAATATGTTAATTCCATTTTGTTTAAATCTGTCTATAGATGTAACATTGTACTGACCAAAAGTTACATTCATAGACGTAATGTATTTTAATTATCTTCAATGTGCTTGAATACGAACGGTTTGCTTGATTTCAATCTCATTATATTTTACCGATTTAGAATACGAAGTTCAGATTTCTTGCTATCACTTCTTCTTGAGATAATCTGATAATAGACACACAGAAAGATACATATGCGCAAACACAGAACAAATTCTAAAAACATGATTTTTTGATACAGGGGACCAGAAAACGTATAAATATACCAAAAACTCAATTTCGAAATCGTATCAATCGTTTCAAAGTCGTACCAGTAAAACAGAAAAAAATTTAAAAAAAAAAACAGTATTCTAAAATGTCATTATTATAATTCAAATTTTCTGAATCATTCCTTGTACCTAGTGTAGTTAAAAGAATATCTTTATATATTTTATTATTACTAAAAGCATTTAAAAATTTTCATTTTTATATATGTGTTGTATTTCAAAATATTTACTTTTTACTAGTTTAAAATGTCTCACAATCTTCATGTCAAAAATTCTCTACGTGAATTTACTTTTCAATTTCCAATAAATCCACCCCATAACTTGTGTTGATCCATAGGACAACTGAATTTTTACGACAATTTTTCTTCTGTATATTTCAAAACTTCAATTTTTTTTATAAATATTTTCTTTTTTTTTTTTTTTTTTTTTTTTTTTTTTCAAATAAAATGCTTTTTTGAAACACTGTTGCCATTTTGACGAATAATTTTTCTTCTTCGTTCCTCTCAATTTTCGAATTTAAGTGCGCTAAAAAATATTAAAATAAACTTGTGTTATATATATATGTATATTTATATATAATATATTTAAACTTGTAGAATATTTTATTAAGTAGTGTCTATGCAAGGAATCGTTGAATCTAAAAAATACATTTTTTATTCGTCAATCATTTAAATGCTATAATTAAAAAAAACTACTACATTAATTTGTATTACAAATAAAAATCTTAATGTATTAATTTGTATAAAATTTAAACATCAGAGAAACATTTTATACATCGAGTAATAAATTCTAATAACAAAAATTCTTTATGTAAATATTGAAACACTAGTAGGCTACAACCCGCTTCGCTGGACACTATTTTTAAATGAATCACAATAATTAATGAATTCTCAAAATCGCATTAATTTTTATTATGTGATAAAAAAAAAGAAAAAAAAATTCTGATCGGGAAAAATGTTGCATCGGGTCCCCACTACCTTTGGCAGCGTAGACCCGTGCGCGATGTGCGCGAACGAATGTATATATATGATTGCTGCGCGCGTGTATTTCTTCACCAACCTTATGATTTCTCAAAGTTCCACGTTATTACTCATAAACTTTTATTCTTAAGAACAGGAATTAAAAAAAAAAAAAAATATTTTCTGATCGGGTAAAAACACACCGGATCGCAAACTCATGCGCGATGCGCGCGCACGCGTAAAGATATACGGGATATGGCTGTACCAGATTTCTGATCTAAAACTTATTCTTGTTACTGACCCGATACAGCATATTTCAAATCTTAACTCTTTTCTTACAGTTACTACTTAAATTTTCTAATAAAATATTTATTCTTCAAAATAATAAGATATGGATGGGTCTCACCTGAAATCTTCTAATCCAAAAGTCCGGGTGTGGATGGGGCAACTATCATCCATTAAAGAAACAAAACTTGATGAATGTAGCACTTCTTAGATGAAAACAGAATTTTAATGCTTTGTTAGCATACACTTAAAATGAAAACGAAAACAGAACAAAAAATATCTACAGTATTTACAATTAAATATTAAATTAAATCTTAATATTAACGTTCTTAGATTGTCATTAGTTCTTAAATATTAATTCTAATTCCTTAAAAGTCTTAATTGTTCTGTTAAATTTAATAGTTCTGTTTTAGGACCGGGGCTTGTGTAAACACAACGATCTTAACGTAGCCCCATCTCCGTTCGAGGTCTTTTCTGTTCTGCTTCTGATTCTAAAAAAGCACCTTTCGCGAAAAAGAGGCGCCCGTCTGTCTGGAAAGGCATTTGTTCTGAAAGCAGAAGAATGAACGGGAGATTCCCGACATCCTCCCACCTTGAGTTGCGACTAATCGGAGGAACTCAACAATCCAAGTTGAAGTCGTTGAGGGGGTTTCACCACACGGCCAGTTCGGGAGACCACCGGGGGATTGGAAGTGGGATCATGGGTTCTGGAACTGGTAGGTTCTGGAGGGTCTTTCACAGGTTCCTTTTCTCTGGGGTTGAGTATCGGTTTCTGTGAGAGGTTCTTGTTTTCGGAAGTCGAAGGACTTAAATTTTCTTGAACAGATTTATGTAAAGTGGGGCGATTCTTAAGTTCGGTACTGTCAATTTCTAAAGGAAACAATCTTTGCAATGGACGCAGAAAAAATCCATTTTCGGTCTTCACCTTAGCTAGGCGTATGACATTATCTTTGCCTGGGTAAATTTCTATCACTCTTGCCAAAGGCCAGTGAACACGTTTCTTATTGAAATCTTCTAATAGGACAACATCGCCGACTTTCAATTGTTTGAATCTTTTGGTCTTAGATGCATGTTGACGTAATTGTCCTAAATATTCAGCTCTGAATCTGTTTCTTAGGTTTTCTCTGATTATTTGCCTATATCTGGCTCTGCGGTTAAGATCTTTAGAATCTAAAGCATCTAGGTCAGGTACTCCTGATGTTGGTAGTTCTCTTAGGAACATCATTGGAGTTAAAGGTAAGGGATCTGTGTTATCTTCGGAAACATAGGTTAGGGGCCGTGAATTAATCACTTGTTCACAGTCACAGAGTATGGTGTTAAGTTCTTCGTAATTCAAAGATGCACGACCTAAGTTTCTTTTCAGGATTCCTTTAACCATTCCAACAAGCCTCTCCCACCAACCTCCCCACCACGGTGCTGCAGGAGGATTGAATTTCCATCTGATCTTCTGGGTGGAAGCTACCTTGCAGATGGTTTCCCAATCTACACTCGAGAGAGCATTGCTGGTTCCTAGGAAGTTCTTCCCGTTGTCTGAATAGATGATGTAGGGTCTGCCTCGCCTTGCTATGAACCTTCTCAGAGACTGGATAAAACTTTCTGTAGACAGAGACGTAATGGCTTCAAGATGTATGGCTCGGTAGACAGCGCAAGTAAATAAGGCTATCCACGCTTTTGATCCATCAGAAAGATGAAGAGGACCGGCTAGATCTACGCCCACCACTTCAAAGATGGCTGCTTCTTGTACTCTGTCTTCGGGTGG
Source organism: Salticus scenicus (assembly GCA_963930645.1). NCBI lineage: Eukaryota > Metazoa > Arthropoda > Arachnida > Araneae > Salticidae > Salticus > Salticus scenicus. Next base: position 110,775,639 of record OZ005650.1, on the reverse strand, counting down.
TACTCCAGGTTCAACATCTATTTTGGAAGTCTGAAGTTTTCTGCAAATCACGCATTTTCTTATTGAATTTCTAATGGATTTTCTAGACTTCAGTATCCAAAAATTTTCTCTGAGTAGTGTCATTAGAGTGCCGACTCCAGCGTGCTGATTTTCTAAATGCTTCTCGAATACCAATCTTTGGACGACGGGATGCTTGTAAGGTAAGATCAGGGGATATCTGAAGTTTTCACTGTCGTTTGTTTGAATTATATTGGTTTTTACTCTTAAGAGACCAGCTTTATCTTCGACAGGCCTTAAATTTCTTAATTTTGGATCTGTTTTCCCTGAAAAAGATTCTTGTTGTACTAATCGTAGAAGTACATTTTCTGCTTTTGAAAATTCTTCAACTGAAATATCTAATTCGGACATTTTCTCAGTAGTCTTCGAATTATGATAAAATCTATATATCCAGGCAATGGTTCTAACTGTTTTCTTGTAAGAGGAAAAATACTGATAAAATCGATTGAAATTATCTTCTTTTTTATCTAAAAGATTTAGGATTGTCTTCCTTTTTTCGCTGTTTATGATTTCTTCGTTTGGGTCTTCTTCTATTTGAGGCCATTCATTTTCATGTAAATAAAGCCAACTCGGACCCTCCCACCATCTCGATTTCTGTAGTTGTTCAAAGGAACATCCTCTAGACGGGAGGTCCGCAGGATTCAAATTTCCGGGTACGTGTCTCCAATTGCAAACTTCAGTCAGATTTCGTATTTCTAACACTCGGTTATGTACAAATGTACCCCATTCTTGTTTTCTTCTAATCCAACTTAAAGCAGTGGTTGAATCTGACCAAAATATGGTATTTACATTTAAATTTAAATCGTTCTGTACATTTTTGGCCAACCTAGCGCCAATAAGACAAGATAACAGTTCAAGGCGGGGTATGGTCAATTCCTTAATAGGTGCAACTCGACTCTTAGCATTGATTAACTGGATTTTGATTCCTTCTGAGGTCTCTACTCTTATGAATACGCAAGTGGCATATGCTCGCTTGCTTGCGTCAGAAAAAACATGTAATGATGTTTTCTTTTCTTTCTCTGGGCAAATGTTAAGCCACCGAGGTATTTTAATTTGGGATAAAAAGTTTATTACTTTCAGCCAATTAGAAGATTGTTGTTTTAAAGTTTCAGGGAGCTCTTCGTCCCACTTCACCTTCTGAATCCACGTTTCTTGAAGGATTAGTCTGGGAACTAAACTGACAGGTGCTGTGAATCCCACAGGATCAAAAATTCTTTGGGTAACTGATAAAAGTTTTCTTTTTGTAAAGGGTTCACTTATCTTTAGGGGTTCTTCGATTTTACAAACTAAACTGTCATTTTTCAAATCCCAGAGTAATCCTAACACGGGAGCAAACCTCGGTTCATCTTCAGTTTTGTCGATCATAGCCTGGGGCCAATTCGATCGCCAGCATCTCAAGTTGAAATGTGCCGAAGCCAAAATTCCTTGAGATTCTGATATGAATTTTTCCGTTTCTTGAATTGAATTCAGGCTGAGGAGGGAATTATCTAAATAGAAGGAATCTCTTAAGAGCCTAGCTGTCTCTCGCCATTGTTCGGGAACATTTTCTAAAAGGTGATTTAATGTTGCCATAAGCAAAAAAGGGCTTGAAGTTAGGCCGAAAACCACACGACAATGTCGATAAATTTTTAATTTATTTTCGCTATTAAACCAAAAAAATCTCAAAAAGTCGCGATCTTTCTCTGTTATTTTAATTTGCAGGAATGCTTTCTCTATATCGGACGAAATTCCTATTTTGTATTTACGAAATTTATTTAAAATGCTAGGTATAATTTCTACAAGATTTGGTCCTTTTGTTAAACAATCATTAAGGGAGGGACTGTTTCTAGTGTGTGCTGAGGCATTAAATACTGGACGAATTTTAGTGGTTTCACTAGATTCTTTAACCACCGGTCTGTGTGCTAAATAATGTACCTTGTCCCTCTTCTGGTCCAATACCTCTTCTATAATCTGATTGTTTTCCCAGAAATCAAAAATTTCCCCATATTCCTTTTTCCTATCAGATTTGATTAATTTATTTTCCGTCTTGTACAGGCACTTTTCTGCCAACGAGTAATTATCTGATAAAATCGAATGGTCAACTGTCCATGGTAAATTGACTTCATATCGACCGCTTTTATCTCGTTTAACAGTTTCTAGAAAATGATTCTTGGTTTCTTGTTCTAAATCCTGTTTCGATTTATTATCTTCATTAGTAATTCCTAGAGTGTCAAGGCGCCATAAATCTGATAAACTGGCGTTTGACACGTGTAATGACAACGATAGACCCGCCAAAGAATTGTCCTGCTCACTCTTGTGACCCTCTGTCTTTCCCAAAATGGTCCAACCCAATTTAGTTCTAAATGTAGTTAATCCCAATTTTGGAAAATATTTTATGTCATCTGTGAACAGTTTAGCGGACATATCAGCTCCCAAAAGTATATGTACTTCGTCTGGATTTTTCTGGTATAAACAGGATTTATTATTTCTAGGGACATCTGATAAATATACACCTTCCTTTTCTAAGAGTTTTACTAATTTATCATCGCGACATAAATTCACGCCTGTGCATATTTTTTCTTGATCTAGTGCTTGTATTTTACACTTAAACTTATTATCTAAACTCCCGATCGTAAATTCATAACGATTATGTTCAGCTGACATTTCCATGCCCCCAAAAAGACCATGTCTGATTGTTTCTTTATTCATTCTTTTTAATTTTAACTTATCAGCTGCAAACTTACTGATGTAACTATTATGAGATCCGGAGTCAATAATTAACCGAATATATGATGATTTACTATCATCTCTGTTAGAAATTGCTACTATTAACGTCTGCAAATAAACATTCGCTTGTAAATTATGATTCGATAACGCCAATTTAGATTGATCATTTCTTTCGTAATTACTTATTTCCTGTTTCGAATCTTTATTTCCATTACACATTATGTCTGAATGTCTACGATTACATAACTTGCATAAAGTTTTTGATACACAATGTCTAGCTAAATGCGATGGTTGAAGGCATAAATAACACAATCCTTTCTTACGCAATAGATTAACTCTTTCATCAAATGGTAAATTACGAGTTTTGACACATTTGTTACTTAAATGCGATTCTGAGAAAAAATTGCACCTATCACTTTTATCTTCATTTAATAAATCACAAGCAGTAGGCAATTTCCGGTTCTGAGTATCAAATTTATTAACGCGGGGGGGAAAAACATCTCTACGATTTTGATTATCTAATCTTTGAACTCGGGGGGAGAAATGACTGGCGCCGCTATCCTCTTGTCTGGTAGTTATTAAGCATTCGCGCGATACAAGTTGTTTATTTAAGAAAGATAATATATCTTTCACGCCATAATTAACACCATGAAATTCCATATTAAATTGTAATGCTAAATCTTTAGGTAATATTTTTAGTAATATCGGTGACAATAAACTGCCGTAACTATCCAAAGAAAACTATCCATTCTAAACTTCTAATGTTAGTTTGGATTTCATCGTAAATTTTCCTGAGCGATTTAATGTCACTTGAATGTTTTAGTGGGGCAATATTTAATAATTTATTCAAATGTACATTCACTAATAGGTCTTGTTTGCCATATCTTTCTTTTAAAATATCTACTACTTTTATGTAATTACTCGCGGTAACAGAGAATCCTTCTATACATTTTAAGGGGTCAGGTGCTAAAAATGATTTCAAATAATTAAATTTATCTACAGGATCTAAATTTTCATTGTTATGAATAGCCGTTTCGAATGACGACCAAAAAGTCAGCCATTCAGCTGCATTCCCGTTAAATTTAATTGGATCTAGCTGTGGGAGTTTAATGTGCATTACTTCTTTAGAAATAGGTCTTCTTTCGTTTTCTATTGATGAAACGCTTGTTTCACTTTTCTTTAGTTCTTTTAATTTTCTATTGGCTCGAAATCTCCAAGTAATTATTTTTTCACGATATTCATTAGCCGCTTCTAATTCGGCTTCTAATTGGAGCTCTTGAGTTAAAGTTTTAATCTCTGCATCTTTAATCTTTAACTCTATAGTAGTTTCATTTAATAATTCAATAGTTTCTTCTAAATCTACAGTATCTGGATCTATATCATCACATAAAGTTTTTAATTTCTCTATAAATTTATTTATACTGTCTCTTATGACAGCTCTTTCTTTTTTAGCTATTACTAAATTAGCCATAATAAATACAAAATTTAAAATTTTATAATATTATCTATCTTTTCAATTGTAAATAATGGATATAGCTGCCCACATCCCGTGTATGGGATGATAAAAAATATGGCTGTACCAGATTTCTGATCTAAAACTTATTCTTGTTACTGACCCGATACAGCATATTTCAAATCTTAACTCTTTTCTTACAGTTACTACTTAAATTTTCTAATAAAATATTTATTCTTCAAAATAATAAGATATGGATGGGTCTCACCTGAAATCTTCTAATCCAAAAGTCCGGGTGTGGATGGGGCAACTATCATCCATTAAAGAAACAAAACTTGATGAATGTAGCACTTCTTAGATGAAAACAGAATTTTAATGCTTTGTTAGCATACACTTAAAATGAAAACGAAAACAGAACAAAAAATATCTACAGTATTTACAATTAAATATTAAATTAAATCTTAATATTAACGTTCTTAGATTGTCATTAGTTCTTAAATATTAATTCTAATTCTTTAAAAGTCTTAATTGTTCTGTTAAATTTAATAGTTCTGTTTTAGGGCCGGGGCTTGTGTAAACACAACGATCTTAACATAGCCCCATCTCCGTTCGAGGTCTTTTCTGTTCTGCTTCTGATTCTAAAAAAGCACCTTTCGCGAAAAAGAGGCGCCCGTCTGTCTGGAAAGGCATTTGTTCTGAAAGCAGAAGAATGAACGGGAGATTCCCGACACGGGAGGTGCGCGCAAATATTCCTTCTGAAATCAAACTTTTATTCTTCACGACCCTCTTCACTTACCGTCGCCGGAAGCCCCAGCCAATGTTATTCTATGGGGAAATTTTCTTTACAAATAACTTATTAACTAACACTTATTTTTAAATCATGTTTTCACATTCAGAAAATTTCCATCTGTTAAATTGACGGACCTTTTTTAAAAATGTATTTTTTTAATTTTTGATATTTTATTTTGAAATTGCAAAATGAAAAGAAATCACGTATTGAAAATTTGAATTTTGCAGTTTCAAAATAAAATATAAAAAATTTAAAAAATACTTTTTTTAAAAACGCCCGTTAATTTAACAGCTGGGAATTTTCAGAATGTGAAAACAGAATTTAAAAATATGTATCAGTTTATAAGTTATCTGTAAAGAAAATTTTTCCATAGAATAACATTAGCTTCGGCTTCCGGCGGCGGTGAGTGAAGAGGGCCCTTAAGAAAAGAAAATTAAAAAAATCATTTCTCATCGGGTAAAAAGTCGGACCAGGTGCCCACTGCCTTCGGCAGCGCAGTCCCGTGCGCGCGGCGCACGCCTATTCCTCCCCCCCCCTTCCAGAACCTCCTAATTAACCTACATATACCAATTTTGAACGGTCTAACTCAATTAGCTGAGATGCAAAAGAAAACCTAATCAGGACATCTTAAAACGTGTAAACCAGGTGAAATCTCGAATTCCACTTTCGTTAATATAAAAGAACTTTAAAATATCTTTCGAATGATGTATTAAAAATAATTTAATCATAATTAGAATTTGAAATATTGAAATTTCAAAATATTACAGCGCCATCTGGCGGTAGAAATTTATGTAATCTACTGTTCGATTTCAAATCAACAAAACTTTCAAATGATGTATTACTTATGAAATTATTTTAATTAGTTGATGAGATAAAAAAGAAAACCGATTCAGGAGACCTCAATATGTGTAAATCAGGTGAAATATCGAATCCCATTTCGATAAATAAAAGTATTTTAAAATATCTTTCGAATGGTGTATTAAAATGATTTTAATCATAATTAGAATTTGAAATATTGAAATTTTAAAATATTACAGCGCCATCTGGCGGTAGAAATTTCTGTAATCTACTGTTCAACTCCAAATCAACAAAGCTTTGACATTATGTATTACTTATGAAATAATTTTAATTAGTAGCTGAGATACAAAAGAAAACCTAATCAGGACATTCTAAAACATGTAAATCACGTGAAATCTCTAATTCCATTACATACGGTAGTCGGTTAATGGAAGTAAAAAGAAAAATAAATATTTTTTAGGCCCCCCAAAACCTATATATACCACGATAGTCAGGTAATGGAAGTAAAAAGAAAAAGGAAAAGTGTTTTTTTTTTTTTTTTTTTTTTTTTTTTTTGTACTTTCAAATGTATTTCGTTGCTATGGAAACTCCTATCGTCTTTTGTAAGATAGATTACGTGTTAGAATAAAATTTAATTTGCAATTAAAATCTAACTTCTTTGTTTATTAACCAAAATTGATGATATTTGAACTGCAGGTTGGTTTTGTGCTGCATAGGTTGTATATTAACTGTTGTGTGCGAAAAAGAAAATTTTGTAGAATTTTGAAATTTGCAATTTTCAACCCCAGTTCATCTATGGAACAGTTGAGACAACAGCTATAGGTCTCAATGCATACCCCTACAGCAACAACCCCAATTCAAGATCTTGTGACATTAATGATTTCAAGATGTTTTGTTTCCGTTCCAGACAGCGGAGAAAATCGTCTGTTGATAGAATGCCTCTTTTTAAGAAATTAGCCGTGGATGTTTGGTCATTTTTCGATCGACATGGGTCGACATTTTAATTAAGATCTCCGAAACTAATTAAAATTTTTAAATTCTGTTTTCAGGAGCCCCTCGAGAAGGCTCCTAAGCATCTGTATGTCAATTTTTGTACTTCTGCGTTCAATAGGGGCTGAACGTATAGAATAACAGACAAGCAGACGGACAGACAGACAAACCTTTTCTTTTATTATTATAGATGTTTTAATACAAATTTAATTCGTAACTACAAAATAAATCACATACAAAAAATAATTAGGAAACTATTCCTTTTAAATTAACAGTATTGCTTAAAACTAACATATTTTTACAATTTTTACAAAGCAAATTAACCCGTTGAGCGCCACGCGAATTCTTAAGGAAATCCCCGTCAGGCCACGCGCGCTACTTACTGTGTTTCAATAATATTCATTAAAATGCCTTAATGATATGATCCTGTAATAAATAAAAATTAAGTCAACTTTAAACACATTTTCAGTAATTACTTAAAACTTTTAATTTTAAACTCGGAAAATAAGCCACCTAATAATTCTGAAAATTCGGGCAATATTCAGGTTGAAAGTTATAGTCCTCTACTGTTAAACCCTTTGACTAAAAATAATTTCGGCTATTAGTTTTAAAATAATGTTAGTTTAACTAAAACAATTTGCACTTTTTGTGATCTTGCCGTTTTCTTCTTATCACTTTGAATAAGGAAATGAAATTTTATTTGCTCTCTCTCTGTTTATTTTTAACTGATTTCTTCTACCATTTGCTTTCATATGACTAAAATAAGTATGTAGAATTATTTTATTTTGCTGTTTTTTAAATTATGTATTAACATAGTATTTTTATGGAAGTTCACTATTGGTACCAAAAAATGTAATCATGACCCTTAGTGGACAACCCTGTCCACCACTGGCTCATGCGACTTTTAAGGTCAGATCCAATAGTGGACACAATTCTGTAATCTCGCAATTTTAGAGTTGAATTCAGTGTTCTTAAGCGTCATTCTAAAGCTATATTTAGCAACATGCGCCGGTCTGGGCTACATTTAGCTAAAGCTACATTTAGGAACAATACATTTAGCAACTGGCGCCGGTCTGGGACATACTGCTACGAGGGTAAGAAGACATGCTATCCCAATTTTCATCTTCTGTGGAGACGATTGATCCCCGGCTTTCCCAAATTTAGAAAACTGAACAAAATGGAAATTCGCTTGAATCATAAGATAATCTTGCGACATTTTAATTTTTTTATTCGCATTTCTTTTTTTAAGTTCAATATTGGACTAGTAAATTAAGTTCGATACCCATTGAAACATCGACATTGAAATAGCATAACTGCTGTCAGTATTTAGAGCGTTAAGCATGAGTGAATTTTATGTCGCACTAGTGCTAGACTATGGGAAGTTAACGACGGTCTCAAACTCACCCCTAAGGATAGTCAGGAGACATTTAATAACCCTCAAAAGTTTAACTTTGATGGGAACGGGAAGGATTTTTCGGCCACGAGGAGAAATTTGTGATGGGATGTCTCCTGACTAGCCTTATCAGTGATTCCCAGACTGTCTCCAATAACCAATAGTATAGCACTAGTGCGACGTAAAATTCAGTCAAATTTCAGTCCTAAATGTTGACCCTAACGGGTATTCATGTAGATGTATGTGAGGACAAACTGCTAAAACGGGTCTAACCCCAAGATATAGAAACGTTTGGTCACCTTAATTTTAAAGCAAAAATTCAAAGGGGTCCACTACTGGAACGAAAAAGGGTCCACTATTGGGTTTTTAGTGTGTCCACTACTGGCTCATTTTAAGCTCTCCGGATTTTTTATTTTTTACATATATAAATGCTACAATTAGCAATTTTCATAATACAGTCGGGTTAAGAACGAGTTAGTAAAGGTGTGAAATATTAATTTTTTTTTGAAACTCTAAAATTTAGGGAATTACACAAAAAAAATAGCCGGAAAATGTCCTTAAAGTGTCCACTACTGGTGCGTTTACCTTAATTCTTTTTAGTTTTATATCATATTTTACACTGTCAGCCACCAGTGGTTGATGCGGCTTTATATCACATTTGACTCTGTCAGCCACCGGTGGTTGACGCGGCCTAAACGGGAAGTTTAGTGTCAGTCACCGATGGCTGACATGCACTTAACGTGTTAAAAACTCTTCTGAATTAGAATAGTTTTTTTTCAAATTTTAGAAAATTAAAATGCATAACTAAGACATTATTGCGCATATCAAAATTTCTTTTAAAAATTTTAAAAATAAAATAAAATTCATTGTAAGTAAAAAATAATAATATTTTGTATGAAAATTAAAACTTATAATAAAAATATCAAGACACTGCATTTTTATGTTTTATCCTGAAATGTAGTTACTTTTCAAACTTTGCTGGTCTTTAAAGGATTTTTTTTCTTAATTTTGTTATGTTTAAGTTTTTAATACTAAATCTTCTACATATTTATTGCATAGGTTTCCAAAACATCATACTCTAAGCTTTGAAAAAGTATATTATACTTGACTTATTCTCAAAAACATGTAAAAATGGTCGTGTGGTACAATTCGAATCTTTACAATTTAATTTGTTTTGTATAAAAGTTTGAAGTGAATTAAGTTGATGTGCTTAAGTTATTAAATATAAAACAGCATAAAATTGCAATGTATATAACAGTAAAATATACAAATTCTTACTGAATTCCCTATTGGATTTAATGAAAAAGTAATCAACACATATTTTTATCATTATTCAAACAGTTAATATAATGGGTAGACAAAAGGGATGGGGACCACTGTGCACAGTGAATTGGAAATGCCTTTTTCGTGAGATGATACTGGGCATCTTGGAATAGATGTGAAGTTATTATCCCATTCTTTCACCCCCTGAGTCACCCTGGATATGGGGTGCCGTAATTTCACTTTAATTGTGAGCTCCGATTTTGGCTACCTTAGAAGTGTCACCAGTGAGACACTCTTTTCAACTTCAGGTAGTTTTTACGATGTATGTGTAGATATCTCTGATCTTCTGTATGAGATTCTCTTTGAGAAAGCCATTATTTTTACTACTTTTAAATTAAAATAGTGGATCCAGAGATAAGAAATTCCTATTCGTGTTATTGATTACTGAGCAATTAATTACCATTTATTTTATAATCTAACTCACACACACACACATTTTAAAGTACTTTACATTTTTAATGTCACATAATTCGACCTGCTATTAACTTACAGAAAAAAAGTAAAGTTTGTGTGATGCACTAACTCAATTTTTTTTTTCTTTTTATTCTTTTATGTGAAGATTCTTTTATGTGAAGATGAATTTCTTCACGTAGTCGTGATCGTTGACTAATGTAGATTTCTGTAAAGAAAGTCAGGTTAGCAATACTTCAATAATAAGTCCATTTGCTGTCATCAAGATGCTTTTATTGAATAATTCTTGCAAAAATATATAAAGTATTAATATATCCAATAATTAGATACAGAGCGTTGTGAAACATTTAATAATGAAGTACATAAACCCAGGGTTAAACGTTGAGATTGTCGCATAAGATGGGGGAGAGAGCGAAGTAATTACATGTTTACAATCCTATGATCTGGAGCAGTTCTGAGATCCCTACACCAGAACAGATCTGAGATGTCTGAAGAAAAAGAGCCAAATTTTAGAAAAGCAGCCAAACTATAGTGCCAAATACTTTCATTGTTTATCGGATAAAACAATGTTAATTTTTGAATTTGTAATGACGGTTTATAATTGTAGTAACCCTTTAATCGCCAACATTTTGCCAAACTACCGTTAGACAAGAGAAAGAGACGGTTAAGAAATGCAGTCATCAATATTGCGCAATCTAAAATAAATTACATCCTGTGTTGAAATAATATAAATTCTGACAATGAGTTTCCTTGTTTTATGACTATTTGAGAACACTTTTTATTTTATAATTACGTTTAATGTCAGAATTTCCGTTAGATATTATTATTATTTTATTTTCTTTTTATCCCATAAAATAAATTACTTTTCTATTTAAAAGATAAACATTTTATTTATAATTTAGATATAAAACATATACAAATTAGATTTCTGAATGATGTGTGTTAATGTTTTATGTTAATAAATAGTGTAGGTCGTATGTATAATTAAAATTGTGCAATTTTTAATGACACTTAAAAAAAAACAATTCTTTCTTCAAATGTCTGAAAACAAATTATGTGAATAAAATATCACACATGAAATTTAATTATTTTATATTGCGATAATGCATTATTTTATCATTAGATTTTGTTTAAAAAAAAACTCAATTAAAATTTAACCAAACATATGTGAACACCTTCACAGTGATATAATGAATAAATGTTTTGCCTTTCCATGTTACAAAAGCAGCATAAAGGAAATATAGTTTTTTCTTTGTTCTTGCAATGTGGTAGGAGAACCATGAATGAACAGCGTGTGGCTTGGTTTATTGAAACGATGTAAGAAATGCAAATTCAGAGAAATTTTAGAACGCGATACGGGAAACCACCATCCCCAAGGCCATCCTTAAGAAAATAGCATAGGAACATTATAGAAAAGGTAGATAGGATTTGAAGCAGCATATAGGCTAGCCAAGGAGAAGTGAAGAAGATACGGGGAAAATTGGACAGATTTTCCAACATTCACTACTAATGTATGAACGTAAGGCATCAGAAGAATTGTGAATCCCTCTCACGACAAAGTGAACATGATAAACAGAAAGCGTCTTGATATGTTATTATGTACAGGCTACAATTGTTACAAGAAGTCAAACCTGATGATAAGTTAAACCGTTCTGTATTTACTCAGGATGTTATCGCACGTGCAGATAAGGATAAACAATTTCTGAAGCACATTTCCTGTTTAGTGGAATCAACTTTTCGTGTGTGTAAGAAGTTTAATATGTTGTTATAGAATAAAAGAACAACAAAGAGCAAAGAGCAAAAATGAAAAAAAATACGGAACAGCATTTTTAGTCTAAATAGTTATGAAGAATCCTTAATCAGGTGATAGAAATTGGGCACGAGTACAGCTTGAAAGTTGAAAAAAAAAACAAAGATTTTATACAATATTTAAGTAGTTTGAAAATTTTGATTTCAGTTTTTCACAAGAGTACCACATATTTTTAATTATTATTACTCAAGCAATAAATAAATTTTGCAAGTGCTACGATTTTTTATTTTTATTTATTTATTTATTTTTTAATAACAGTATTTTTTTTCTGAAAGTGAAATATTAAAAAACGCAATAAACTTTTTTTTTTTTTTTTTTTTTTTTTTTTTTGAGTAGGGAGTTCTTTCAAATATTTTTTGCAGCAACTGCCACTCATATGCAACTTTTCCATTGAAAAATAGTATACATGGAAAATTAGAATTATTTTGCAATGGTACCACATAAAATAATTTGATTTACACAACAGTTTACAGTCAGTAAGTCTTTTAATTATACTTAAATAAACTAAAACTGTTACAAATAGAAAGAAATGTATGCATATAATTGAAACTTACTGCAATATAATATACGTGGAAAAAAGTTTACGCATATGATGTACATATTTTACAGAACCATAAAAAGGAATTCCAACACAATATGGACTGCCAAATTAAGTGTTTTTTGGTTTTGTAAATGATGTTTTGGATTTAAAATTTTTGTAAATACATATTAAATACATACTATTCACTTTCAGTTCTTCTGGAGCAAAGCAAATCTATTCGTTAACCAATGGCTGAGGGTTAAATTATTTTCAGTCGATTTTACAAGGTAAAGCTAGAGCTAACAGACTGTATGCAAATTTTGGGACTAAACGTTTAGATTTGTGATTTCTTGTATTCTGTATTGAATTATTGATTTCCTGTTATAGATTCTGGGATACAAAATAAAATTGATTTGAAATATTTTTTAATCAAGCCAAACATTCTTTAACTAGACATTAACCTAAAAACACGGAAAAGAGCCCGGAACAGAAGAAGTTACTCATTATCTTTAGTATACATATATGTAATTAATTTTAATCAATGAAAATATAATTAATTTTAATCAAATATATAATTATTTTTCAGCAAATATATAATTATTTTTAATCAAAGCTGTAAAGGAAAGTAGAAGGGTTGTGGAGACAAAAAATTTCCTCTCAGAAAAAAGGAATGACTGACGGTGCCTCCAATGAAAATTTCAAAAGACAGCGGCTATATTTGGGCATGTTAACCGCTGTTTTATTAAATGATATAGAAGAAAGTTTTGTGCTCGCTAAAACATACTTTATTTATTTTTTTATTTTGTTTTTAGTTTTGAATAATAAATAAACTTCGTTAGTAAATTGACCTGCACGATATAACACAGAAATTTCGAAAATTTTGGGATCTTTTTTCGGACGCGTTTTTTTCCGAGGAGACGTTTATTCAGAGAATGTTTCATCCAGAATACGTTTTGCTCAAGGAACGTTCTTTCTAGGGGAAGTTTTTCCCTGAGGATGTATTATGGGACACATTTTTTTTTTTTTTAATACCTCAGCAATATCTAAGATGACGCTTCTTATTTTTTGCAGACGATAATTTTATTTGGGACCAATAGCAGCATTGACATTTTTTTTTTTTTTAAACATTATGGATAACATTTTATTCATTTTTCCATTTATTGTTTTTGGCAACTATGATGTCAAAGACACAAAAAACAACTAAATAAGAGAAACTGTTTGCAAGTTGGTAGATAGCGTGAACCTTTATTACCGAATGTTTTTTTTACGGATAATTTCGTTAATTAAGGCGATAGAATTTTTTAGTTAAGATAAACATATATTCCTTGAAATATTCGGCAAACATCGGTACATTTTGCGACGATATAAACCCTCTTGTTTTCGAGAAGATGCCGTCGCAGATAAAAAAAAAAAAAATCGGACAGCAGTGGCAGTAACTTTATTTTTATTTTTAATTTTTCTGTAATATATATAGGAAAATTTTAATCACTTAGTTTCTCTGAAGGAAGTGTACTTCTAATTAAAATTTTAATTTATTTTTCAGAGCGGAATCATGTATTTTTTAGCTTATATAATTTATTTTCAAAATAAATTAAAATCCTTTTTTTTGTAACATATACGATATTTTACATGGTAAATTCCATTTTTAACTAATATTAAATATTAAACTAGTTGGCATAGGTGGACTCTGCTCAGTTCCCCATCATATTTATGTTCTCAGAAATTTCTAGTGCGAGACATTATTACTAGTGGATCTGCAGATCAGGAGCCTCAACGTCCTATTTGCATCAGACATTATTCAATAGGTCATTTTTATTTATTCCTTATTATATAATAGTATATATTGATTCGATCGACTTATTACCAAAATCAAATACATTCCTGAGGGGGGCGACAGCCCCCCTCAACCCCCCGTTGTATCTCTCTTTGTATACCTATTTGTATATGATATAAAGTGTTACGAAATTGTAAATAATTGCATTTATTTTTGTATAAATTCTTTCAAAGAGGTTTAGTAAGTTGATAAAATGCTAATTTTGTGCCTTTATAGTCGTTTTAGCGTTAAAATAGCCAAATTTTCCTTTAAAAACGCATTAAAAAGCTCCTATAGGGGAAGAAATAAATTTGGCGCCAAATTTGGCGACTATTTCCCTCCTTGGCGATTTTTTTTGGCGATCTTGGCGAGAAAATCCTTATTAGGGATATACCAAATATGGAAGCTCTAATCTCATTGGCTGATGTGATACGAGAATTTTCCAGAACAGTCTGTTTTCGATAGAAAAGTATAAAAGCAGCATTATTTTCGCCAAGGCGGTCAGTCTCAGATCTATATCACTTTCGTCAAATGCTTGCTCAATGGGCTCATGAATATGTGTACCAAATTGGAAGTCAATAGCGTTATTTTGGGGGTCGCTATCGCGGTACATACAAATTCTTCCCATAGGCCATAATGGTAAAAAAAACTTTGGCGTGTCCCTGTACACGAACTTAGAAATGGAATGCACACCGAAAACTATACAGCTAATTTCGTGGGCATCATGAACATGTGTACAAAATTTCAAGTCAATAGCGTGTTTTTTGCGGCCGCTATCGCATGACAGACAGACAGACAGACGGAATCCAAAATCCTTTTGAGTCTCAACAGAGGGCCTCCATTCACATTTCGGAAAAAATTGGAAGTCAATAGCTTGATTTTTGCGGTGGCTATCGCGGTACATACAGATTCTTCCCATAGGCCCTAATCATAAAAAATCTTTGGCGTGTCCCTGTACACGAACTACAAATGGAATACACACCTAAAACTATACAGCTGATTCCGTTGGGCTCATGAACACGTGTACCAAATTGCAAGTCAATAGCGTGATTTTTGTGGCCGCTATCGCGGTACATACAAATTCCTCCCATAGACCGTAATGATAAGAAAAACTTTGGCGTGTCCCTGTACACAAATTACAAATGGAATACACACCCAAAACTATACAGCAGATTTCGCGGGGCACATGAACACGTGTACCAAATTGCAAGTTAATAGCGTGATTTTTGTGGCCGCTATCGTGATACATATAAATTTCTCACATAGGCCGTAATGATAAGAAAAACTTTGGCGTGTCCCTGTATACGAACTACAAATGGAATACATACCAAAAACTATACAGCTGATTTCGTGGGGCTCATGAACATGTGTACCAAATTTCAAGTAAATAGCGCTTTTTTGGCGGCCGCTATCGCGCGACAGACAGACAGACAGACAGACACAGCCCAAAACCGTTTTGAGTCTCAACAGAGGGCCTCCACTGACGTTTCGGCAATAATGTTAAAAGAAATCAATTTGACCAAAGCTTCATACAGTGACAGAATGAAATCCCCGCCTAATAGGCTATCCACCGTTCATTTCGATATATTTATCTTATTCTAATCTATTAATTTATTTTATCAGGGTCAATTTCGTTGTTTAGTTTTCAAGCTACTATTTCCAATGCAATAATCCTCAAATTCATATTTATATGAAAAATTTACAATTTCGCTATGTTGATAAAATCGTAAATTACGAATAATTCACGAAATTTTCCTATTAGAATATTTGTATTCAATCATGTTCAAACAAATATCATAAACGTAATTTTGAAGTTGTCTAACGTATTTAGGATCCTCAAAATGGAAGTTTATACTCAATTTTGCTTTATTCTGACATGTTAAATAAATCGTAAATTCCAAATAATTTACGAATTTTTTAAATTGGAAAAATCATAGTCTATGATATCCATGCCAGTATTCTAAATATTATTTCGAAAGTGGTTTGACATCTTTACGATGAAAATATCCCTCAAGATTGACGTTTATGTGAAATTTTGCTCTTATTCAGCCATGTTAAGAAATTCGTAAATTTCCAATAACTTACGAAATCTTTATATTGGAAAATTCATAGTCATTAATATTCATGCCAGTGTCCTAAATAATGTTTCAAAAGTAGTCTGACATCTTTACGATGAAAATATCTCTCAAAATTGACGTTTATGTGAAATTTTCCCTTATACTGCCATGTTAAGAAATTCGTAAATTTCCAGTAACTTGCGAAATTTTCAAAGTAGCATATTTATAGTTACTGATGTTCATTCCGGCATCAAAACTGATATTTTAAAACTGGTCTGACATTTTTACAATAAAAAGTTTTCATTTAATGCACGTTTAAGTGATTTTTTGTCCTATTCTCCCATGTTAAGAAAATCGTAAATTTCGAATAACTTACGAAGTTTTTAAAATCGAATGTTGCAAATGAATAGGGTTCTTGCCAGTGTCGAAAGTAATATTTTAAAACTGATCTGACCTCTCTGCGACAATTTGTTCTTGAGATATCGTGTACACAGACTAACAAACTAACGGACTGACCCACTAACAGACTAACACACTAACAGACTAACAGACTAACAGACTAACAGACACCCTACAGACAGACACCATAGAAATTTTGTCATTTTCGGATTCCTCACACCTGAAAACGTGTAGAAAAGTCAAAAAACCGAGGTCGAAATTTTTCACGATTACCTAAGTTCCCCATACCTATAGTATGATGGGGAACTAATAATTTATTATCACAAAACATGTGTATCAGATGTATATTTTTATCATATTAATTTAAATATATTTTAATTTATAATATTAGATATTATATAAAAAGGCAAAAAAAAAAAAAAAAAAAAAAAAAGAAAAAGAAAAAAGTCAAATTTTTCTCTTTTTTAAGTATCTATTAACGCATTACGATGATAAATCATTCTCTTAAGAAATATTTCGATCATTAAAAGAGCATAAAATGCAATATAAACTGTTTGTTATGAACATAAGGGTATGTAAAATGAAATATATACTTTTTAAAACCTTTAAAAAGGTAAGTATGTCTATAGCATTTATGGATTCTTTTTTTTTAATGTTGTGTTTTTTTTTTTTTTTTTTGGTTTGATGTAAAACTATTATTTTAGAGAAACAATATTTTTCCTTGTTTCTTTTTCAGTCGTTAAAATTTCTATAGTTTTAAAATATATCTATTAGTTGTAAGGGAAAGTTTTGTCGTTGTGTGGCACTCAAAAAGAGAGTTTGGACACAAAATCAAACCTTTTAATGTGATCCAAAGTAGTCTGATGAATTCCAAGCTTGGAGAACACTTCTGTGGATGTTATTGTGGGATTTGTCTTGATCACACTGTAGCACTTCTTCATTGACACTGATCTAAGTTCATCTTTCCAAGAAAAATCCCCCAAAGGAAATTTCGCAAACTATCTTTGGCATGTTCCAGCTGTTACTGCGTTCTCTAGAAACATCACACACATTTTTTTTCTTTGCATCCATTGAGTTATTCCCTTTTTAAAACTAATACAACATACAATGGCTTAAGTGCACTTTTTCTTCACCCATAGTGACAGTTCTACAAGTTTGAAAAATCCAACTAAAATGCGAAAAAAAGTGTGTAAATCATCATTCTTACACTAAACTAACTGCTTAAACTAGTTTCAGTCGATAATCGACAACGCATAAAAGTGCACATGTTCAAAAACTACAGAACTTTCCCTTACACCTAATATTATCGTTATTGTAATTTCACAGTTTAATATGAAAATTTAATATCGTAAGCTCATACATCATAATTATATATATACATATATATATATACATAATATACATATATATTTTTTTAGAAACTAGTAATTTCTCTTGTTAGTAGCGTTTAAAAAAAGAAAAAAAAACACATTAGTAACTTTTTATAATAATGTTGGAAATAAAACATTCTATAACATTTTTTAAAAGAGAAAAACTTCATAAATATGAAAAATACACAGGTCTGTTAATCGCACTTTGCTTTATTTTTATTTATTTATTTTGCATTGCTTTTAATGACTCTGATGTATTTTGATGCGTTGAATTCAGAAATTTTTGTATTTTCTTCTTATCACCTAAGGGATTCTCACTAAGTAAGGATGAAGATCAAAGAATTCTCACAAAGCCTGTAACAAATTCGAAATTAAGTATAAAACACATTAAATACGCTTTTATTTACACATTATCTTTGAAATGTGTTTCGCTACACCGACGATCTGTTTAGAGATTTTTGTCTCGTGCACTGCTTGGGGGCTTTGAGGGGGGAGGGAATTCTCTATGCAGTAGCCAGCAATAATTTGTAAACATGCTAACACTCCATCACCTCTAATACATATGTCGCAAATTTCTACACTTCTTTGATTTCTTCGTTAAATAACTTTCCTTATTTTTCACTCCCACCACTTAGATTTTACGAGAAATAACTTAGATGGGAGTTCAAAAATGGAGCTTTAAGCTCAAAAAATCCTGTTTTTCACAGAAAATGTAAGTGATGGAAATTTGTGAACAGTTTTTCTTTATTCAGCATAAAAAAAATACACTGGAACAGCACATCATCTTAAAGGAAAAACTTCATCGCTGAATAAATGATAATACATTAAAATTTGTAAGAGAGAAGAAAAAATGTTAAAAATCATTTTTATGACGCGTTGTATGTAACTTCTGATTGTTTTAAGAGAAACTAAATGGCATAATACCTTTTCGCTTATTTATGAAAACAAAAATCTTTAATAATATAATTATCTAAAGTTATCAAAAATTTTAAAAATTAAATTCCTTATGGGCAGTATATTAGTTAAAAATATGTCTTAGTAATATACGATTCAAGATCATTTTTCAAATTATAAAAAATTTAATAATAATAATAATAATAATAATAAACCTGAATTTTCAATTGAAGTATTTAAAAGATATTGGCGACACAAGGCTTCTTTCATATATGGGTATCATTTTCTATATTCACTAATGGTTATTTGTACTACTTTTTTGCTTATTAGTTTAATATTAAATTTTTGAATTACCATATACCGGTTAGCTATGAAAATTGTGTTTTTTCTTTATTATATATATATTTCAGATTTTGCTGCTCATACATTTAATGTATGATATATTTTTCTTATTTTCAGCTTCACTTTATATGACAAAAAAAGTAAATTAAATATTCAGGGACAATTTATTAATGTAGCCAACATTCAAAATATACTTTTCGGAACTAAAAAAATAAAAAAAATCTGGTGTGAAACAGCAACACGACTTCCATTACCCACTATTATACATATTATATTCCTTTTTTGGAGATAATTTGATCAGAAGACAAAAAAGTGACCTGAAGAAGTAGAAACCTAACGTTTTTCTGGTAAGTGAATCTTTATACGCATGTAAAGACATCTAAAACGGATCTTATATATAGCGAGGTAAAAAATAAGAGAAAAGAAGTGGTAGAGTTATTTTTTGTAAAACCAATTTCCAAGATCTAAAACTGACCTACCTAAGAAGGATGACTGTTAATTTTCTTCTAATAAAGATGTAATATATGAGGAAGGAATGAATTTACATAACAATTTTCAAGAAAACCGTTAGAGCCTTTTTGAGATACAAAGTTTACAAAAACTCAATCATCGAGCGGAAAACAATAATTACATACAAAAGGATATATAAAAGTGAGTTAATATGGCGAGTTTGAAAAAAAAAAAAAAATCCGCACAGCCATTTTTAAAGGAACGCGCTGGCGAGACCTGAAATTGAGCTATTTATACAGGTCACCTATCAATTTTCCTGAGCTAACCAACTATACCATTCGAAAGGACATCTAATAGAGTGTTTATATAGCAAATTTGAAAAAAATCGTTAGAGCCGTTTTGAGATACAAACTTACGATCCCACTTCCGATTTTTCAATTTTCACCAAAATTTGGAAAATTCATCTGTACATCAGTATTGCCTGAATTCTGAAGTTTTGTTGTTCTACCTTTATTCGTGTCGGAGATATGATAGCCAGAAGATTCCACACATACACACACAATGACTAATTGCCAAAAAACACTTTTTTGGACTCAGGGGACATTAAAACACGTAAATAAGGTGAAATTTCGATAGCGAATATTTGGACCGAATACAATACTTCCATTACAGTCGGTAACAAAAGTATTCGAACACTAGCAATAATTCCTATATAAAAAAAAGTAGAGTTCATACAGTTTTGTTAAATAAATCCTTGTCGAATCCTATTCTTAGACTGACTAAGAACATGATTCGACAAGGATTTATTTAACAAAACAGTATTAACTCTACTTTTTTTTATATAGGAATTTTTGCTAGAGTTCGGATACTTTTGTACCGACTGTACCTACAGTAGTAGGATAATCGAAGTAAAAATAATGCATTAATTTCTATCATAATATGTAAATTATATCATGAAAAACGGCAGTTTTTCTAGTGACGCAAGCGCAAAAACAAACGAACGCCACGACACTCAGCGGAAACGGAAAAACGAACGAAACTGCGACACTTATATATACAGGAATTTTAAGATCAAAGTAACCGCTGAAAGCCGACACTTAATATCTCAGGAAATATGGGAGGTTATGTTCTGATATTTTCAAAATAGACTTTCACCTTCTATCTGATCCTACCCTGAAATCGCTACATTTCTGCGTGATATATATTTCGAGATATGAATTGGCTCATTTAAGCTATAAATGGGCGGCCTAATGTGTAAGAATTTTTTCTCGAATATGGCTCGAGCGAATTTAGTTTAATTGATATATGATATTAATCGCTTTTATCTGATGTGCCTGACATCTCCCTTTTCCCTAGGAAAACTCTTGTTTTTTTTATAACTCAGTTTAAAAATCGAACTATTTTTTACTCCGAAAATACCGTGATGCGGCAGTTTCGCGGACGAATTTCTTCTCTTCCATCTGAAATACTGAATATCAAATAATCGTTTTGGCTCCATCTATCGGGGAGCGTCAAAAATAAACACAAAAAATAAAAAAAAAATATTTTTCTTTTTTTAATATATATATTAAATGAGTTATTTATTTAGGTACTTGTATTTTATATGACATTTGTTTATCAAAAATATTCTTTGTATTTACATTGTTTTCATGCTGATACGTTGTTAACTTTCAAAATTGGTTCTATTTTAAAAGGTGATTGCAACAACAAAAAATTTTTCTTTTATTTTCATAAAAATGACAAATAATATGATAATCATATGCAAATATTTGTAATTTTTTCAAAATTAGGTGATAAATCACTTAAACTACGGATTGAAAAAATTCTTAAAACAGAATTTGAAAATAATTAATTTGCTCATTAAGTTTCTAGTATATATATAATATATAAATTACAAAATGTTAAGCTATAATAAAATTTTGAATAGATTAAGATTTTTTTTTTTTTTTTTTATTATTATTAAATTCATAACAAGCTATACTACTTAAATATTTACCAGTATAAAATTTTCACTTTTTAAAGATTTTTCTATTATTATTTATTTTTCTCTTTTAAATCAAATCTATACCTAAAAAATTATAATAAGAAATAAATATAAATAAGAAATTTTTGTCATTTTTAAAATGTACTATATTATGCCTTTGTAATGTTGCATGTGTCCATCTTTTTTATCACTTTTTATAAAATTTTCAAATTTTATTTAGTTTGTTATTTTGTTCGAGTATGACCTATAAAACAACACTTTTAATACAGTGTTATAAATCATTACCATGCTCCTTTAATTTTGCGTTTTGATCATTAACCCCTAAAAAGTAATGATATCAATACAAAAAACCCTTAACGGGTTAAAAGTTTGTGACGCAGCACTGTACTTTATGGCTATAAGAATTAGAAATACGGGTCTTAAAAATAATGATATCAAATTTTCAGTGACGCTTTGATATTAATTAAATTATACATAGATTTTCTTATTTCAATTTGCTTTTTCCTTTTATTTATATTTACAGTGTAAACGTTATTTTCAACATAAAATAATATATAGCATTTACTCATTGATACCTTTCCATTCACATCTCTTATACTATGAAAGCATGTGTTTTAAAAGAAATTATATGAAATTCCAGTAACGCAGTGGTGTTACATTAAGTGATTTGTTTTTAAATTTCTCTGCAATTATTTTGTTTTGCATATTAAAGTATATGTGCACATTGAAATATTGCTTTTAATTTTCAAATACGCTGTCAAATATATCACTTTCATTAAGCTTATATTATGTACTGAAATATATTTATTTCAATGAATTATTCTATCTTTTGCGTCACGCCATCCAAAACTGTAAGTAAAATATATGGAAATGTTTACTTTGTGTCATTTCATCCAAATAAATTGAAAATGCATGCAAATAGATATCGTGATGCAAAGAAAAAAACTGTGAAATTTTTTTCAGTTTTGGATGGCGTGACGCAAAAGATAGAATAATTCATTGAAATAAATGTATTTCAGTACATAATATAAGCTTAATGAAAGTGATATATTTGACAGCGTATTTGAAAATTAAAAGCAATATTTCAATGTGCACATATACTTTAATATGCAAAACAAAATAATTGCAGAGAAATTTAAAAACAAATCACTTAATGTAACACCACTGCGTTACTGGAATTTCATATAATTTCTTTTAAAACACATGCTTTCATAGTATAAGATATGTGAATGGAAAGGTATCAATGAGTAAATGCTATATATTATTTTATGTTGAAAATAACGTTTACACTGTAAATATAAATAAAAGGAAAAAGCAAATTGAAATAAGAAAATCTATGTATAATTTAATTAATATCAAAGCGTCACTGAAAATTTGATATCATTATTTTTAAGACCCGTATTTCTAATTCTTATAGCCATAAAGTACAGTGCTGCGTCACAAACTTTTAACCCGTTAAGGGTTTTTTGTATTGATAAATAAATACGCCTAAGAACAATATGTTATCAATCTTTTGAATGTCAAAGTTTGCTATTAAAGGTACATTAACAAATAAAGTACACATGCCAGTGTGTTCTTTATTATCTGGCTTTATTAAACTACGGACATTCTTTCAATAAATTAAAGGAATTGCTCTATATTTTCTCTATTACATAATTAAATTAACATAATTATTAAATAACACAGATCTAGATGAAAGACCTTGTTATTAAAATATACAAAGAAAATAAACATAACAAAATAAGATGGATTTAAATTATTTTATTTAGAGTTTTATTTTATAAATATATTTTTATTTCAGATTTATTTATTTTAAATACAGAAAGAATATAGTTCAAAATTTATATGTATAAAATATTGAAAATCTAAAAGGAAAAATATGAAATATTCTATATGTATAAGAAACTTTTCTTTGGAATACAAACATAATGGTACAAAAATATGTCAAAAAGCAAAATTTCAGTAATTAAGAAGAAAAAAAAAATAATGAATTTCAGTATTGTTTCTTTATGTATATATATATATATTACCTAAATGCACATCTCATCCACAAAACGTCCTCAGGATATCCTATGGGCGAAAGTATATCCAAGGGACGTCCTCAGGATGAACTATGGATAAGTTTGCAGTTAGGGTTTTAACTATAATTTTATTTCAAAAATAATTATATTATTATATTAGGTTATTTTCATCTAAAAATATTTTATTAATTTAAAATATAAATTATTGATAATCCTTTATTAAAAAAAAAAAAAAAAAAAAAAAAACTTTTTAAAGTATGACTAAGATATTTTTTGAGTGGAAATTCCTTTTTTGAATTACATAAATAAATGTTATTAATGTTATTTATAGAGTATTCCAAATAGTTACTAAAAATATACATTTAGAAATTTTATTACTTTCAAAAAAAAAATATTTTAAAGAAATATTTGGTACATTTTTCTTCCACTTATCTAAATGATACGCAGTCATGTGTGACGGCTCATTTCAAGGAATGCATCAAATCTGGAAATGAGAAAAGAAATGTTTTCAAGAAATGTGGAATAATTTTATAAACCATTTTGTATAATAAAACAATGAAAATATTATAATTTTTTTAAATATATTTTGTGAAAAGATAAATATAATGGCACCTACAGAAGAAAATCTGATGTTTATGTTATGCGATATAAAAACTGAATTATACACTAAAAATGTTTTCAAAATATTATAAAAACACCTAATTTTTTTCAAAAAAAAAAAAAAAAAAACTAAAGAATGAATATATATTGATTTAAAAAGTTCAGATGATGATTTTCCCTTTTCAAAATTGCAGACATGAAATATAAACATAGCTTTATTAAAGTATTTGGAAGAATTATAAAATTATTCTGTCATTTTTAAAGTGTTATTTTTGTTATACAGTGTAGTTCGAAATTCATCTACAAAACGGTGATATAACCCATCAAAACATGCAAAATGAATCATAAATGTTAGTTTAACACAAGCGGTAAACTCATATGCAAGACAATGCGCCATCTGAGGAGAAAACACTTTCTTTCCAAGTGTGTAGACGACAGTTGTTAGATTCGAACCCATATTGCGGTAGTAGGCTTAGCCATTTAAAACTTTCTGTTTTTTTTTTTTTTTTTTTTTTTTTACTGTTTTTTAATTGCGTAAATACGGACTTTGATATGTTAGAAAACTTCTATGGTGGGCATCCCCTCCATATCAACCTATATAGCACATTTCGTACATGAAATGTTCTAAGAACGTCGCATTGCGATATATATTACATTTCAGAGATGTTGTGTTGAATTTTTAAACATCCCAACAACGTTGTATGCACGAAGTTGTCCGCACCTCGCGAAATTCCATTGCAACATCTATAGCTCAATGCATGAAATGTCTATAGATCATCACATGCGATATTTATAGGAGATTACAAAGCTATGTTTATAGGACATTACAAAGCAAGGACATTACAAAAGATGAAGAATACGTTTGTGTCTTTAAATACTCAAGCGTATTCTTCTTCTTAATCCTAGACATGCTAATACCCCTAACTAGCACAAGAAAAGAGGCAATATTAAGGCAGGATTCATACTTGCACTGTCATGAGCGGCACACTTTGCTGAAGAAATCAGGCATCGACCGGAATTCGCCGGTAGAAACAGTCAACTCCCAACAAGATCGACCTATAGGTGTGAGTCCCAGACCGTCGCCAATTGCCCATTGCGCAGCATTAGTGCGACGTAAAACCCAACCAACCAATCAACCAGCCCAACAAGATCGTTTGTTTCGATGGCGTCCTCGAAAAACATGCTTTTCAAATTGATCTATAGTAAAGAATCAAGACAGGAAAGGTCAGATTACTGTGATGGAAAATGTATGGAACGTACCCTCTGAATAATCCAGGTCAAGTATACTCTAGTTTATATCATTCCACATAGCCAACGTGAAATGCGGTGATGCTCCGTGCTTTACCAAATAGTTCAATATTGGCTAGAATATCTTGCAATAACTCAGGAAAGATGTCTTGTAATAACAGTAGTTATTTTCCACTGTCCAGAGAACCTGACAGACATTATAGAATTGGCCCATAGATCCTTTATGGGCCATTCAAAGGATCAGGAATAATTTCAGCCCAGACATGTACACTGTTAATAAGAATACGGGCACTAGCGTGAAGATTTCTGGCTGTTCACAAATGACCGACGTGCTTGTTAAACATCTTGCTTTTGTAACATATTTCGTAAACGTCTCACTAGAATTACACTGTGTGCAATCGTTGACGGTCTGCGATGTTCCTGTAAATGTGGCTCAATTTTATTAAGTGGAAAACAAAAAAAGATTTAGAAATTTCATTTTGTAGTAAAAGTATAAAAGTGCTCATTAACTCTGAATTTCGGAAATCTTCTAATTTGTCTAATATAACTTAGATTACAAGAAATGTAGAGGTATTTCAGATGGAATTTCAGACATTTTTGAAAAACCGCTTGTATAGTCAAAGTGAAAGTATTTTAAAACGTAGATTTGTTGACTGACACTGATTTTTGCATTAAATAAAGATGAAGAATCTTTTTAATGACTTATAAAAGGGGATCACATTTTGTTTAAACCTAGCGACAATAAAATTTTTAATCATTTTTACTATAGCGTTATTAACAAAGTTACATGCTTATGTATTACATATAAACAGAGTTATATGTATCAATATATATTAATATACATGTAAGAATATGTCTGCATGTATACGGGTATACCGATGCAATAAATTTAAAAGAAAATTCCTTATATTATGTATATATTTAAATAATTATTATATTTAAAAGCAATTACAGACTATTGAAAACTGTCACTATTAAATATAGCATTTACAATAAAACATACAAAACATATTCGGAAATATAATATACGAGGTGTGGCTATTAAATAACGAGACTATTGCTGCTACAGATGAACTAAATATGCGCCAAATGCGAACGACCGACAGTTGTGCAGCGTAAAGTTTTCTCTTTCGATTGCAGCTCTTCCCGTGTTTGTAGAGAAATCAGTCTGGCCGTAACCTTCGTTTGTGTAAGAGATGTTTGTTTCATTTTGCCGAGAAGTGTAAAAGTAGAGCAAAGAATTGTCGTGAAATTCCACTTGAAACTTGGTAAAATCGCTAGTGAAACTTATCTTTTATTAAAACAAGTTTATGGCGATGAATGTTTATCACGTGTGCTAGTTTATGAGTGGTTCAACCGTTTCCAAGATGGCTAAGAAGACTTTGGAGATGATGACCGAAATTCCATGCGATGATGATCCTTTTTTTTCGACATTCATGGTATTGTGTACCTTCACTGGGTTCCTGAATGTCAAACTATTAATCAACATTACTATCTTGAGGTGCTTGCTCAACTCCGTGAAGGGGTAAGGAGAAAACGACCCGAATTGTGGAAGAACAAGTCATGGGTTCTCCATCAAGACAACGCGCCGGCACACACGTCATTGTCTGTCAAGGCGTTTCTAGCCAAATACAACATCCCAGTTTTAGACCAACCGCCTTATTCGACTGACCTGGCGCCATGTGACTTTTATCCGTTCCCCAAAGTTAAATCTGCATTAAAAGGAACAATATTTGAGTCAGTTAAAGCTGTGAAATAAAAAGCGGCACGCCTCATGCAGGAGCTCACAGGACAAGACTTCCAGCACTGTTTCGAACAATGGAAAATTCGCATGGAACATTGTAGGGATAGAGGAGGGGTGTATATTGAAGGTGATAATAACTAAATATGCATAAATTTAAAATAAAATGTTTTACAGCAATAGTCTCGTTATTTAATAGCCACACCTCGTATATATGTATTTCAGGCAAATTTAATTAAATTTCAAACACAAATATAGTCCTTCTATATGCAATTTTAATTAAAATAGAACCAACTTATTGTCAGTTTATGAAATAATTTCTGTAATGATTCTAAAAATCAGCATAAAAATATAGTGCAGTTTAAATAAGTATAAACATTGTATTCCAGAATTCTTCTCAGGCATCTAAATGTTATTTTATTATTAATCATTTTTAATTTCTTGCCATTTATTTTCCATCTTCAATGCATTTATATGCCTCATTTTCTTTTGTCACTTCTTTAACATTTTTATTCCTATTGATTCCTTTTAATTAACATAAAAATATCTTTGAAACAACATATTTATTATCATATATTTCACAGTTCTCTGCCATTTTCTCTGTCATAAGTAATATTAATTGTAACATAATATTTTGTCAATAGATTTCAGCCATACTTTTATCAGACATTATCCTTAATATACCAAGCATGTTTTTTGTTATTTATTACTTCATGATTCTCAATTAACACTATGTATTTCAGATAACTGTGTAGATAAAATAGTTGTTTATTCTTAGAAAAGAAAATAATTATCGAAGAATGACATTATCATTTCGAAATTGTTGCTTCAAATACGAAAATAACTTTTTGCTACATACTTTTTTTCTGATATTAAGCATCTATGCAAGAATTGATGTTATGAATAACACCTTATTTCATTGTCTGTATTCACTCCTAAAAACAATTTTACACTTTGTGAAATATATTTCAGTTTATAGGTTGTAAAAGTAATTACATTGTAACACTTTATAATACTGTGCATAAAAATATCTATTTAGATTTTTGTCAGGAGGTCTAGTCCTCTGCTTATGTGAAATCTGACATTCGTAAATGTTATTGAAGTTGATACGAAGTAAAAGTGCACATCCGCAAATCAATATGGATTCTTTTTTAAATGTTATGCCTAAATATTACCTAACAATGCTTAACGATGCATGACTATTTTACCATTTTTGCAGTTCTCGTGAGTTACAATATGTATCTACAATAGATAATCGTTTAATAAAAAATTTAATAACGGAATGTGTTTTAATAAAACGATATTATTTAGATTAAAAACACTTTAAAACACGTAAAATTAAACTTTATTTAAAAGGTTTTAAAACAATATCCGAAGTGTTTCGCTTCGAAGTACCAAAGAATCAGGGATCATAAAAATCCCTGATGATGCTTTGGTATTTCAAAGCAACGGATAACGTTTTAAAATCTTTTAAATAAAGTTTAATTTTACGTTTTTTTAAGTGTTTTTGATCTAAATAACAAACGACACGTGTTTTAACTTAACACTTTTTTAGAGATAATTAATAAAGCAATATTATAATACACATTAACAGTTAATTAATTTGCAGGATTAGCAGGGCTCTTATATGTTTTTGTGTATTTTATTATTTTTTCACCAATTCTACAGAACAGTAATTTTTTAACTAGTATTATCTATATAATTATAGGCAAGCTTAAAATGTGTAGTCCCTTTTTAACATATTAATTAAGGGAGTAGAAGGTTGAAAATGATATCATTCGAAAGATATGGTTAGCCAGATGCTGCGAATACAAAAATTATTTTCTTACGCTGTCAAGAAGGTATTTAAAAATACTTTTATTTTTTATGCATTTTCCCCAATTTTTCCCTTTCATACACGTATTCCTTTACATTGAAAAATACCTAAAAGTGGAAAGTTGTTAAATCTGGCAATTTCATAAAACTCAAATAAAACCATAGACGCAGTAATTTGTATAATGTAGCATATATATATATATATATATATATATCAGTGGCATATCGTGAATGACGTTTTAGGTATGCTCCACACGGGTGGTTAGAAACAGTACGTTTCATGAAAAGCTCATTCTTCTGATTGACTGTTGAAATGTCGTCATACCTACGTTGTTTCTGAAAATAAGCGAATTAACCAATAAGATGATTGAATAACTTTTTTTAATGTTCTGTTTCTAACTACTCGAGTGGAGCATACCCAAATCGTCATTCACGATACGCCACTGGTATATATTTATACAGTGTGTGTACCACACCAGTTTAATTTTCTAGAAAATAAATAGAAAATGTTTTCTTGAAAAGAAATATGAATTGTTTATAGCATTGTTTTCATCACATTTCCATAAAATAACAAGTTTTTTCAGTTGTAATTTTTGTATGGTTTCCAAATTTTCATTTCTATTTATTTTTTGTTAATTTTAAAATTATGCATATTTTCATTTGTGAATTAAACTCAGTATTCATGCTAAATATAACTTCTGTTAGGTTACTTATATAATTATTTGAAAAAGAAATATAAATGTTATCGAAATATTTGCTGTATTGTTTCCAAAATCAAGCACAAGTCTATTTTCTAATAAAATGTTTTTTTGAAAAAGTGAAAATTTTTATCATATGATTCAACTTACAGTTCTGAAATCTAATCATCACCAATAATAGATTTATTTTTGCATCAATCATGTTCAGAAAGATTATCTAAAGATTTAGTGATAATGATTTTATAATATTAGATGTAAAAAATAGTAAAACTATTTTATTTTAGAAATATTAAGTATTTTAAATGATAATTTATCAAATTCGGTATATTTAAAATATATATATATATATATATATTTAATGTTTTTATTGATAAATTGTGTAATAAGTAAACTTGAAATGGTTTTAAATATAGTTTTCGTTAACTTATATCTTTACAAAAACATCTAATTTAACACAACCAAGTTTACAATAAAAAGAAATTTGTTTAAAAAAAAACCAAATAAAAGAAACTAAATGATTTTTCTTGCTTGAAATAAAATATACTATCAGATATAATACATCAATTTTCTTTTCTGCGATTTTTTGCTAGGAAATATTTGAAAAATCTTGTTTTAAAATTTCATTTGCAAAATTTCGAAATGTATATTTTATCACCTTAGTATATTTGCAAAAATAAATAAGTAAATATATAAATAAATAAGTAAATAGATAAATAATTAAAATACGACCTTTGTGATGACAAATATAATATAAATAATAATATAAAATATGTATCAAATGTTTATCAATGTAACATTTTTAATACCTCAAACAGAGATTATGCTAAAATCTTCAAGATTTCTTTCTTGTCTTTCTAATGATAAATAAGCTCTAAAGAGACTCAACAACTCACTTGAAAGCTCATAACTGGTAATTTAACAAAAAGAGTTTTAATGGAAAAGATAAGAAAAATTTGAAAGTCAACTCTCTTGATTTATCATTCACACATAGTTACTAATCTTTTCACGCAGAATAAAAGATATAGGATTTCTTTTCTTTCGATATTGATTTCACATTATTGTCTTATCTTAAATACTTTATTGATTAAGAAAAGCGTTTTTGTATGACTGAAAGAGAGATTCAACACAGTAATCGAATTAAAAAATCGATTTCTTTAAGTTTGTTTTTTACTGAAAAATGACAGTCTTTCTCAGTTACCTTAATTTAATGCTGTGAATATAATTTATATTATTTTTAATATTTAAACTTCGCTATCTTTCTTTTTAATAATATAAATGCTCTGAAAGTTCAACCATAAAATTAAAACCTTAATAATATTTTCCGTGTTTTGAAGGTTCTTAATTGATTGTAATTAATGTATTTGTTTTAATCCGTGTGTAATATTTTAAAATACAGTCGTTTAATAAATGTCGTTTTAATGCATAATGTTCGAGGTATTTATTGTACCCTTAATTAAATATCATTATTTTTTAAATAGAAAAAATCAATAATCGTTTGCAGTGATTTTCTAGGAAAGCCGCTGAAAATCACTCAAAAATATTACTGAATTTTTTCTATAGAAAAAACTATATTCTATATAAGGACCACTAAATGACCTAATGCCTTAAGAGTTTCTATATACATAAACAGGATGATTAAAAAAAACTATCCCGAAATATGAGACCGTAGATATAATACCATTCGCAGAAACTGAGCAGAAGTGTGCTGAAAGTATTTTGAGGTATGCGCTGAAGAATCATAAGAAAAACAAAAGCTACACTGTCACAGTTACGGAAACAGTGAAAAATTTCAAAATTTTCAAATGCAGCACCTATTTTTTTATTGGAATATAATCTACATAGAAAAAAAAATTGAAAAACATAAATAGCATTGGAATGGTACGTGTAGCACGAAAATCGTCATCACTAAATAGTTAAAAAAAAGAGAGAGAGAGAATAATAATAAAAAAGGACAGAAAAGCAACAGAAATCAAAACATTTTATTGTGTTTCACAAATTTTCCACAAAACCTCTTTCAACCACGATGAAATTGTGTATACTGCCAATAGTGGATAGCACAGAAGCAGTACCATGGAGAGAGGAATCTGTTTAATCTCACGTGTGATGGCGTCTTTCAAATCAGATGCAGTCTGCGAATTAAAAACATAGACTTTGCACTTCAGATATTCCCACAGTCAGCATTCCATTGGAGTGAGATCGAGAGACCCTGGCGGCCACTGAAATTTAATTGTTTGGTTGGTCGGGGTTATCTTCGTACTAGTACTGCGCGTTGTGTAACTGGCAGCGCTCTAGGACGCACTACTAAGGATTTTCCGGGGACTCCAACAAAATTTCAAATGGCAGGAAAAATCTGTATCACCAAACGTTTGTGTCAAAAAACGTTTAAAAAAAGATCCAATATTCAAGACCCAATATTCAAGAAACAGATTTCGAAAAATTTCATTTTTGCATGAGATATTTTTATAAAACGGAGCACAAAAATCCTATTGAATAAAATGAGAAGAAAGAGAGAGGGAATCTGACTGATGTACAGCCTTAAGGGTGGGTATCGCACATATTGTAATCAGTTTTTATAAATTACTGTGTTTGAAATGTTAATTTTGCACACATGTGCATTGAAATGCAGCAAAATTAAATATTTTTTTATTTTTATTTTGAAAGGTAAAGAAGAAAAAATTAAAAAAACTGACTCAAGGTTTTTTAATTTTTAAAATGTTACTTGCTTAATAGTTTTTATTTATTTTTTTATTTTTTTTCTTGTAGATCTTAGATTATTTTAGTTCAACAATATATTCTAAACATATTTTTGTATTTTGTAAATTCATTGATAAGTTAAAAAAAAAAAAAAATATATATATATATATATATATATATATATATTTTGTTTGAATGCCAGAATTTTCCATTAAATTTCAGCATTTAAAAATAATAATAATAATAATAATAATAATAATTACTTATCAATGGATCCACAAAATAATATCCATGTATGTTTAGAATATATTATAAACTATAATAATGTAAAAAACAAGACAATTATAAACTGCATTTTTGAAATATTCAGTTAATTAAAATAGTCTGAAAAATTTTGATATATTTTAATATTGTGTTTTTTAAAAGAAAATGTGTGCCTCTTTTTTTTTTTTTTTTTTACAGTAATTTATGAAAAAGATTTATGCCAACTGTTCTCTTAAAAACCCTTCTTCATGGTAAATAAAATTTAGCAACAAAACAAGTTTCAGAATTCAGTTTTATCACATAATGGCTTGAGAAGAAAAATTATGTTACTCTTATTTACTGCTTATCAATAACAAGAGGAATTTTTGTATGCAGGTTGTTTCAAGAGTTCCAAGAACTTTAAAGGGTATGTCAGGCATGTCAAAAAAATCATTTTTACATAGAAACATATTGGTTGAAATGTCATGTATTTGCACTAATTAGACAACAATACAATGTAAATTAATGCAGATATGGGTTTAAGAGAAAAAACAAGTTTATTGTGCATGTTACAAAAAGTGCTCAAAATACTTTCCATCTGCAGCAACACAATAGCATATCATGAATTGGCAAACGCTTTCAAACAGTCCCGGTCTGCCACAGATATGTACTACTTCAACAAATTGTGCTACAAAGTTTTAAGCAGAGTCATTCAGAAGGTCTTTTATGAATCCCATAGGAAGGTATTGATGGGGGGACAAATTGGGAAATTGTGGTAGCCAGGCAGTGGGTCAGCCCCTGCCAATCAACAGTGCCAGGGCTTGTGTTACTCAATTCACTTTCAGCCAAATATCTTCTTCTAGTGACCATATATGGTGTTTCCGCGTATGTTTCTATGTAAAAATTATTTGTTTCAGTATGCCTGATAAAGTTTGGCAGAATTCTTGAAATACCCTGTATAAAATATACTTTATATTAATATATATACACATATATAATCAGAAATTTTCTTTAATACATTAATAAGAATGAAGAATAATAGAAAAATTAGTTTTGTATAATATATAAACAATAAATTATATATGTACTAGCTGGCTTCGCCCGCTAGCGGGTCAGTATTTTCAAATGAATCACTAAAATTAATGAATCACTAACAGTAATTTTTAGCGTTAAGAAAAGAAATTAAAAAAAAAATCATTTCTGATTGGGTAAAAAGTCGTCCCGGGTCCCCACTGCCTTCGGCAGCGCAGTCCCGTGCCTTCTGCGCGCACACAAGTTAAGGGATACGCGCGGTGCATGCCTATTTCTTCTCCACCCTTTCAGGCCCTCTTAATTAACCTACGTATACCAATTTTGAGCGATCTAACTCATTTGGCTGAGATACAAAAGAAAACGTAATCAGGAGACCTCAAAACGTGTAAATCTGGTGAAAACTTTCGATAATTTAAAAGAACATTAAAATATATTTCGAATGATGTATTAAAAATAATTGAATCATAATTAGAAATTGAAATATTGAAAATATTACAGCGCCATCTGGCGGTACAAATTTCTGTATTCCACTGTTTGATTCCAATTCAAAAAAGCTTTCTAATGATGTCTTACTTATGAAATTATTTTAATTAGAAGCTGAGATACAAAAGAAAATTAATTCAGGGCACCTCAAAACGTGTAAATCTGGTGAAAACTTTCGATAATTTAAAAGAACTTTAAAATATTTTTCGAATGATGTTTTAAAAATAATTTAATCATAATTAGAAATTGAAATATTGAAATTTGAAAATATTACAGCGCCATCTGGCGGTTCGAATTTCTGTATTCCACTGTTCGATTCCAAATCCAAAAAGCGTTCTAATGATGTATTACTTATGAAATTATTTTAATTAGTAGCTGAAATACAAAAGAAAACCTAATCAAGACACCTCAAAACGTGTAAATCGGGTAAAATCTCGCGCGGTGCACACCTATTTCTTCCCCGCCCTTTCAGCCCCTCCTAATTACCCTACGTATACCAATTTTGAACGTTCTAACTCAATTAGCTGAGATGCAAAAGAAAACCTAATCAGGAGACCTCAAAACGTGTAAATCAGGTGAAAACTTTCGATAATATGAAAGAACATTAAAATATCTTTCAAATGATGTATTAAAAATAATTTAATCTTAATTAGAAACTGAAATATTGAAATTTTAAAATATTAAAGCGACATTTTAATTTGCAATTAAAATGTACTTTTTATCTTACTCAAAATACCTCCGATTCTCAATCAGTGCCAGCTGTTATTGTTATTATTATTATTATTATTATTATTATTTTCGCTTTCGTCGAGAAATTGAACGGGTTGCTATGGTGACGCAATGGACGTCTGCATTATTTCATTTTGCAATGCTTCATTTGACGGAAGGAAGGTCGGTATTCTGTTTCAATGGGTTTAAAGCGTGAAATTAAAAATTTTATAACTCATTCAGTTTTTGAAATTTTCTCTCAATCTTTTAGGAATTAAATTATGAATGCGAGATCTATGTACAAAAAAAAAAGAAATGATTTATCTCTAAACGCTTTTGAGTTATAAAATGTTTTACGAAAAAATCGATGTTTCGTAAAATCTAAAAATATGGATTGCTAATCCGTATTTTGTAAAAATGTTTATATGGTTCGAAAGAGGATTAAATGGCCTTTCTTTATATACCAGCTGTTAAGAAATGGAAGGAATACTGGGTCGTACAGGTCGTTTAAAAAAAAAACGACCGCGAAAAAGAGAAATTTTCGACCCTTTTAAAAACTTTTTTTTTAAATATAAAAAAACCGTATTTTTAAAAAAATATTGTACCGTAAGAATCGGTAATAAATGCTCTTTCTTTTGGTACAAGTGTATTTTCGATACGTCAAACCGTTCAAACAGGATCGCTTTACAAAACCCCCGAAATTTTCTCTCCTTGCTTTTTCTTTCGAGGTAGGCTGTTCCATAACAAAATGGCGGTCACCTACGATTTCGAATCGTTTTTTGATTTGACATGGGTCACCATTTTAATTAATATCTCCGCTAATTAGGGTCGCATCGTTTAGCAAATTAGATAACCCAGATCTGCGATAAATTCTCTGTCCATCGGTACCTGTTCGAAGTCCGTGCGACCGTTAGCGGCCGGACTTTTGCTGCGTCAAGCCGTTTCTCACAGACAGACACACACACACACACACACACGCGTACAGATTTTAATAATATAAGGAGATATATATCAGGGTAGCGACAGATCTGCCTTTTTTCCCTGATCTTTTCCAAGAATCGGGAGAAAAAATTTGGTCTGTCACCAATCTATATCTATATTAAATTTTTGCTTTCTGAAAATATACTCAGTAGTTGAGTGAAACATTGAAATTTTCTATATATTACAAAAGTGCTTTAATTTAAAGGAAAATTTGTTACCGCAATGACTTCACATAATGCATTTCATTGAATTCTGTTTTCTCATTCAGAAATTCGCATTTATACAATTAGTACTCTGTTTTGTAAGTTCATTTTTTAATATTTTATTTCACAGCTGAAACAAACCGTTAAATTTTCACATTTTTAAACACAAAATATGAAAAATGTAACAAATTTTCAGAAAATGAGTACTGATTTAATGGATGTGAATTTTCTGAATGTGAAAATGGAATTTCAAAAAAAATAAGTGATGAATAATTCTGGTAACAAATTTTCCAGTGGAATAATTTGAGCTTTGGCCATTGCTAGTAACACTTTGGCAACTTTTGGACAATTTTTATTAATATTAACCATTTGTGGCTTGATGGTGGGGAACTTTCGGTTAGTTTTTATGTATAATGGCTGTTAATGATATGATGGCGGGCCGCTTTCAGCTAATTTTCATTAATGTTAATTGTTCACGGCATGATGGAGGGCAACTTTCGGCCAGTTTTCATATTTGTCAGCCATTAGTGGCCTGATAACGGGTAACTTGTGGCCAATTTTCATATTTGTCAAGCATTAGTGGCTTGATAACGGGCAACTTTTGGCCAATTTTCATGTTTGTCAGCCATTAGAGGCTTGGTGACGGGTAACTTTTGGCCAATTTTCATGTTTGTCAGCTATTAGAGGCTTGGTAACGGGTAACTTGTGGCCAATTTTCATAATTGTCAACTATTAGTGGCTTGATAACGGGTAACTTTCTGCCAATTTTCGTGTTTGTCAACCATTAGTGGCTTGATAACAGGTAACTTTCGGCCAATTTTCATAATTGTCAACCATTAGTGGCTTGATAACGGGTAACTTTCGGCCAATTTTCGTGTTTGTCAACCATTAGTGGCTTGATAACGGGTAACTTGCGGCCAATGTTCATATTTGTCAACCATTAGTGGCTTGATAACGGGTAACTTACGGCCAATTTTCATGTTTGTCAACCACTAGTGGCTTGTTGGTGGCCATCTTTCAGTTAATTTTCTTTAATATTAATTGTTAATGGCATGATGGTGGGCAACTTTTGGCCAATTTTCATATTTGTCAACCATTAGTGGCCCGTTGGTGGGCATCTTTCGGCTAATTTTCAGTTATCGTGACCATTAATGACATGATGGTGGGCAAGTTCTGGCTAGCTTTCATTTATGTTAAGCATTAATGGCATGTTTTGGCTAATTTTCATTTATGTTAGCCATTAGTGGCATGATGGCGGGCAGCTTACTGTACTTACGGCCAAACTTAATTTGGCCGTATTGAGGCCGGCGTGACACTTTTTTTACGTTGCCGTTACGGCCACCGATAGCGGGCCGCTACAAGTTGCTTATGGCCAAAGGTAACATAGCCACAAGTGGGCCATTACCTCCGTGTTTGTTGGGAAGTCATCAACACTTTTCACCCTTGTTGAAAAATGTTAAAAAGATTAGATATAAAATTCTACAAAAACAGAATTTATTTAGTACGATAGGACTTAATTTAATCCATTCTTCAATATTAAGGGATGCAGTAACTCTGTTTTATTCCCTAGCATCGATTACTGTATTCATGTCTGAAAATTTCTTTAGTATAGCTTTATCACAGGAGCCTCAAGGAGGTTTTTAAGTTTTTGTTGTCATTTTGGCGGTGAATTAAAATAGCTATCACAATTGCGTAAATAAAGATCTTGGCCAGAAACTTCCGAATACTACCTTGGTGCCAAATTTCAAGTTTCGCCGAAGGGTCCTATACTGAAGATGTACTATTTCTTTAGCAAGAAATTTCTCAATTTTATTTTAATTATTAAAACAAATATTTATAGACTAGTATATAACCCCGTCAAAAATGACGGAATGTGAACGATAAATCTTGAAAACAATGTTTAGATCATGATGGTTACCACGTGATCATTTAAAAGTATTTTCAATTTTTGTTTATAAATCAAATGTGTTTCGATATTTTATAATTTGCGTTCTTTGTGAGGTCTAACTGTAATAGAGACAGTGTCCGGAGATGAGAAAAGTCGTGTAGAGCCACACCAGATTGTAAAAACGTGAGAAAAATTGCAACTTTGGCCTTTATCATGGTTTTGTGAGGTCTAACTGGAACGTTTCCGGCTGCAATCTTTAAGAGACAGTGTCCGGAGATGAGAGAAGTCGTGTAGAGCCGCACCAGATTGTAAAAACGTGAGAAAAATGGAGGCTTTGGCCTTTATCACGGTTATGTGAGGTCTAATTGCAACGTTTCCGGCTGCAATCTTTAAGAGACAGTGTCCGGAGATGAGAGAAGCAGAGCTGCCAATCTAATCCGGCAAATTGTTAGTACCGCCTCCTTTTCTACACCACTTAATTTTTAGAGAAATTCTCTTCAAATGTATCTACGATGAATTAAAAAGAAAAATACTCTAAAAATTAAGTGGTGTAGAAAAAGGGGCGGTACTAACAATTTGCCGGATTAGGTTGGAAGCTCTGGAGAAGTCGTGTAGAATTTAAAAACGTGAGAAAAATGGCTTTGGTCTTTCTCATGGTTCTGTGAAGTCTAACTGCAACGATTCCGGATGCAATCGTTAAGAGACAGTGTCCGGAGTTAAGTGAAGTCGTGTTGAGCCGCACCAGATTGTAAAAACGTGAGAAAAATGGCGGCTTTGGCCTTTCTCACGGTTTTGTGAGGTCTAACTGCAATAGAGGCAGTGTCCGGAGATGAGAGAAGTCGTGTAGAGCCGCACCAGATTGTAAAAACGTGAGAAAAATGGAGGCTTTGGTCTTTCTCACGGTTCTGTGAGGCCTAACTGCAACGTTTCCGGCTGCAATCTTTAAGAGACAGTGTCCGGAGATGAGAGAAGTCGTGTAGAGCCGCACCAGATTGTAAAAACGTGAGAAAAATGGCAGCTTTAGGCTTTCTCACGGTTTTGTGAGGTCTAACTGCAATAGAGACAGTGCCTGAGATGAGAGAAGTCGTGTAACGCCGCACCAGATTTTAAAACAATATAGTGTATATAATTATTAACACATCACATTAGCAAGTTAATTGTGTGATACATTATTTGTATCATACAAGGATGGAAAGCGTTTGCTGACGATGACGCGAATTCAATGATTTTTCTTCACCCAAAAGTTTTCACTTCAAATGGAAAGCGTTAGCTGACGATGACGGGAGTTCAATGATTTTTGTTCACCCAAAAGTGCTCAACGCGCCTAAAGAAGTTTTCACTTCAAAAATTTTACCCGTTCAATAAATATGAATGACAATAAAAATACTGCTGGTTGACAAAAAATATAGGCCCGACAACACAACAGCAACAACACATCCCAGTGTTCCATTAAGTGCTCTATACGCAAGCGAAGTGTGACGTCACTGACCGTCCGTGTATGTAAGAAAATGATTTCCTATGTTAATCGCCCATTGGATTATTGTAAAAAATTATTAAAAATCGATGAAAATTATTTCCCGATTTTAATCCCCATATTTGGGTATATATATGTATTAGTTATCATGTGTATATGTTAGATTGAGTTATTTTGCTGTCAAATTGACAAAATTTTAATTTTAAATTTCAAAACTCTGTTGTCCTTGGCGTTTTTGTATTTGGCGATCAAAAACGTACTACGAAAATATACATGCCAGATGTATACTTTCGTAATATGTATCGTGCGAAATATTGTTTCATATTATTCCTTACTCTCTTAATATAAATTTTTAAAATAACCATGATTTTTGAAAGGAATTAAATTATATTCGCCAGATAATTTGGCGATATATATATTTTTTTTTTTCTGCCAAGGATGACCGATATCAAATCTATTCCGCTGCAACATATTAGTATCTTATATCAGATACTTTATTTAGACATTTGAAAACAAATTTCACTTCAAATTATGATAGAATATTTATCATTTTCCTTTTAATTAGTATATTAGTTGGATATTTATTGTGTAATATCATCCTTTGAAATGAAATGTTTTTGTTTTCAATGGAATATGGAAGTTTTTTTTTTTTTTTTTATCTAGAGTTTTGAAATTTAAAATTCAAATTTTATCAATTTTAGAACAAAAACAACTTAATCTAACGCATGCACATGATAACTATTACATATCTTAACCTAAATATGGGGATTAAAATCGGGAAATAATTTCCCTCGATTTTTAATAATTTTTTACGAAAAATCCATTGGGCGTTTAACATAGGAAATATTTTTCTTGTATCCACGAACGGCCAGTGACGTCATCACTTCACTTGCGTATTTAAAGTCCTCATAATAAGAAAAAACGATTTACTTCATTTTACCAAAATACTTTTTTTTAAGACTATCGTAGATCCTGTTTTCAAATTTTCTAACTATCCAATAACTACAGACACTCCATGCTAACCCAAATTCACCTCTACTCGATACCTCCAACCAGCTATCTCACCCTCAACATCGCCAAAATATCCAGGATCCAGCTAGGGACTTTCTCATTCTCAACCGAACATTTTACCTTGACTCGACATTATCACCTAAGACTACTCTAATTTCAATACTCATTTCAACTGGTGACTTTTACTTGCCCAACCAAACATTCTATCCCAACTATCATTTTACACTAATTTCAAAACTAAATTCAACTGGCGGCATTTACGTACTAAACTCGGTGCCAATCATACCTTACAATGTAAACAAACAATGAAGTTTGATAAAAATATTTAAAGGCTTTAATGCGTTTTTACAAATATTTTAAGATTTTTAAGGCTTTAATATGTTTTAGAAATATTTTAAGCGTTTTTTTAATGAAACAGTCAAAGAGTCGTTCATTCGGAATTAAAAAGTTGTCCATTTGCAATTTGTATTTTCTGAATGGCAACAGTTTTGGTTTGTTTTTATTTGGTCTCGCTTTGTTTATAATCATGAAGTGCCGCCCAGGCGGTATAGTGGTTAGCAGCACTGACTTCTATACAGTTGGGCCCGGGTTCAAATCCCGGGTAAGGCATGGATGTATTGTCCTTGTTTATGTATTTCATGTATCTGTTCTTGTCATAATAAAAACTTATAAACCCTTGTGGTGTGGATTTTCGAGATATAAGCGGCCTTAGAGGCAAGCAATAAATCTCAGTACTCATCAAACCAAACCAAACCAAATCATGAAGTTACATAATTCTATTTATAGGTTCATGTTTATAATAGCCAGTGATCCGTTATACTTAATTTAGACATTTAAACATTACAATTGAATAGTTTTTCAAGGTTTTATAGGAAATAAGAATATGTGCGATACAAAACATGTATGAAAGTGATATGTATGTTTCCTAAGTTGAATTAAACAAACGGAAGAAAAATGGCTGCCAAAAGTTTCTGTTTTGAAGCGGTACTAACCGGATTCGTTCATGACAGATGAGGATCATTATATATATTAATTCTTTTTTTTTTTTTTTTCGACAGAAAAGAAATATATTTCTCATTTATTTATTTATTTATTTATTTATTGCCTCTTTTATTTATTTATTTATTTATTTATTTTTTTTTTCAAATAATTTTAAAGTTAAATAGGTTTTTTATTCAATATCTTTGAAATCAATTGTCCGCTGTAACTAAAAAATTCCACGTAATTTTTTTCTGATTAATAAATGTACCAATTTTTGATGAAATCTAACAATCTAGATTCTGGCAGATGCAATGACACGACAAATTTTTAGCTTTATATATTTTTAATAAAAACAAAAATATGTTCGCACGTTCATTCAGAGTAATCTATAAAAATTGGAAACAACGAAAAATCGCTGCCGATAGAAATAGTATGACTTCTCGTATTAATAATTTTCATTCATATTTACACAAATTTTCAACCTGTCTTAAAAGCGGTTTTTATTCAAAATTTTTTTAAAAAAAAGGCTTTTTTCATTTTCCATTATTATTATTATTATTTTTTTAAATGAAAAGGAATTCTAATTCCGCTACTTTCAGTACTCAGTATTTGTTTCGATTTCAATTTCATTCAAAGAATAGCAAATCGATATTCCTTTTTCAAATCCTAAACTTCTATATAGAAAATAGCTGATGTAGAAAGAAAAAAAAATGGAGCCTTTTTTTTTTTTTTTTTTTTTTTTTTAGAAATATGGCAATATTTGCAGAATTTTACAGGAAATATTTTCGAAATATTGAAAGATATTGTTGAATACAAAATTTCAAATATGTTTTTCGCTCTAAAAAAAAAAAAAAAAAAAAAAAAAAAAGGAAAGAAAATTACGAATTTTCTTCTGGTTTCATTTCTCCGATAAAGAAGGTACATTATTGAAATATTTTATTAAATTATATTATAACGAATAGTTAATATATGTTTATTTATGAGCAGCATTGTTAAATAAAATTTATGTGAAAAAAAGTATTACTGATTACTTCATTGCGATATTACATTAATAAAATTACTTTATTACTAAAATATCATATACAATATAGAAATCCAATAAATACATATTAAACATGATTATGCGAATATCTCTAAATATTAAAAGTTGTATGTAATAAATTTTACATATAAGCACAACATTTAAGAGAGATTAAGTTATTTTACCACCTGATAATATGGGCAAATTCGATGAAACATGACCGTACGAAGCTAGAAAAAGACAGTATTTGTCCGAAAGTGACAACAAAATGTGAGGTAGAGTGATCGTATCATTATCGCTACAGAGCCTAGAATATACAGTATAGCTTGCAACCGTAATGTTTAAAATAATTATAAAACAATTAAGCTTCCAAGAGAGCACTGCGCCCAAATTTACTGCTCGAATTGTGAACATTGCATAAGAGTTGACTGGCTCCACCCAGTTTCGTCCGCTAAATCATGTAATCTAAACACATAAGTAAACAATAAATACAATAGTTTTCATTTTTAAGCATGAATCTCGACCGCACTAGCCTCTGATGAGAAGCTTAATTAAGCTTTACAGCAGTGTTTTGCTAGACCGCGGCCACACTGTATATTCTTGGCACTATATTAGTCCTAAGAGCATGTGATATATCTTTATCAACGATTCCATGTGTAATTGAGCTCTGTAAGTGCAGTGACTATGGATAAATGTCTCATCAAACTAGGATAAAGATCACAGAGGCCAATGCATGGACTGCCTCGCTCCATTGCGAAACTCCAAATGTATTTCCAGTGGTGTTAGGTGCATTCAACCTGGAGTAACGCGGTCTAGAACAAAAATACTTTTCGTACTGATCCTCGCCTTAAATAGCGTCCTGATGACTGTGAAGACGTATTTTGTTGTACTTAAGTAGTTTAATGAGTGTTGTTGTGCTTGGGTGCTAGTATTCGTGAATGGAAAATTGGATCAGCCGGGAATCCGCTAATCTAATTGGAG
The DNA here is from genome assembly GCA_963930645.1 of Salticus scenicus. Classification (NCBI taxonomy): domain Eukaryota; kingdom Metazoa; phylum Arthropoda; class Arachnida; order Araneae; family Salticidae; genus Salticus; species Salticus scenicus. The sequence continues at coordinate 110,732,256 of OZ005650.1, read as the reverse complement.
TCACGGCAGTTGAGTAAGGAGTGCACCCGTCTCTATAACGTCTACTGTTCTGGGGTGAGATATTTCAAATTATCTAAATTAGTTATTATACATTTATTTGCTAAAGTATTTATATCGGCTGACTGAGTTACATATTCCAGATCATCCTCCCATTATTCTAATTGAATAAACTCTTAGTTTTATTTTATATATTTGAGTCTCTGTGCTAATTTCATATTTAATACTTAAGTAGTTAAGTTAACTAAGTTAAGATGTGGTCTGCGTCAACGCAAACCTCACAACTTTACTATCATCCTTTACACCGTCCATGAATTATAGCATGAGATGTCATTTTATTTAATACGGGGAACACTTTCCCAGGTATCACATAACGTTGTTTAATATTGTTATAGCGTTGTTATAACCCATTTTTCACTGTTCAGACTTATTTGCAATGCTGTAACAACGTTATGGGCTACCTGGGTTGGTTGTTACCTGGAATTATGCAAACAATTCTAACTTATTCCGTCAGAGCATTTTTAGTCCCGCCTTTTTTCACACCACATTATTTGAAGAAGACTTTTTTCTTTTTTTTAATCGTAGTAACATATTTGAGACAAACATGTATTCTACAAATGCATTGTTCGGAAAAATAGTTCAGGTTAACAATGCTTCCGAATAAATTAAAAATAGTGGCATTCCTGGTTATCTATGATACCCCTAAATCGCGGCCGTACGTTGACCATACTTTTGCCTCGTTGTGTTACCTTCATTTTACGGATCCCCGGCTATTCATTTCAATGAGAAAATGCTCTGTTTTACTCGGAAAGTCTTTCTACAGAGCGTTTTAGTATTCATCCAACACTTACCTAGCAGGTGCGAGTGTTAGTATTGCAATACGCCACATTTTAGCTCCGATGAGTAGTAATATACGGCCGTCCCTGGTTGCCAAATGGAATGGTTAAGTGAAAATGGAGAGAATATTCGCAATCTCTACAAATGTATGTCCAACAGGATAACAGCTGTGGATCAACAAAAGAAATGGCAACTCATCATTATTTTCTTTTCTCTTGTAGATGTTTCCTGAATAAAACTTTCAATTCTTATGAAACTATTACAATTTTCTTTTCAATACATTTATATCATATGTATCAATTTTTATTACATTCGGTGTTAGTGTTTGGGAGTAAGGCCGATTGACTGCACTAGGTTCTTGGTCCTCCGTGGGGTTCTTTTTAAGATGTCCTACACTGTAAAAAAAATTGTGTAAAAATACACAACATTATTGAAAGAATTTAGTTTCCTCAGCCATGTTGAAAAAGGTTATCAGCTATAGGCTGTGTAACAGAGGTATACAGTGGATTGTTATGCAGTTACAACTGGTAACATCCCTCTGAATGGTCGATGCAAGTAAACTGCTTGAATATTGAGGCAGCTTACTGGTGTGTCGATTTTTTGTTAAAAAGTGCATTTATTAGTGTTGCCATGATAAAAGTAAATTCCACAACACTCGAGAATCACAAAGACTTCAAACTGGCAGTCACTTGCATCATAAGAACTCATAAGAAAAATACACATAGTCTTTAAGACGTCAAACATTAACAACTCTGTAAGAATTCATTCTGGATTCATCAGTATACGTAGTAACATGTTTCAAATTGCGCAAAAAGGGAATATTATTTCAAATACCTTAGAAATGAAGAAAAGAGTGCATGACGCAATAGTGCCATAAGTTAGAGTACATCACTGCATATTAAAATAAAATGATTGATAATCCTCTTTTCCAGGTTCTTTATATTTTGATCTGAATTGATCTTTCAATTTTGTTTTCGTCTGCCTATTTATATTCTATATATTAAAACACAAGCTTCTTTTCTAGATAAAAATGGAATATATTGCGGATGGAAGTCAATCAGCTATAGAATTCGAAATGCCCATTCTTTAGTTCTTTTTTGTTTGAAGAATTAGACAAATAGCGCTATAATGCAAGGTTCTCACCAACATTATACAATATTTATATAAAGAAATCTTTATATTATTCTTACTACGAACAATTAAAACTTTTAATGAAGATTTCTATAAAACAAAATGTGGTATTTAAAATAGTGGCTACTGCGAATTCTGAATAATGGCATGATGAATTTGCAATATAAATCGATATTTACACTATTCATTTGGGTTTTTGCGGTTCTATAAGTTCAGTCAGTTCCAGAAAATATATAAGATTTGATCTTATATAACCTTGGTCTTTGGTATTATATAGAAGAAAGTAATAGAATATGGAATATAATTTTTATTTGAACTAATCATAATAAACTGGAATATTTTGGATTATTATGGAATCGACTATTGCAAAATTTCAAGTGTTATCAATGTGTTTTGATGGTTTTGTGTTGCAAAAAAATAGAATTAACACACAAAATTTTAATTAAGGAAAATAAAAGCCATTGTAGGGCGAGTAAATTGGATTAGCTATAAAGTTAAATATGGAATGTCCATTTTCTTAAAGGATAATATTTAATAGGGAAGGGGAAGCATTTTTACAGAAAATCATGAATAATTGCAATATAAACATTTTATTTTCAAATTATTATTGAATTTAAACAGTATTGAAAAAAATGTCAACATTCCAGTTTTAGAAAAATCGCAAGTAATAAGGAGTAGTTTGTATTCTATATTATCCGAATCGCCATTTTAGAAAATAAATCTACCTCAAATCACCTGTTGGTAGAAATCGTTCATGGGATTCGTATTTTTAATTAACTCAACTCTCTTACCGGAAATAACACTAGATTTTAAGTTACTTTACTGCTTCGTAAATAGATTACAGAATTCGTAATGCTTACCTCCAAAAATGTCTAAATCTTGATAATTCAGTGAAGTTATATTACACAAAAACTACTCTTCTCGCTGACATATGTTGAACTATCATTCATAGTTGAAGTGTTTCCAATAGGTTGCAGAATACAGGTGAGATATAAAAGTATTCCATTTTACCCGACTATCCCATATTCACCAATGTTACTCTACACTAATAATATAATTATTATTATTATTATTATTTTGTAATTATTTCTTTGTCTAAAGAACAAAAAATTCGGCCTTGATGTTAATACCCATCGTGTTGTTATAATATGCGTTATTTTTTACCTGCATGGAAGTGAATAATATCGCACTTCAATGTGAGCGTATAATAGCACACTTATAGGCCATGATGATAAAGAAAAATTCTTTATCATTATGGACTATGGTCACAGATTATTTGAACGTCTGTGATAACGTCTGAACGCTAATTCGATTGCACTGAAGACTGATAGAGGCATTATTAGTCATCATCGCACAACTTTAGATGAGTATAAGGTTTACAGTTATTTTACACGGACACAATAGAAAAAATCTTCATTATTACAACTTATTAAATAAAATTGTTTAAAATACATTAGCGTCTCAACTCTACATCGGATAAAGATCTGATTGGGTAGGTAATTTACGTCACCGTGGAAAGAATTTCGCTGATTTTAATGAGTGTAGGACATGTGTATATTTTCAAAAAGACACAAAGTAGAATTGTTATACACTGCGGTGTATTTACTGAAGTTCGTTTTTTTAATAATGTTAAATTGTAACACGGAAAAGAAACTTATACATGTTTATTTTCTATGCATTAACGGATAGTTATTATGGGAAATCATGTACATATAGTAGCTTTTCTACAAAGAAGTGTGAAAGTGTTTATTTAAATTACATCCTATTAAAACTGATTATGTAAATTTCATTAGGTTATTTAAAATATACCGAAACTGATATATTTTGAAGTTTTGTTGCAAAAGAATCTTTACTAAGAACTGTGGTGTATATTCTTTTACATAGATGCACAAAAGAATTCAAATGTATTACATTTTATTCTACAAATACATGAATTTGAGACAAAATATTCAAATACCTAATAAAACTTTTTGTTTCTGTTTATGTACAGCGTACGGATTGGGAGGATTCCTAGAATTTTCGTAAGAAATTTGCAATTTGGAGTTGCGAAGAAGTCGAGCTGGATTAAAAGTCGAGCTGGACTAGTTTCAATTCCGATTTAAAAAGGTACTATGAAGGATAGCCGGTAGTTACAAATTTAAAGGGAAAACTTTGCATTTTGGGAAAATCGCAATTTATTAGTTTTGCACAAGGGTGCAAGTGTTTCCATCTCAAGATGGAACTCTTACACCAGCATTTTTTATCAATAACTTCTATCATATCTGTGCAGTGATTATTGCTATTAAATACAGCAGAAATAATTTATAAAAAGTACTGGTGTCAGTGCTTCTCCTTGAGACGAGAACTCTTGCATCCCTTAATTGGAATAAGTTTGTTGGAAAGTAGGATGCGTATAAATACAAATTGTTTCCCTAATACATAAAAGGCATGATACGATCGTACCAACACCTCCTATGATAATGCCCTCGAACTGAGCTTCACGTCATGGAAGATTGGCCGATTACACTCACTTTCCACCCCAATGACAACATATTAGAATAGACTCCGGACTAGTAAACTATTTGTCCCCGAACATCACATACCTACCAATCCACCAATACATTCGCCATACCGGTTTTTCTACTGCCAGATCAATATTCCACTTCCACCAAGGCATGTTTCCTCCAAAGCAGATTTCTACTTCAACCAAAGCGACTATCGCCAAAAGCAGGCGCCAATTCATCCAAAAACCGTAGTGATGTTCAAGGAATTTTCCTCCACAGCTAGTATACGGATGCAGTACTCTACTTCTTATCAGTACTCAATGATTCATACCATCCTATAGATATTGTAGGAAATGTTCATTGGATGTAATCGGCCAATCGTCCGTAACGTAAATCTCAGTTCGAAGGCATTATTATAGAGTTGTTGATCCTTACTCAGGATTCAATTCAGTTCGAGAAATTTTAGTTCAGCAAAAGATATCTCTTGGAGTTTAGCTTACCTGAAGGGTAGTATTGAGCAGCACAGTCCAACGCTACTTATGTCGCCAGCGAGATATTGGTAATATAAAACCATTTATTGTTTTATAGATAAGTGAAAATGGAGGTAATTGAGTTTCATTATGCTGATGGAGAACAGTCCCATTTCCCCCTATTTACGAGTTTAATTAAAAAGTTTCTCTTATGTTTAAATTAGTCTTTGTACTTCATTTTTGTAATACACAGCAACGATGGAGAGATTATGGTGAGGTCAGACTATTTGTCACACCAAGATCACGCATTAATTAAAAATCGTTTAAACATCTGACAACGACTAAATAATGTATACTTTAATGTGTGTTTCTTTTCCTTTTTTCTTTCTTCTCTTTTTTTTTTTTTTTTTTAAGTATAACTAATCAAAACATTATCTTTGGGCATTATTTGGGCTGATCTGTGTCCGTTAGTAACCTCTTTTCCCAAATAATATTTTTTTTTTCTATTTATTCACAGGTTATTTTTCTTTTTTTTTCTTTTTTTTTAAAGTACTTTTTCGTGCGGCTGATTTGAATTGTATGCTTACTGAGAGTTGTTTTTCACTTATACAATTATGATTCAAAATTGCATAATTATAGGTTCTTATTAAGATTAAAAACTATTAAAAGTTTAAAATTAGAAAACGTAGTTTGCTTTTTAAACATGAAAAAAATGTATTTGAAGCTAATTTTAATTTAAGCTGAAATAACTATTATTTCATGTAATGTAAAGACCATGCAATGAAAACAACACAATATCTTTCTTATTTTACCTATAAAATGTATTTGATACAATTTATTTTGTTCAGAAGAAACTAATATCACATGTTCACCTTTCAAACAAATTTAAAATAAATAAATACACAAATATAATATAATAAATAAATAAATATAACAAATGCAAGATAATAAATTCATGGAATTTTATCGGTTTCTAATGGGCTTAATTAATACATTTCTATTACATTGCTAATTAAGCAAATAATTCTTTGGACAGTTGAAAAACCCACTATTCAGCCTTAAGTTATTTTAATTTATCAGACAGAAAATTTAAGCCTTTTTCTTGCTTAGTGATCTATAGAAGAATTGTCATTTTTCACGAATGTTTGAATAAATTAAAGGAATTTATTCATGATATTTATGCATTAAGTAAGCATTTTGATTTACTGCTTCTTTTGTATTCATTTTGAAAAACGACAACGTTTGAAGCAAAAAAGGAATCACTAAATATAATATACTGAGAATCATAAAAAATAATTATTTGTAAAAATGGGGGAAATAATACATATATATATATATATATATATATATATATATATATATATATATATATATATATATTTAATTGTATATAATTGGAAATATGAACGTCTCAAATTTTTAAATCAAATGAAAAATAAATTGACTAAATTAAAACATTATTTTTAGTAAATTAAAGGGATACATGGACTTTGAAGTCTTAGGGGGAAAAAAGCATATTTTCTATATATATAACAAAGGTAATAAATTATTCAAATTATATTATATACATATATATATATATATATATATATATATAACTTTGAGCATAAAAAACAACTACATTTAATAAAATATTTTATAAAATTTACCTTAAATGATTTGGAATTTCAGCTGGTGGATCCTGGAATCCATAGACTCCTCAGAAAAGGTTTGGATATGATTTATTGAAAACTAATGTAAAGATTTTTTGATATTTTTCTACAAAAAAAGAAAACTGAATTAATGGCAGAGTTTTACACAAAAACAGTACAATTTATCCCACGTATAGAATTTTAAAATTACTTATAATTGATAACAAGAGAAATCCTTCCTTGATTAGTCAATTCTGTTCCGAAGAAATGTGCAAAATCTCAATATGTTCGGTGCAATAATTTTTGAGAAATTTTGAACACAGTTTTTCTGAAGGATCTCCACTAAACTAGGTCCTATGACTGATTTTTTTTTTATTTTTTTTTATTTTTATTTATTTATTTATTTTATTTTTTTTTAAGAAAATTTTATAAAATATTGTTTAAATATGACTCTTTTTATTCTCCAAATTTTGAATAAAAAAATATATTTATCATATTAAAAAAAATATATATATACGGAATTATACATTTTTTTAACCTTCGAAATCATGTAACCCTTAAAATATATTTAATTTTTGGAATGCGTAAATTCAGTATAATCATCATAATTATAATTATTATTTGATATATCTTTCGTTGGATAAGTACGAACACCCTCGCAATATCTATCTGATGTACGTGGTATTGCTATCAACATCGTATTGAAGACAAGATATACGTTCAAATCCTAAATGATATCATTTGTAAGAAAAAGCAACATATCACACCAAATAATACAAAATGGTATAAAAGAAGCAAGTTTGATTCATTTTATAAAATTCGTATGGATTTAGATAAGGTATGGATAATAATATATTTGAATATTTAAAGCGTTGCAAAACAAACAAACAAAAAAATGTCCGGCAGGGATCAAAAACTGTTTATATAATCTTTCTATTCACCATGTGTTTTTAGATTGTAATGACGCCATACATTCAAAGGAATCATTGGAGGGGCTTGGGGTGAGAAACACCTCGCATTCGGGTTAAAATGAGCTGTATCTATCTTATCCAAAGATATTTTTCTATTACTGCTTATAATAATAATTGTAAAAAATCTAAATATGCTTATATAAATAATTATAAGGCAGTAGAAAATCATTAACATAGGCTTTTTTAATTTTTTCTGATGACTACTTATATTGTTAATATAGATTGTATAATTACATATACAATAGCTATTTATTATCAATAGTAACCATATTATGTAATAAATTTCTGCCTGTTTCTATCCCATTAAGTGTATAAGAAAGCATAAAATATTTCAAAACAGTTAACGTAGATTACTTTTTTGGCGAAAAAGTATTTAGATATTTTAAATTTCCTGTTAACAATATTCGACTACTTGACTGTTTTACCTGACCCAAACATATGACAACAAAGCAATGACAAGATATTCCTGGTTTGTTCTGAAGATGTATTATGGATAAGTGTGATGTTAGAGAGCGCTTACATCTATTTCAGTGACAGAAGTAAAAAAATATGGATCGTGCGAGTGCCAAACCTGTAGTATCTGGTTCCAAGAATCATGTACAACAATTCAAGGTTGCAGGTATTTTACTTTGTGATTTTTGTAAATAATTATGTAGCTTCCGAAATTTTTCCCACGCCATTGCAACCTTCATCCCAGTATGTGTAAGATGGGCATATTTCCAGACATTTAGAAGTATCTTTATATTTATTTGCTCAGTACATGTGTTAAATTCCTTGTATACCATTCCGAATAAAGGTCCATAATAACATTTAAGCTGGTTCATTATTATTATTATTATCATTATGTTCCTACTTTTTTAGAAATTGTTAATTATGCCCATCTTTCAATTTATTAATTTTCTTTCAATTTGTTAATTATCCCCAATCATTTCAGTGCAATAGTTCTGAGCGTAAAATGTTTAACGCATGCAACGGTGAACTTACACGGAAACATTCAAAAGGTGTCGTCTTCAAAAAATATTGAAAAAATATATGTGATTCTACTCTTCATAAAACACCAGGAAATGAAAAAATATCGGCTGAAATGAATTACAGCGACCACCAAAAAATATCAAAATTAAACGTATTTGGCGATTTAGCGCAGTTAGGCGTTCAGTTCGCTAGCACTGAGATTGCCTTGTATGGACAGAACCGTGTTTTATTCCTCCGCCAAGTACTCAAAATCAATCGCCTAACAATGTGAAACCGCCAAATATGCTTAATTTTGATAATTTTTTGTGGTCGCTGTAATTCATTTCAACCGATATTTTTTTCACTTTCTGGTGTTTTAGGAAGAGTAAAATCACATATATTTTTTTCAATAATTTTTGAAGACGACACCTTTTGAAGTTTTCCTTGTTAGTATTTTTGTATCGTAACAGTGTTTTGTTAAAAGATATAATAAATTAATGTGGCATTTATATTATTTTTTCGTACACAACTTATTTATATACAATCTGTAACATGTTGCAGACTAAGTTGTAAGATGAGCGATATTATGAACGCTTGCGATGTACTTTAAAAACAGTTTTAAAAAGAGTTAGAAACAGTATTATTTGGACTGAATTTCTGCGCAAGAGAGACTACAGCTTCCTTAGATTTCCCCTCGCATTTTAATGTTCTACCTATATTTATAAAAAAGTTTATATTTGTTATTAAACTTAAAACCATATTAGTGATATAGAAAACTTTCGCTTACCCAAAACTTTTAAATTTACCTATAATAGCAAAATATTTCCATTCTACAACCCACTACTATATTTATTCAAAATGATGTATTTAGACATCTAGATGCTTTCTGAGTTGTAGATATATAAAGTAATCAAAAAATTTTCAGTTTTACCCCATTTTAAAATTTACATGTAAAATGTTTTTAATAAAACTTTCGAATGGCATTCCTGTATGATCTTCAAAATACAAAATTTGGACTTTTTGAAACTTTGCTATGAAGGTACATTTGTAACAGTCAGGCACACATCTCATACACCAACAGCTAAAAATCTAACTTTTGTGCTCAGCGGAATTTAAAACTTGCATTCATATTAAAACTTTCTCTTGTAAAATATTATTTTAAAACCATTGTCTAATATATACTGAGAAAGTAATTATCATTCCAAAGCACTTTTCCCAGACATGGTATAATTTAGTAAAGTACTTTAATCGATTAAGTCCGATAGAAAATAATATATTCCCCGATTTTTGAGTAAAACTTACAGTAAAATATGCAAATAACAATATGAAATACACTTCGAGAAAATTCTACTTATAGATTCCAATGTATTCGAAACCTTTTTGATGACCCTTTATGTCTGTGTTAAGTACTTTTCGTATAATATTATATAGAATAAAAAAAATTCAGTACGTTTAGTGTGGTTGACAGGTGGTAAAATATACCAACAAAAAATTTTGCCTGCAGTCCAAAATGCATTTGCATATTTTTTAATGTAACTATACACGGACGCTTTGTACAATTTCAATAAAACCTCTGACGTAATATAGTAATTTTAGGATAGATGGCTATAGAGGTGAGCTGGACAATCTATTTCCTAAACTTGATCCTAAATTTAAACATACATTCCGTAGGAAATCTTCAAGGAATTCATTTATTGAGACGTGCAGCTGTGTTTTTCAATTATGAAAATGAGTGAAACATTAATTTTCATTTAATTTAGTGGTTCAGTACTTTTATTAAGTTAGGTACACGAATGTTTTATAATACGTACGTTATATATTTGTTTTACTATACGGAATTTTAAGGCACGTATATAATCCAGTCTTTGCTTTGAAGCCTGAAACAAGGACGTATAATAGCAGAAAGGCACTTTAAATTGGATGGAAATTTCTCCTTCAGTTTCAGGAGAGTTAGCTATTCTAAATCGCGGAGAGATGACCACCTTTAAAACATCCAAAACTCATGTTGTACCATCACCAACAAAAGTACTTTATGATGTTGCATCAGTTCCTGATGTAATATGATAAAAACAGTTAGGAAACGTACCAGTGGAATTTACGGTGCGTGGCAAATAGGTAGCTATGGTTTAATATCACCAAAAAATATTTAAAAACGTCGAGAAGTTTTATACCAGCAAAAAAAAAAAAAAGTTGATAAAAAAGCAAAAAGTCTTAAGTAAATGCACGCAAAAACAAAAACATAATATTTCCAGCAACGAAGAAGATTAAATATGTCTGGAATTATCAAATTCTGTAGACTCCGAGGGAATACAGTCAGCAGCAAAAGTTTCCGAGCGCTAGCAAAAATTCCTATGTAAAAAAGGACACTTAATACTATTCTGTTAAATAAATTCTTGTCGAATCGTGTTCTTAGACTGACTAAGAACAGAATTCGACAAGGATTTATTTAACAAAACTGTATTAAGTGTACTTTTTTTATATAGAAATTTTTGCTAGTGCTCGGGTACTTTTGCTGCCCACAGTACAATTTGATGTGGATCAATGTGTTTATCGCTTAGAAGAATATAATACCACAATCAAAACAAATTACAGGTTAAAATGCATAAGTGCCTGAAGTAGTTCCATGAAACGTGTACTAACAAGATCTTTGCAAGATCTAACAAGATCTAACAAGAACTAACAAGATCTTTGCTAAAAATGTACTAAAATTTTACGAAATGTGAAATATTGAAACTATTTTTAAATTCTGTTTATTCAAATTTTAATTACTCATTACTCATTTTCCGTGATATAATTGTATTTTCGCAATTTGCTATATGTTTTTCATGATTAAAGGTATAAAATTTGTTATATTTTGCTATTTAAACTTCACTTTTGCTTTTCTTTGGATGATGATCTCCTCGACTTGAAGGAGAGATGGAAATCTGCCATTTTAATTTCAAACTATGTTTACCACCTTTTTTTTTTTTTTTTTCAGTATTTAATTTTTTTTCCCACAAAGTATAATACGCGCATGTATAAAAATTTTAAATATGCATAAACATTTCTTATATTTGCATTCAATCATATATTATTTCAACCTTTGAAAAAGTATGACCACCTGTCCTAGACATACTCTATCAACTCATCACACAAATTTAGAATATCGAATTTAAATTATTTTTCTAAAATACATTTTTGAGTTTTGCTAGTAACAGCCACACGCGGACTCAGCTGCACACATACAAAAAACCAGACTGACTGTAAAAAACTGTTTCTGGGCATTTTTTTTTTTTTTTAATAAACTTGCGAATTATACACAAAAGATATAAGCAGGCTCAAAAATCTAAGTATACATCAAAATATCTTGCCATTAACATTTTTATTAGTTCCCCATCGTACTATAGGTATGGGGAACTTAGGTAATCGTGAAAATTTTCGACCTCGGTTTTTTTTACTTTTTTACTCGTTTTCAGTTGTGAGGAATCCGAAAATGGCAAAATTTGTATGGTGTCTGTCTGTAGGGTGTCTGTTAGTGTGTTAGTCTGTTAGTGGGTTAGTGTGTTAGTCCGTTAGTTTGTTAGTGTGTGTACACGATATCTCACGAACAAATGATTGCAGAGATGTCAGATCAGTTTTAAAATATTACTTTCGATACTGGCAAGAATCCTGTTCATTTGGAACATTCAAATTAAAAAACTTCGTAAGTTATTAGAAATTTATGATTTTCTTAACATGGGAGAATAGGACAAAAATTCACTTAAACGTGCATTAAATGAAAACTTTTTACTGTAAAAATGTCAGACCAGTTTTCAAATATCAGTTTTGATGCCGGAATGAACATCAGTAACTATAAATATGCTACTTTGAAAATTTCGCAAGTTATTGGAAATTTACGAATTTCTTAACATGGCAGGGTCAAAATGGTCCATGGCATGGTTATAGGTCAAAATTTCACATAAACGTCAATTTTGAGAGATATTTTCATCGTAAAGATGTCAGACTACTTTTGAAATATTATATAGGACACTCGCATGAATATTAATGACTATGAATTTTTTAGTATAAAAATTTCGTAAGTTATTGGAAATTTACGAATTTCTTAACATGGCAGAATAGAACAAAATTTCACATAAACGTAAATCTTGAGTGATATTTTCAGCTTAAAGATGTCAAACCACTTTCGAAATATTATTTATGATACTGGCATGAATATCATAGGCTATGATTTTTCCAATTTGAAAAATTCATAAGTTATTATGAATTTACGATTTACTTAGCATGTCAGAATAAGGCAAAATTGTGCATAAACTTCCATTTTGAGGATCATAAATACATTAGACAACTTCAAAATTACATTTATGATATTTTTTTGAACATGATTGAATATAAATATTCTAATAGGAAAATTTCGTAAGTTTTTCGTAATTTACGATTTTAACTATATAGCGAATTTGTAAATTTTTCATAGAAATATGAATTTTGAGGATTATTGCATTGGAAATAGTAGCATGAAAACTAAACAACGGAATTTACCCTGATGAAATAAATCAATAGATTAGAATAAGATAAAAATATCGTAGTGAACGGTGGATAGCCTATTAGGCGGGGATTTCATTCTGTCACTGTATAAAGCTTTGCTCAAATTCATTTCTTTTAACATGATTATAATATGTCTCGCACTAGAAATTTATGAGAACATAAATACGGTGGGGAACTGAGCAGTCCACCTATGCCAACTAGTTTATTTATTTATTTATTTTTCATTTTAGACGTTTTGCAAAAAAACTTGAAAATTACTTGATGAGAAATCCTGCTAATTTAGATGTGTTCAGAGCGTTTATACCTTATATATTAAAGAGATTTTTTTATCCCGGAGATGTAAAGACGACCATTATCAAAAAAAAAAAAAAAAAAAAAAAAAAAAGTATAGGATCACCCTATAAGAATTAATGATTGGAATGCGCCATTGCTGCACTGTTTTAATAAGAAGCATCTTTTAGTCGTCTGTAATCATTTATATCTCAACAGCACGCATATTCACGGAGATATATAGATTACTCTTTTTTTTAAAAACGCGTATGTTTTTTTTCTTTTTTTTTTAATGCAGGATATTCAACCCAATGCAATGCCATTTTTAGCAGATTTTATTTACTAAATTAGGCACAACCTACTGAAATCGTTATATACAAATGTTAAATATCTTATCAAATATAATAATTTCTATCAATTAAATTTTAACTGCGCAAGCTTTAATAATTTCTTTTGTATAATTTATTGGTCAAATATGTTGGGATATTTGCATAAAAATCCCAAGAAAATATCGTGACAATTCAAAATGATGTCGTCAATTGCATGAACTAAATATCATTATAGACCACGCCGAAAAGTGCCAGGTTAACTAGATGGGCTTTATCTTTACAAAAGGGGAGGCGCACAATTACTTACTGTAAATAGGGCTCAGAATGTTGCAGCTCATAGTTTATCTCGACTGAAAATAGAGAAAGAAATCCAGGCATGAGATCAAAGATCTTAAAATAACAGAACTATTAGACATTACCAGTGATGCCAGATTGGGGATTTTGTCCCCATTTTTGGGATTTTTGTGGCTTCTGAGACAATTTTGGGGACCAAATGTTTGTGGGGACTTTTTGGGGGAATTCTAAAATTTTTGGGGACAAATCCGGGAAGTTCTTCAACTTTCTATCACTGTTGGCAACGTAATGATTTATCCCTACGACCAGGGATATTTTTCAAAATTTGCCTTCATTTTGGGGGAAAATCTGAGCTTAAATCCATTTAAATCTGCTTGATTTTTCTTGTTTTTTTTTTTTTTTTTTTTTTTTTCAATTTATTTTCCCTTTTTAGTGGAAATCAAGTTGGGGATTTTTTCGAAAAAAAAACCTGATTTGGGGAAATTTGAAGACCTGTTTGGGGAAATAATTTTCGACCATCTGGCATCACTGGACATTACTCAATCAGAACTATAATTTATGAATAACATGAGCTGTGATCATATTATTAATCACCTGTGTGTTTCGTATATTTTATACAACTTAATGCTTTAAAATCTAAGAAAAAATTTGTTATGATATATATATATTAGGTCGTTGCAAAAGTTCGTGCGGACGCGGATCATTTTATTGCCTCCAAAGACGAGAGCTTCTATCGCCGTGGTATACATTTGTTACCCGAAAAATGGGCGAAGGTTGTAAAATGTAATGGAGAGTATTTTGATTAAAAATTGTCATTTCATTTGATGTATTTTTATGAAATGAAGCAATAAAAAACCGCACAAATTTATGCAAAGGCCTAATATATATATATTTACGACTCCAGATTACACGAATGTAATTGGCATATTTCTTTATGCTATCTCTTGGGTTAATGTAAAAAGATAAATTAAAAAGATTTTTTTTTTTGGGGGGGGGGGGAGGGGGGGCGTGTTGCGTCCGTGAGAAAAATTCATAGCCAAGACAGTTCTCGAGATATTTTTCTTAGTAAAAGTAGCTGAACAACTAAATTAGGAGCCGGCCTGGTGGCTTGGTCGGCAGGGCACTGCCTTCTGAGTCTCCATGTTCCGAGTTCGAATCTCGGTACGGGCATGGATGTTTGTGCTGTCCTATGCCTTCAACAATATTGTATGCACGTATTTCTGTGAATTTATGTAAAGAATATTGAGCAATCCGCGATTGTAATGAAATGCTCGCCCTCTGGTGGGCTAAGGTGAAATTATCACACCACTGCATATCATCATATTATGCAATCGATTTTCCATGATGTAATGGCGGAGAAAGAACAATAATAAAAACATGTGGCTATTATATTTACTAACAACTGCAGTTCAGAGAGCGCCATCTATCGATCATTACAAACGCGGATCGAGATGAAAGTCATTCTAACTAGAGATCTCAACAAATGTCAAATAAATGTCCAAATGTCCAAACTAAATTAGAATTGTCATAAAGAGAAAATAAAAAGAAGAGATTAAAAGCATAAACAAAAAGGCCACATAATAAAAATTAAAGTTGCACTATTGATTATTAAATTGAAATAATAATGAATTTAGAAAATAAAAAGCATGCGCACGTGCAGGATAAAAAACAAGAAAAAGAAGAATGTCATAGTAACGTTTTTGTTTAGTTTGGATTTTGATAAGTTTTATTTATTTATTTATTTTATTTTATTTATTTATTTTACTTTATTTATTTATTTTATTTTATTTTATTTATTTATTTTACTTATTTATTTATTTATTTATTTTTGAAGAATAGAATAACAATGAAAGCACTGAATATTTTTCCTGGAGCCCTATTAAAAGAAAAATCTGAAATGATCTGGCTATTCTATATAAATAAAGCAAAGTGTTTGTCAGCGGAACACATCCGAATAGACCACTCCTATTTTTGATTGGTCTAGATTTAACTACTTTGGTGATGAAAGACGGCATTTTTTTTTTTTTTTTTTTTTTTTTTTTTTTTTTAACTGATGAATTTTTTTTTTTTTAAAGATACTGCATAGATGTCATACTTTTTTAAAAGAGCGCTAAAAACTGTACATTTGTTTGTGAAGACAGATTTAAAGATATTACGTTGCAAAGTTTCACAACGCGATATCGTTCGATTGCTTTTATCTTAAAATAAGAGTCTAATATTACACAAAAAAAACAGTCTAAAATTAAAGAATAATGAATAACTTTTTAAAAGTTTTCAGTTTTGAAGTTCTAAGAGCTGCAATTTTGAAATTACAACGTACTTATTTCGCATACATAACCTATTACATTTGTAAACATTTGTTGATTCGTTCTTGAGAATCATTTACATGAGACCATAGAGCATTGTTACAAAACGAGCGCATGGTTGGTTACTTGGGTTTTACGTTGCATCAGTGCTGCACAACAGGCAAATGGCGACGGTCTGAGTTTCTCCCCTAGGAGACATGCCATCACATTTTTTATCCTCCGCAGAAGCAAAACGGAAGAAATACTTTATTTAATATAGTATAAAGAGCGGGGGACATAGGCAACGGGTACTCGAAGTGAGGTTTAGAGCGATTTCAATGTGGTATCTTTTTTTTTTCTCTCTCTCTCTTTTAATTTTTTTTATTTATAATGTGATATAAAAAATAAATGGGGATTTAATTGTTTTGAAAAATCATTAAAATACAGTGACCAGCGAAGCGGGCGTAGCCTGCTAGTAGAAGAATAAATTAGAGATAGATAATTTGGCCTTCGTTGTTTTCAATTAAAGTGAAGTATGCTACATTTATTAAGTTATTTTCAATTAATGTGAAGTGTGCGACAGGTAGTTAGACTAAGAAGCCGGAACAGGCTTTGAAGATAATGATGATGTTGATGAGAAACTGAAATATATTTCATTATATAGACAAAAATTTTCACAATATTTATTATCCACTTTGAAATTTCAATAAAGCAGCTCATTTGGCAAAAACAAAATCTTGTCCATGCTTGTGCATGCGCAGTTACAAATTATTTAGTAAAAATTTTCATATTTTGCTAGATATTTAATATTTTTATATTCTGGCTGCAGTAAAGTATGTCTGTTGTATTATGTCAAATTCCTTAATTAACATTTCGTTGGCTTTAATAGCCTGAATGTTATATTAAAAAAGACTCTTTTTTAAAGAAAAGTTTATATTTCCACGAACATATGCAATATTTAATATAAATGAATACAGATAATAAAATAAGCCTGATAATCACACGTTAAAGCTAAATCACATTTCAAGCATTACTTTTTACAAAGCGATCTCAAATATTCTAAATTTTAAAATTTGCTATTGGTTGCCTTTTTTTCTTTAGAACAAAACATTTTCTGAATTATATGAGATATAACCAGATACATCAACACATCTAATTTATTACAGAACACCGATAGTACCCGCCTTTTATCCACATCATAAATATTTTAAAATAATTTTCTTTAATATTTAATTGCGCTTAAATGAGCAGAAAATTACTCTTGAATATAAGTGGTGTAACTAAAGGTTGGTAGTGATATGGAATAAACTAAGAATGTTTATATATGTGAGTAAAACATGCGCTTTACACGTCTGAAGTTTCATAATATTTCGTTAAGAATTTTTGACGAATTGTCACTAGAGACTTTCGTGTTGAGACACAAAAAGTTTTTGGTTCTTATGTGTTTGTATTTGTACCGCTATAATGGCCGAAAAATCCCCTGATTGACACTGAAAATTTATATTAAGAATTAGCTGTATATTTTTTGGTGTATCTGTTGTTTGTAGTTCGCGTACAAGGATAAACAAAAGTTTCTTTTTATCGTGGCCTCTGAATAGAATTTTTGTGTACTGTGATAGCGGCTGCATAAATCAGCCTATTGACCTGCAAATTAGTACGCATGTTTATGAGTCACACAGAAATAGCTGTGTGTTTTTTTTATATGTATTCTATTTGTGGTTCGTGTACAGAAACACACCATTTGTTTTCCTTATCAAAACCACCTATGGACAGAATTTGTGTGTACCGCAAAAACTGCCACGAAAATCCGCCTAGCTGAAAGCAAATTGGTGCATATATATATGTGTATAGGATGATTCCTTATTGCACTGACAAACTGACAAACGCAGGGGGATGGGGGTGAAGGGAAAAGAAAAGCTCATATGGAGAATAATAATTTATATCAATCATGTCCCCTATCTCAAACCGTTTTCAAGCTATTGAGAATAGAATGAAAAAGCTAAAAATCATTAAATATCGCCCATTTTTGACGTTTTTACACAAAACTGAAGAAGATATTTAGAAAAAGTAAAAAAAAAAAAAAAAAAAAAAAAAAAAAAATCTTACAACTCGATATCAATTGTGTTACAATATAATTTAGTTACAGTTTTGTTAGAATATTTAGTTACGAGTTACATGTGCTGAAAAAAAAAAAAAAAATTCTAAACCATTATCCACCCAGTTATCTCTTTTATTATATATTCCAATATAATTTCTATTGTAAATTTCATCTTTAAATATTTTTAAATATATTAACGTGCATTAATTCTTCTCATAGATTAACTTCATACGCATTATTAACAGCCTTCTACAACGTCTAAAAACGACCGATAATATAGCCTTTCAGCTAAATTTAAAAATCAAAATTCTATTCCCTATTTATTTAAGAAATTAAAAATCTAGAGTAGTGCTATTTCCTGAATAAATCAAGAGTTGTATAAAAGAATAAGGAAAAAGACAAAAATTCCGAATTTAAGGTATTTTTTAAGCTTATCTGTATAAGAAACAACCTTAAAAAAGAAGGACAAAGAAAAAATATTTTATCAAAAGTACTCTCAGAGTAAAAAGATTATATTTCTAAAACAATAATACTGACCAAACAAATAAAGTCTGTTTATGCAATGAAAACAAGTTGAAAATCTTCACATTTTAAAAGTAAATAAGATTATATCTGTTAGTCACAGTATATTGCAATTTATTATTTATTTTATTTTTTTATTTTTTTTTTCATCTTTCCTTCTTAGGGGAAGGAAAAAAATATATTGTGTCTGATTAGAGAACAAAAGTATTAAAACATTTGAAAAAGATTCATATGCAGTTTGTTGTTTACGACAGTTTTCCTTGAATAAGTAAATAATTTATGTCTTTTAACATGAAAGCGTGTCTTAACGTTTAAATATTCATATATTGAAGAGGAAAATCAATTTTTAAAATAGTCTTTTGTCTTATTTCTTTTAATCTATTAAATGTAAATCATAACATGGTATTAAAATGAAAATTATAGATATACACCACCAAACATTTAATATTAAACCTAAGCAAACTCTGTTTAGTAACTAATATAAAATATCTGATACTTTCTAAATAAATTAGATATTTTGTTTTTCTATAGTTTCTTAAAAGTTTGTAGGCACTTCTAATATTTTGCAATAAAATATTTCAAATTTACTAGCGAATTGGTTTTGTAAAAAGGTTATTGAAATGCAGATTAACAAACAGTTTAAAAGAATATTAAATTGACAGCATCTCCATAACAAATAGCGTATATCTTTACAGCGACAAAAGAGACAAAATAAAAAATATTTGTTTATACAATAGAGACGAAAGAATATTCCTTGAAAATTTACACTTATGAAAAGCATATGAGATTACCTTTATAATTTGCAGCATGTGAGATATTCTTATTTATTTGAATTTCTACAGTCTTTCAATGCTCTATAGGGTGAAGAACAGATTTAAAGCTCTTAGAAACGATATATCTGCGCTATGTGGTTTTAAGAGCAGTAAATATTATGCAAGTTTTTCCTTGAATAAATAGTTCATATCTTTTAACTTTTTTTTTTTTTTTTTTTTTTTTTAACATAGGAATATGTAGTTTAATAAAGAGAAAAATTTTTTAATAGTTACTTATGAAAATATTTAAAATTTAACAAATATGAATTACAAATAATACAAAAATAAAAATAAATAAATAAATAAATAAATAAAATAAATACAGTAAAATAAATAATAACAAATATAAATTGCAAATAATACAAAAAATAAATAAATAAATAAATAAAAAGTTGTTAACAAATATTTTAAATCTTATACTATTAAGTGAGCAATATGTGTATATTTCACTGATCTCGAAAACGGTAGCTCGGACAGTCACGAGATTTAACACAAAGGTGCCCCCCGAAGGGTCATTGTGCACATCGAAGTCAGATTTTCGAATTTTTGATTAGTTTTTTCTTAATTAATTAAAATGTAAAAATAATAACCTTCTAATTTCTGATAAAAAAGCCATTTAAATTTTAACATTTTATCCATAATTTAATTGTTGCCAATTTTTTTTTTCGACGAAATAATAATAATTAAAAAAAAAAAAAAAAACCGTACATTTATTTAAAATGAGGAAAATAAATCAGAAATATTAGAAAATAAATTAGAAATATCAGTCGCATCGTTACAAATAAGATACCAAATGAAAGTGAAAATTTTTGTAAATCCGATGCATTAAACAGCTTATCAATCGGATGATTAGTTTTTTCTTAATTAATTAAAATGTGAAAATAGTAACCTTCTAATTTCTTATAAATAAGACATTTAAATTTTAGCATTTTATCCATGATTTAATTGTTGCCAATTTTTTTTTCGACAAAATAATAATAATAATAATAATAATAATTTAAAAAAAAAAAAAAAAAAAAAAAAAAAAAAAAAAAAACGTACTTTTATTTAAAATGAGGAAAATAAATCAGAAATATTAGAAAATAAATTAGAAATATCAGTCGCAGCGTTACAAATAAGATACCAAATGAAAGTGAAAATTTTTGAAAATCCGATGCATTAAACAGCTTATCAATCGGATGATTAGTTTTTTCTTAATTAATTAAAATGTGAAAATAAGAACCTTCTAATTTCTTATAAATAAGACATTTAAATTTTAGCATTTTATCCATGATTTAATTGTTGCCAATTTTTTTTTTTTTCGACAAAATAATAATAATAATAATAATAATAAAACGTACATTTATTTAAAATGAGGAAAATAAATCATAAATATTAGAAAATAAATTAGAAATATCAGTCGCAGCGTTACAAATAAGATACCAAATGAAAGGGAAAATTTTTGTAAATCCGATGCATTAAACAGCTTATCAATCGGATGATTAGTTTTTTCTTAATTAATTTAAATGTGAAAATAAGAACCTTCTAATTTCTGATAAATAAGTCATTTAAATTTTAAAATTTTATCCCATAGAATAATAATAAACACGTACGCTCCTTCTTCCTTTATTATTATTCTATGTTTTATATATAATTTAATTGTTGCCAATTTTTTTTTTCGACGAAATAATAATAATTAAAAAAGCTGAACTAAAAAAACATTTTCAACTTTACTGAGAATAAATACGAACTGAACTGAAAAAACATTTTCAACTTTACTGAGAATAAATACGAACTGAACTGAGAGGAGTCTGAGGTTAAAAAATGTGAAAACGAATAGTATAAATTAAAAAATTAGTATAAATTAATTAGTATAAATTAAATTATTAGTATAAATTAAAAAAACCTTGAATTAGTATAAATTAAAAAAACCTTCTGATTCTTTTAAACAGGGAGTTATTAGTAAGTCTTTAAAATCAAACTACAACATAAACATTTTATTTCAAAGGATGATATTTAAACACGTTCATTTTAAAAACTCTGAAACACTGATATGTGGCATCAAGTTATATGCAAGAAAATCAAAAACAACTTTCATTTAAAATTTAAATACGAGTTTTTAGAAATCAAAAAGTTTAAATAAATATTCTTAAGATTAAACGATCAAATGATGTGATACCAGTTAATCCAGAAGAACAAAGTACTTCAAATGCAGACCAACTAATTAATCGTACTTCCTTATATCAAGCTAGGCCTATCCGTGCATCAAAATTAAAATGTCGCCAAAATATAAGGGAAATAGGACAGATGTACAGAAAGGAACGTTCTGAGAGTATATCTAGGCAAGCTTTTCAGCACGGAAGACAGAATCCAGCGACTTGAAGATCTAAGACAGCGAGCTTCTCAGCGTAGGGCATCAGAGAGTACACTAGAGAGACGACAACGCCTAGAAAAGAAAACACGTCGACAAGCAAGATATGATGTGGCATTGCGAAATCGGTGCCCAAAATACAAAATAGCAGTTTGTAGAGATGTGAACTATAGTACTTTAGGAGAATTCAATGTAAAATGCGTTCATTGTAAAGCATCACATTTTCCAGAGGAACGTGTTTGCAATCGTCTTCATAGAGACTCTTTTGGTGATTGTTGTCTTCATGGACGATTATTACTGCCAGCACCATATTTTGCGAACGAGTTAGCAAGACTGTTTTTGCACTGCCATCCACTTGCTGAAGAATTTCATAAAAGAATCAGAAACTTGAATTCCTGTTTTGCTTTTTCTTCTTTCAATGTGTCAGAAGACAGAACCATCAACAGTCATGGCATATACAGTTTTATTGCATGTGGACAAGTATACCACCAAATGAACTTGGCTGCTCAACCGACTCAAGACATACATGGAGAATTTGAAAAACCTCAATACGGTCAGATGTATTTTTTGGATCCTGATAATGCTGTTGACGAACGATTAAATCATCCTCTGAATTATGGAATAAGTCGTGAACTCATGGAATTATTAGAGCACGTAATAAGGGCACAGAATGGTTATGCACAGGGTTATATGATGATGCGAGAAGTTCAGTATGAAGTTGAACAGCAAGCTACTGCACAAGGATTATCTGCACCTGAAGTTCAACTTTTGTTCAGAATTCCTCAGGAAAGTGATTACAGAAGATTTAATACACCATCCATTAATGAAGTTTGCGCTGTCTTCACACTTAATGCCGATCACAGTTTCCCAGAAAATAAAATGATTGTACATCGGCGAAACAAGGAAATTGTTATTCTAAAAAATATTGATAAACGTATTGAGCCATTCACTTATCCACTGTTTTACCCACAGGGTACACTGTAAAAAAATAACTATTACCAGCTGCAAGAAACTCTCTGTGATTGGAGAAAATAATTATTTTATCCAATCACAGAAAATTTCTTGCAGCTGGTAATAGTTATTTTTTTTACAGTGTACGGATGGTTTTTCTCTTGATATACCATTGAGTACACCTTATTCTTCGCGGCATCATGCAACGCGCCTTGAGTTGGCTCAGAACAGACTTGCTTTTCGACCTGAAGTAATAAATTATTTGTCCACAAGAATGAATTCTACAGGTCATGACTTGCGACAAATACAATTTAATGCATTGCATTTTGGTGGCAGACTTTTTCAACAGTATGTTGTCAACACATTTATTAGGGTCGAAAGAGATCGTATTCAGTGGATAAGCAAATCAAAAGAAGATTCTTGCTGATAATTATACAGAAGTCACACGTTTGATAAACGACTTAGTAGAAAAAAACAAAGCTACAGTTGGAGAGAAAGTCATTCTCCCATCATCTTCTCCAGGGTCAACACGATATTATACTGAACAATTTGAAGATGCTATGGCAATTGTTCGCGGTCTTGGTTCTCCAGATTTCTTCATAACAATGACATGTAATGCAAACTGGACTGAAATAAAAAACGCTTTGCACATTCAGTTACAAAATGGATCTTTTATACAACAACTTCCTCAAGACCGACCAGATGTTGTAACTCGAGTTGCAAAATTTAAATTTGATGAAATAATTGAAGATTTTGATAAGAAGCAGATATTTGGAAAAGTTGCTGCTTATGTATATTCAATTGAATTTCAAAAGCGAGGTCTTCCTCACATTCACCTTCTTCTAATTATGTGTTCTCAAGACAAGATTCATAATCCTGAAGAACTGGATGACCTCATTTCTGCAGAGATTCCCGACTTTGAAGATACAGATCTGAGAGAACTTGTAATAAAGTGGATGATTCATAACCCCTGTGACGAACAGAACCCAAACGCTGCATGCATGGTAAATAAAAGTGGACGTATGAAGTGCCGCTTTCAATTTCCAAAATCATTTAAGGATGTATCTTCATTGGCAGACAATGCAAAACCAAATTATCGAAGGCGTTATGATCCCAAATTGGACCCTCACAGTCGAGATTTCTCTCATGAAAGTGCAGTGTATCGTAAGAGTGTTGATGGCAGCCGCATAACAAGAGATAATCGTCATGTTGTTCCTTATAATGCATATTTACTGAAAAAGTACAATTGTCATATAAACGTTGAATATGTTGGAAGCATTATGGCTGTGAAGTATCTATACAAGTACATATATAAAGGGTTTGATTGTGCTTCACTTAAAGTTGTTGAAGGAGGAAGACAAATCATGTACAATGAAGCAAATACTTATGTTGAGGGTCGATGCATCACTCCACCAGAGGCATGTTGGCGTTTATTTGGAAATGAAATTCAGAAGAAGAGTCATAGTGTGCTACGATTATCAATTCACCTTCCTGGCCAGTACAGAATTGTAAATTTAGATCAGGCTCAGGAAAATTTAGCTGATACAGGACAAAAAGGTTCGACTTTGGAAGCATATTTCAAGCACAATAAAAAGGCTAAGGAAGAACATGAAATTAGACAATCAAATGGAGACACGGAGGAAGAGCCAATCTATTATTACTACTGGCAAATGCCTGAACACTTTAGATGGGATGCAAGAAACAGTGAATGGATTCAAAGAGTACGACAGATAAAAGTTATTGGAAGAATACATAATGTCAATTTTGTTGTACAGCCTGAATTATATCACTTACGACTGTTATTGTATCATGTAAAAGATGTAACCAGCTTTAAGGATTTACTGACAGTGAGTAATATTGAACATGCGACATACAAGCAAGCTTGTCTAGCACGAGGATTATGCTATGATGACCAACAATGGATAGAAGGATTGTCCAAATCTGCAAGCTCAAAACTGCCAAGGGCAATGAGAACACTTTTTACACAGATTTTGATTCTAGGCTCACCAGAAAACCCAAAACGGCTGTGAGAAATGTTTAAGCAAGATCTCGCAGAAGATTTCATTCATGAAGGTGAAAGAACTGGAATTTCAATTGAAGATTCTATCAAGCGAGCATACCGTGTAATTGCCCATAAACTCGACTCAGAAGCGACAGAAGGTAGAAATTTTCAATATTGGGTTGAAAAGTTTTCATTTGATGATATTGATGATTATGAAACTCAATCGAATCAAGAATTGTCAAATGTCAATGAATCAGCAGCTATTGGTCAACAAATGTATCAACTACTTAGAGGAAAACAAATTGAAATTGTGGATGCTATCTTTCGTTCAGTCAATGATGAGAATATTCAATCAAATTGCTTTTTTATTGACGGACCTGGTGGTACTGGAAAAACTTTCATATACAAGACTTTGTATTACCTTCTGCGAGGAGGGAACTTTAATGTGCAGTGTATGGCTTTTACAGGCATTGCTTCGATTCTACTTCCTGGAGGAAGCACATCACACAAAACATTTGGATTGAAGGTGCCCCTTTCACCAGAGGCAAGTTCCACAATCAAACCGGGCTCCTGTAAAGCTCAAAAACTTTCTAAAGTTCAAGTATTTCTCATGGATGAAGCACCTATGCTTCCTAAATATGCATTGCATGCAATGGACGAAATTCTGCGTAAAACTGGAAATGCAACTTTGCCATTCGGTGGAAGAATTATGGTTTTAGGAGGAGATTTCAGACAGTGTGTTCCAGTTCAACCGCGAGCGAATAAACAAGAACTTATTGACTTATCAATTAAAAAGAGTGTGCTTTGGTGTAAATTTAGGAATTATTCACTGGATGAGAATATGCGGGTTGATCCAGAACAAAGAGACTTTGCAAACTATATTTTAAAAGTTGGTAATGGAGAATTACCGATTAGGTCTTTAGATGAGATAGAGCTACCCGAAGACATAATTTCAAATGGAAATCTCATTGATGAGGTTTTTGCTTTTTGCTTTGTCAATGAAAATTATGAAGAGATGAAAAATAGAGCTATACTTGCTCCTCTTAACAAAGATGTTGACAGGTTAAATACTGAAATTATTTCGAAATTATCCGGAGAGTACAAAACTTATCACAGTTACGATACTGTAAATAACCAACCCGAAGGAAGACTTCAATTTACTGTTGACTTTTTAAATTCTGTTGAAAATTCCGATTTACCACCTCATGAACTTAAACTGAAAAAAAAATGCTATTATTATGTTGATGCGTAATATAGATGTATCAGAAGGCCTTTGCAATGGTACAAGATTAATTGTTACTGAGCTGTGCAATCATATTATTAAAGCAAAAATAATAACTGGTGAACACTGTGGCCGAAATGTACATATACCAAGAATCACACTTCAATCATCAAAAGGTCAACTTGGTTGCGCAATATCTAGACATCAGTTTCTTGTAAAAGCAGCATTTGCTATGACAGTGCATAAATCACAGGGCCAAACTTTTGACTTTGTAGGGGTTGATCTGAGAGTACCAGTTTTTATGCATGGAATGCTTTATGTAGCTTTTTCAAGAGTTAAAAGAAAACATCATTAAAAGTACTTTTGCCGATAAAAAATCAACGCCATACTCGTAATATCGTCTGGAAAGATATCTTAAACCATTCAAGAACTACAGAAATGGATTACTGTTTTAATGAAAATGCAGAAGATTTAAATTTCAGCTTCGATTTGGACTAATGCAATTCAGGCACTGTTCTTATGCGTTTAATGTGTTAATAAATTTTTCTTATGCGTTTATAAAATGGTAGCACATTTTTTGTTTGTTTGCTGCAATATATTTTAATATTAACAGTTAAAATTCTTTAATTTATAGCATTGCAGTAGAAAGTTATTTAAATGTGATGAATAATTAAAATGTCTGATGATTTATAAAATATATGTATAGTTATAAATTTGTAAAAATAACATAATTATTCAGCCTTAAACTTTTATATCCCACAGTGTACTCACCCAACAACAAATTTATTATCATCTCTAAGTGTTTTTGTTCTTATATATTTTCTTTTACGTGTTTTATTTCTTAAAAAATAAAAGAGCGATACAATCTAAAATGAATCAATACAAAATGTTCTAAGAATAGGGGAAGAAGTTACGATTGGCGCCACAGGCACCCAAGAGTTAATTTAAAATCGTTATATTTTTAATATTTTAGTATTAAGCCACTTTTACAGAGAACAAGTTATGATTGGCGCCGCAGGCGCCTAAGATTTTATTTAAAAATATTTGAATTTTCAATATTTTTATATTATGCGACTTTTAGAGAGAACAAATTACGATTGGCGTCGCAGGCGCCCGAGAGCTTGTTTTTTGGTAAAAATTTTCTTGGGTCTCTGGCCAGCTAGCTGGTGAAGCCAGCTAGTGTATTTAAATACTCGTAAGCCTTAAAAATTGAATCCCGTTTGACTATATATATATATGTGCGTGTGTGTGTGTGTGTGTGTGCACTCACATGTATATATACTATATATAATGTATTGCTGAAAACATCACATATCTTTTATTTTAAATAATAATAAAAATATGAAATTACATATTATTTATTTAAAATTCAACCAAACATCATATCTCATTCATTTTAAAATAATCTAAACGTATTTCCATTCAATATTTGTCTATTTAAAGCAATTTTATTTATTCTAATTTTTCATTAATCTGTAATTTCATAGAATATTTCATTTCTGTACTCGAAACCATAACTTTTTTCTGCTACCTTTATCAAATGATAATTAAATATAAAAAAATATAAAATAGAAATACCCTTTTATTTTTGTTAATTGTTCTTGAATCACTTCGAGTATATCTCCGGTTGTAACCAACCTTTTCTCCTTTTCTATTAAATGATGCAATAGCCTCAAAATTATGTTTTAATACTTTTGTAAATAAAAATTGTGAATTAAGCCTATTCTTGCTAACCTGACAAAATTTAATGATATCAATTTAAGACCTAATAATAATACAAACCAATCTCTTATCTCCCCTTTAGATGTACAATAGAAAAAAATTAAAAATGATTCAAGCCAAATTTGTTTTTGATGCCAAGCTGGTTGGCGAAGTATAGTTAATTAGTTTGCTATTTCTCGACCTGATGAGATGAACTTTTTATTATTGCCTCTAAACATATTTTTCAATATGTATTGTCGGTATGGTTTCTTTAAACTTAAATATTAAATAAGGGAAACACTTTCTGATTCTGTTTTCATGGTTACGAAAGAACTTTGCTTTGGGGGTAACCAAGGCCCCATTTTATTCTGTTCATAGTCATCGCTGTACTACCACTGTACTCAGCACTGTCCCATATTATTCTATTCATAGTCACCACTGTACCCCTTTCACCAAGAGTCCCATCATACAAACTAAGTTCTCCATATATATATTTAAGTATCGTAATTTGAAGAGTTTTACTTATATGTAATTATTTTTTTAGATGCACTTCCAACCGTATAATATACTTTAAAACATAATACTGTATTAATTTATATACATTATCAATATACATTCATTTTTCTTTATCCTGGCTCTAAATTTAATATATGAATTTCCATGTTCAGGTTATATAAATGACATATGATATTTTTTCGATTAAAATTAAAATGCAAGTTTGTTTTCCTTATTTATTCAAACAAGTATCGCCCAGTGGCCGAAATTTGACCACTTGTTTGCAAAGCAAAGCAAAGTAATTGCCTTCTCATAAACGGAATTAAATTGCAACACAGCTGCTTTAATTGTTTGTCAATATTCCTCCAAAGTGGATCAGCAGAGTTTTAATTAATATATTTCTCTAAGTTTGGTACACTGTAGATGCTGAGCCTTTCCTGAAATGAGAAGAAATCGCAACGTGGAACCGCCCCCTGTTTATTTATATAGCCTAAAATCTAATCGGCACCAATTCAAATCAAGTCCAACCAAGTATCAAGTTCGGTTAAATTAAGTCCATTGGCTCATAAAGTACAGTGTTCGAACTCAAAAAGACAGATATTTTCTAAAAATGGTCGAATTGAGTTCAGGAAATCTCAAAACGTGTAACTTCATCAAAAACCGAAAATCTAAAAATTTTCTGAATCTGATACTTTCTTCTTTTATATGCAGAGGATAAAACAATAAAACCACGTCTTTAAAAATCAGTAGTCAATTTCAGTTACTTCAAATGCAAGGAAATCTCAAAACGTGTAAATTCGTTGAAAACCGGAAATCAAAATTATTTTCCATATCTTCTAGATTCTTCTTCTACATGCAGAAACTAGTAAAAAGCCACTTTTTATAAAAATAAGTAGTCAATTTCAGTTAGCTGAACTACAAGGAAATCTCAAAATATGTAAATTCATCGAAAACCGGAAATCAAAAGTGTTTCCAAATCTTAAACTTTCTTCTTATATATGTAGAAGATATTCGCAAGCGAAGTGTGACGTCACTGACCATCGTAGGGAAAAGTAAAAGATTTCTTACGTTAATCCTACATTAAATATTTTTGTAAAAAATTATTAAAAATTCAGGAAAATCATTTCCCAACTTTAATCCCCATATTTGGGTATAATTATAAATTAATCATCGTGCACATGTGTTAGAATTATTTTCCCTTCAAGGAAGGCAGATAACAAATCTGTTTCTTTGAAATTAATCTCGTTCCATTGAAATTAAATGTTTATATTATATTCGAAAATGGAAGTCAGTCATTTTATTTTTCCAGAGTTATGAAATTTAAAATTAAAATTTTATGAATTTTACAGAAAAAATAACTATATCTAACACACATAGACAGTAACTTATATATAAGTATACCCAAATATGGGGATTAAAATCGGGAGATAATATTCCTCAATGTTTTTAAATAAATAAATAAATAAATAATCCAATGGACGAATAACATAGTAAATCTTTTGCTTGTCTACACGGACGGTCAGTGACGTCGTCATTTCGCTTGCGTATCGTAATAATTTCATTTTTTAAAAATACGTAGCCAATTTCTGTTAATTGAAGTGCATTATGTTTTTGCTTAAAAATACGTCTTCAAATTAGAGCTGACGTAAATCACAAGAAAGAAAAAAGGAAGAAAGAAGAAACTAGAAAAAAAAATTAGAACTCTCATAAATCAAATCCTTTTTTTAACTTACATATATTATCAACCGTATAAACATTCGTTCTACCACTCATTCACTCAAATTTCTACCATTTAATATCTGTTTTCTCTTAGAATAAAAAGCCTGTAGTCGAGATTATAGTATGCTAAATTATAGAAATTATTGTGTCTATGGTTTTATTTGAGTTTTCAGAAATTGTTAGATATAACAACTTTCGACTTTAGGTATTTTTCAATTATAATAGAATACGTGTATAAAGTGGAAAAGTGCATAAAAAATAAAAAATAAAAGTATTTTTAAATATCTTCTTAACATTGAAAGAAAATAATTTTTGTATTTTACAAATCTGGCTAATCATATCTTTCGAATGATACCTTTTTAACCTTTTATTTCCATAATTAATATGTTAAAAGTATACCACAAATTTCATTTTTGCCTATTAATATATAGATAACACAAAATAAAATATTAACAATACATTCTAAAAAAGTCGAACGTTGTATTAACGGATCATTCTAAAGGCTGAAAAAAATAAAGATTATTTAGGATAAAGCGCTTTTTTTTAAGAGCTCTTCTATCTTAAAACAACATTAAAAGTAAACAGATTGAAAAAATATTGAACCGAAAACACTCCCAAAGCAAACAGTTGATATTTTTAAAGCAATGAAAGAGACCAAACAAATATGATTTATTCACGGAATAAAAACACGTGTGTTTGGCCACAAAAACTTCACGTATGAATAGTAACCAATATTACCTTTATAAGTCATAGCATATACGAAATTTTCATTTATCTAAATATTTACCATTCATTAATACTCTATTACACGAATGATTAATTTTAAAACATTTGGAAAAGATATTTTGCTATCGTATATTTTTAATAGCAGTGTATAGTTTAGAAAAATATTTCCTAGAATACATCAGTGAGGTTGCGAATTTGTAGGGCTTTTAAATCCATTTTCAATAACTACTTTTTAGTTTTAATATTTTTCTAATGTGTGTTTGTCTATTCAACTATAATATATATATATATATATATATATATGTATAATCATTCTTCAAAATTAGTGATAAATATTGAATAAGAAAGTCCCAACAATCTGGAAACATTATAATGCAAACATAATTTATGTTTTTAGACATAAAACTTAGTTTGAACGTAGCAACATTCAGTTTAATGAAGGAGAAAACTAAACTTGTTTTGTACTTATTTCTGGTATTATTAACGGAATTATAAATATAATTTACAAATAGTATATTTAAAACCTGCAAACATGTAATATTAACTATTCGCATACCTTTTAATATGTCATAGTATATACCAAATGTGTATCTGTTTCAGTTAATCGCGGTTTTAACGTTTTTATTAATCTTATAATAAAATTTATATGTTTGCTTGTTTCAACTTGTGGAAAAACATAAAACTGAAACTCTTAGTTTATTACAGTAAATAACAATAACAAAATTTCTTGTGTCTGCCCAAACACTTTTCAATTCTACGTACTTCTTTCATTACATAATTTTCTATGTACTTTCCCTACATGATTATACAACTTACTTACATAACAGCAGATAACTAATTCAATTCCTAATCACTTTTAAATGCCCGAATAAACTACTACGTCAGAAACGCCAAAGAAAAATATTTGAGTTGCATACAGCTGTTTCGGTAGCTTTAAACGTACCGTCTTCAGTGCAAAAAGAATTCTGAATCTAGAGAAGTGCTCGTATATATAGGAGAGGGACCGAATTTAGTTAAAACAATAGGATTACGAAAAGGTGGGGAGTGTGGCCAATAGGAATTTAGGAATGTGTAAACAGTAGTAAAATTAAAAAAATGTGGACTGAATGTAAAATTTCCAACAATGAGACATAGGGAACAGCGAAATCACAATTTATAAGGTTTTTAAAATTTTTATAAATATGAAAAGCTTCAAAGAAATCGAGTTCATGAATGGATTTAGTTCATGAATGGATTATAAAAATTTGTTTTTGAGATATGCTGATAACAGACAGACACACACACAGACATACACACAGACATACACACTGACCATTTGTTAAAAACATGATTTTCTTATTCAGGGGACCTCAGATCATGTAAATATAACAAAAACTCGCGTTCGAAAATTTGACCCAAAAACAATACTTTCTCTACCTTATGGGTAAGAAAAAGTAATAAACACCTCTCAGTTGCTTCGTTAGCTATATTAATTCGTACTCTGCTATTACGCCTATTTAAAAAAAAATATTTATATATATTAACTTTGAAATAAATTTATGACTAAATATAAGATTTATTGTTTTGTGGATGGAAAAAAAATTGGGAATAAAGGTTTTAAAAATTACTTCATGAATGATTGTGCTGCATTTTCTTCTGTAGTTAAGAGTATTATTATTATTATTATTATTATTATTATTTTTCAAAAAATCTTTGAATAACTTACCAGTTTTTGTGTAATTTTTAAAAGTATTAAAAGACTTGTGATCACAGTTTAAACGTACGCATTTTTCACAAGTACTAAAACATTAAAAAAGACATAAGACCACTTAAAAATATACCAGCACTTCTCATTAGCTATTTTAAAGTATTTCATTTATTCTAAATAAATCAGAATATTATTTAAAATGAAAATGTGTAATTATAATACTCTTACTTACATGATCATAAATGTTCGTAGTTACTTTTAATGTACTCTAGTATAAAAAATTTCTCATTTACTGACTAATTTTGTATTTGTTTTGTGAAAATATATTGAAATACAGTTTAGAAATATGTTAAAAGAATATTGCCCCGAAAGCACAAACAGTGGAAATAACGTACATCTTTACAGCAATAAAAGAGACTAAATGAAAAATGTTTGTTTACACAATGGAGGCAAGGGAATTTTGCTGAATATTTTCACATACGAGAAGCAGATAAGATTACCTTTGTAATTTACGGCATGCGAGAATTTCGTTTTTGTTTGAATTTTCGCGGACTTTCAATGCACTACTGGGAAAAGAATACATTTAATGCACTTGAAAATGATATATACAAATTGTGTGGTTTTCAATATCAGTCTATACATTACTCTTTCCCCATAACATGTAGATAATTCATGCTTTTTACCTTAAAAATAAGTGTTTACATAAGAATATTTAATCTAATGAAGAGAAAATAATCATTTTCATGCATATTTATAAAGGTATTTAAAAATTTAGCTAACATAAAGGAATTTTCAAAAGATTTAATAACGCATAGAACATTTAGTTTAAATATATGCAAATATTTGTAGATTTTAGCAATTTTAGCAATTTTGATTTATTTTATTTAAGATGTGCAAATTTGAATGTATTATTTATACGTATTTGAATTGTCACACATAATTCTAACCGTATACTATACCTTAAAAAGTATAAATGCAGAAATTTTTGACTAAGAAAAATTCTGTAACTGACATCTAGAATCTAAATTGTGGCTCTAGAAAAAATAGTTTCATGTCATCCTTATAAATTCTAGTCCCTTTTAAAAGCGAGTTCTAGAAACCCCTATCAGAGTTTTAGAGCATTTGCCTATATTATCGAGAACAAAGTTATTTAAAAATCTCTGAAAATAAATGCTAATACAAGAGACGAGTTTCAGCAATTATAACCTTGGTTTATTACCCAGCTCTGGAAAACCAAGCGAGAATTTCCCGCGATACAAAAGATTCTGAACATTCAGAATATTGTTTCACCATCTAGAAATCTGCAGACTACAAATTCTCGATCATTTTGTCTATTCGGTTTATTGGAGCGCCTTATGCGCATATTTCGGAAATCTGTACTTATAATAAAGGGATTCAGAAAATAACCATTTATTCATTCTAGATGAAGGCGATATATATATTTTTTTTCTTCTTTTTCCTCATTGTTGTAAATATTATATTCTTATATTAATATTTATGCATTATCGATAAATAAATATATATATATATATATATATTTTACGTAATAGATTTATTTTATTTATTATTTATTTATTTATTATTGTTATTATTATTATTATTATTTTCACGTCCATGTTCAATTTATGTAAATCACACTTATGATACTTTTCGTATAAATTTAGAATAAAAAATTTTATTCCCTATTCATTCAAAAACTAAAAATCTACAATATTTATTATGCTTTCTGAAGATTTATATAAATAAATAAATAACGAATCATAATAATAAAAAAACTAAAAACTACATTATTTTGAATAAAGTTTTTTTAAGCTCTTCTAAGCAACCATAAAATGCTGAAAGAATATTGAACCTAAAGTACTCCCAAATGTAAAAGATTATAATTTTAAATCGATAGAAGAAATGAAGCAAATAATATCTGCTTTTGCATAAAAACAGTGATAATTTTCTGAAAACCTTCTCATAAAAAGTAAATAAGATTACAAATATTGGTCACAGTGTATAGAAAAAATTCAATTATCTGAATATTTATTAGTTTTTCACGTTTTTATTAATCGATTTCTTGTTGTTTGTCCAGTACACATCTTGCAATCGATTTTAAACTAACTTCCCGACTATCTAGATAATTGAAACTTTTAGAATAGAACACAGAAGACGATGATAATGCATTATTTTAATACTTTTATTCAATTAATAAATGTTTGAAAATCTCTTGTAATTGTTCTCTTTATTACGCATTTGATCATTCACTTTCAAGTTGATGGGATAATTCATCAAAAAAAAAAAATAAATAAAAAAGTATTTATTAATACATAGAAAGGTCAAGTTTATATGATTCAACAGAAAATTAAAAAACGTGGTACATAAAAGTTCTTTTTATCTTGTAATAATTTAGTGATCTATTTGAAGAACAAACAAATTTAGCATTTCTAAAAGACATATCCCGTCTGTATAATTTCAAATAGCAGTGTATTTTTTAGAAAAATGTTTCCTTGAATACATAACTTATGTATGTTTCTGTTTTGATATAACTGTATGTTTTAACGTATCAACATTAAATAAATGAAAAGAAAAACCCAAGGTTTCTATTATAAACGTATACAGTCGAACCTCGTTAATGTGAATCTCAAAAGGTATAAAAATAAATTAAGTTTTCAGTAGTTCATGCTATCAGTAACTAATATTCATATAACTAAACTAATCAATTATTTGACGGGGATTGTGGGAATAGTTCATGTTAAAAGTAATTCACGTTAAGTGTGTTCATGTTCACGAGGTTCTACTTACAATCATACCTGTCTACATTGCTATTTTATTCCGTAGTATTTTTGCACTCGTCTTCCTTTTACAGCACTGTTATTGAACAGTACTTTTCTCCAATACGTATTTACGATTATATAAGAAAGCAATTTAATCTTATATAACAGTGGCATGAAAAAAGGCGGTTACTAATAATGTTACAGAACAATTACAATATTGGCAGGTATGACTACAAATAATAATTTACTTCCTTCAAACGTTTATTATTAAACATATCATACTCTTCTAATTACCAATTAAAACATTTCATACTTTCAAAATAAAAAACTTTTTTTTTTTTTTTTTTTTTTTTTTTTTTTTAATGTGCTGTCATAAATTCCGCACATATATGTTTTTCAATTTCCCGTAGTTAATTTTTTTTATATACTACAATAAAGAAAATCACATTAACTGACTAATTCTGCTTTTTTATTTAAGAAAGAATATTGGAATACAGATTATAAACAGGTTAAAGAATATTGGATTGAACGCAATTCCAGAGAAAACAGCATATAACTTTACATCAATAAAAGAGACCAAATGAAAAATGTTTGTTTACACAATGGAGATAAAGGTATCTCGTTGAAAGATTTCACATGTTAAGATTGCCTTTATAATTTATGGCATGGGAGAATTCTTATTTATTTGAATTTCAGTGATCTCCAATGGGAGACTACATTTGAAGTACTTGAAAACGATATATCTATACTATGTGATTTTCAATAGCATTAAATATTTTGCAAAGTTTGCACTGAATACATAAATAATTTATGTAATATGACGTAAAATTATACTCTTAAAAGATGTATTCAGTTTAGTGAAAGGGAAAAAATTCATGTTTTCACAGAAAGGTATAAAATTATCTAAAATTTAGCAAGCGTAAATAACAAATATTACAATAATATATTTATATACTCGTTTTAAAATATAAGTTAACAATTTAAAGGTTTTAAATTTTATCTCGTTTGATTTTTTATTGAAGTTTATTTTAAAGAGCTTATTTTTAATTAACGTACACAAACATCAAACCGTCTCTATAATATATATATTAAAAACAAAACTATTTTATTTACGAGACAAACTTTAGTTAAAATACATTTAAAAACAAAATATACATTTAAAACATTTAAAATTTAGACGTTTCGAAGCACGTCCAGGTTTCCTCATCAGTATCACTAGAACATAATTTGCAAACATTACATGAATACACAAGGAATTTATAGAAGTACAGAATATTGAGAAGCCAGTGCGCATGCTTCAACGATAGTGTAGAGAAGGCTGGCAGCGTGCCAACTCTCAAGAAAAATACGTGATTTATAATTATCACAGCCAGAATTTAGAACTTGTATATTATCGAAGTCATGAATATGATCGGTTTCTATTGAATGGATTACAATTTTAGAATTTTGGTTGCAATTTTTACATGACAGCCTGTGCTCCTGTAGTCTAATTCTTGCCGTACGGCTAGTTTCACTTATATAAGTTTGACCTATATAAGTTTCACCTATATAAACTATTTTAACTAAAGTTTGTCTCATAAATAAAATAGTTTTGTTTTGTTTTTATTTTTAATTGTTTACATTGTCGAAAATACTTTTATCAGTATAATATATAAATAATATAATTAATATATATATATATATATATATATATATATATATATATATATAAGCAGTTTTCCTTAAATAAATTTAATAATTCTAAATTAATCTATACTTATTTTCAACCTTAATTAATTTTTCCTATGATGGTTCTTTATACAATTTATTGATAGTCATGTTAAACGTATATAAATGACATATCTGATATAGTTACATGTTTTTATTTATTTTTATATGATGTTTATTTGTATGAAGAATATTTTTTATTTATGTGCATGGATCAAATACAAAAATTGGAATTTCACCCATTTCTTATTATCTGATCTTATCATCTGATCACCCATTTCTTATCAGCTGCAATTTTACATTTTTATATAGCCCCCATGACAATACATGCTTATGTAGTAATAAGTTCAGATATGGGTATCGGCCATTCCAGGGCCATTAGATATAGTTCAAATTCTTTATTCGGATTTTAACCCTCTACCTATCGTTCGATTAAATTTAAATTTTGCATACATGCATAATTCTGACTGCTATAAATACTCACACTGAGAAAAAATTCTTTAACTGACATCTAGAATCTAAATTGCGGCTCTGGAAAAAATAGTTCCATGTCGTCCTTATAAATTCTAGTCCCCTTTGAAAGCGAGTTCTAGAAACACCTATTGAATTCTAGAGAATTTGTCTATATTATGGAGATCAAATCTATTTGAAAACATCTCTAAATAAATGAAAACAAGAGGCGGGTTTCATCAACTATAATCTTTGTTTATCACCTAATTCTAGATAATCAAGCGAGAATTTCTCTCCATACAAAAGATTCAGAATATTCGAAATATTGTTTCACCATCTAGAAATGTGTAGATTGGAAATTCTCGATCATTTCGTGTAATCAGTTTATTGGCGTGCCTTATGCGCATAGCTCGGAAATCTATATTTCTAGTTAAGGAATTTAGAAAATGGTCAAGTATTCATTCTAGCTGAAGGCGGAATATTTTTTTTTCTCAGTACAAGCAGCAACGGCGTGTTAGGGAGAGCAGGCTTAGGGGCCTGGGCATCCAACTCCAGTACAAATTTTATTTTATTTTATTTTATTTTATCTTATTTTCGAATTTTAACCCACCTAATATCCTCAGACTGTGCTGACGTTTTGCATACATGTGCATTATTCACATATGAATTGAAACTTTTGAAACAAATGCGTGTTTTTAATTTTATTATTTTATATATTATCTTGTTTAAATCTGAAATGCAGAATTTAATTACCTATCCAGTCAACAAAAAGCTAAATTATAAATTATGTATGTTAAGATTAACAATAATTTTATTAACGAACAATTATTAAAAGCCCATATATTTATATAATAAAATGCAGCACTTATAAAATAAAAATCACTACTAAAAGCAAAGTAGAGGAAATAATACTAAATTA
Source organism: Salticus scenicus (assembly GCA_963930645.1). NCBI lineage: Eukaryota > Metazoa > Arthropoda > Arachnida > Araneae > Salticidae > Salticus > Salticus scenicus. The sequence continues at coordinate 110,693,966 of OZ005650.1, read as the reverse complement.
AAAGTTTTTCCTGCAGTAAAAATATTTTTAACTAATACAGCAATAAAAGAACCAAACAAAAATATTTTGTGGATAAAATGGGTGTTTGTTAAGCTGTGGAAAATAAGCTCCATCAGGCAATAATAAACAAGGTCGTAAACAAAACTTAACAGTTGCGCTCTCCCGGCATGTTACAGTTGTATGTACATTACATCATATATAGCAGGTTCTGCTCTCGAAATACTTCAGTCCTTTCATTTAATGGATTTTTATTTTGGGAATAAGGCCGATTGACTGCTATATGTCCTAGGCCAGAGGGGGAGTGCCCTCCGTGGGGGTCTTTCTAAAGGGTCCTAGCCCGTATTTACTCAGATTTCGAAGAAAACCACGGAAAACTCCGAACGTCTAGGCCGACGATCGCTACCTGGGATCGAACTCGGCATCTTATGTCTACCAGCTTTGAGTGCAGAGCCGCTCGGCCACTGGTGGGCTCCCTTCAATGGAATACAGCTTAAAAAAAAAAAAAAAAAAAAAAAAAAAAAAACCTCTTCTGATATTCTAAAATATGCAAATACGCCTAACACTTCATAAACATAGTTTGAAATCGGCCTTGTAATGAAAACCTATTTGGGTGAATAAGAATTAGGCTCTAGTTATTTCTTCTTTTCACCTACTACTGAAACCATAAAGATCGAAAACCATGAAAAAAATCGTATTAATTGGAGATACAAATTCTCTGTATTTATGTAAAATATTTATTATTATTATTCAAAGTTTCTTCTCCGTCTCGGTTAATTTTCAGAGATCTCACATAGTTTTCAAAAGTTTCATTTTGTTTTTGAAAAAGGGTGAGAAATTCTCACCCATTATTTACCTCTAATGAGAACCTTGAAATAAGACTACCTCTTTAGTGCTAGTGTTTACGAATAAAAAATTTCCACCAGCGGCCGAGAGGTTCTGCGCTCAAAGCTGGTAGACGTGAGGCGCCGGGCTCGATCACAGGTCTTTCTCGTCGGCCTAACTGTCCGGAGTTTTCCGTGGTTTCCTCCGAAACTTGTGTAAATACGGGCAAGGACCCCTCAAAAAGACCCCTCGGAGGGCACTCCCTCTCAGGCCTAGGACCTACAGCAGTCAATCGGCCATATTCCCACATCCAATCCAGCCCGTTTACAAATAAAAATGATTTCGAAAAATAGCTAGATTTTCTTTCACCGAATTCAGTATCGTAGTCTTTACAGGGAAAAAAAAAAGCTTTTGTTTTTTCAATATGAGAATTGACTGACTTCTTAATTTTGTCAAAAATAGAAAATTTAGATTTTAAAATAGTCTAAAGATAAAATAATTTTTATGCATAGTTTGAACGTTAACAATTTAAAACTGTTAACACTATAAAAATTTCTGTAAAAATAAAGCACTTTTTTTAACATAAATACCGCATAGGTTGCTGTAAATTTCTATAGCTAGTTCTGTAAAAGTAATTGAAGATTTGTTACTTCACATTGTGCTGTAAATCGGTTTAAAAAATTTCCAGAAGTCTTTATCAACTAGTCAGTTCTGATGTTGACTTTATCTGTTTTTGTAAAGTGAAGTATCTGTGATCCCAATGGTGCGGTTGGCAAAGCGCTGGCCTCTGACACAGGTGATTGTGAGTTTGAATCCCGGGTTACCCAAGACAGTTTGCTTCGCATGAAAATTAATAATTAGCTTTTGCGTGTAAAAAAATAAATAAATTTTTTAGTGTTATGGTTTTCTCCCTGCACGCATGGGCCCACCAGCAGCTGAGCGGTTCTGCGCTCAAAGCTGGTAGACGTGAGGTGCCGCGTTTGATTCCCGGTCGCGCTCGTCGGCCTAGCCGTTCGGAGTTTTCCGTGGTTTCCTCCGAAACTTGCGTAAATACGGGCTAGGACCCCTTAGAAAGACCTCCACGGAAGGCACTCCCCCTCAGGCCTAGGACCCCAGTGTTGTCAATCGGCCTTAATCCCTAACACCAACACACCCTGCACGCATGTGTAATAATTGCAAGAAATTTTTTTAAAGTATTCGACAAACTCAAACTTTAACTTTTAATTTTACGGTCAATGCTACTTTTTTTGCAGGCTGGTTGTATGTTTCTTCACAACGTAAAATTACTGACGATACATCATTCATCGTCTAAATGTATTTTTAAGGGCTTTGACTGGAATCTCTGCTGCCGGGCTTCGCCCGTAATTTTACTGCAGCATTTTTTACAGTGTTGTTTCTTTTGCATACATAAATATATTTGTTTTGTATTTTTTATAGCTGTAAAATTTCAAGCTGTTTGCATTGGGAATACTTTTAGTTCAATATTTATCCAATCGAAAAATATATAAATAGTCCAAGGATATTAAGTAAATATAAAATAGATTTAGCATAATTTTATTATCAATGTACAGATATATATATATATATACTTACATATTATTTGTAATTTGTCTTTGTTAAATTGTAAAAACTACCACAGAAGTATAAAAAATTCATTTAATTATTAAACTGTTTTTTTCAGTTTACATACATGACAACATTGATATACTGTAGTATTGTAAGTACACGTCTTTAATTGCACCACTTTTTAGGAAGAGTAACTTTCATTTTATATAATTACTTATTGGAGGGAAAAAATGGTTTGAAAAGAGAGCACATTTAATAGACACATGTTAATAGAAAAAGGCATAATTTATTATTAATTACTTATGTATTCTTTAAAAAGAAATTCTTACAAAACTCACTGCTTTCGAAAATCACATAATTAAAAAACATGTACATACTCAAATACATTTAAGTTTTTCCTTGAGTTTTTACCTTATAAAGAATCGAAAGATCGTATATCTGATGGTCATATTCTGATAAAACATCTTTGTTTTTTAACAATGAAGATCATACATAATAATCATAAGACTTACCTTCAAATGGTTAATTACATATTCATTTCACATTGAAATAAACTTTATTTTAGCATATTGTAAAAAATGAATTGTGAAAACAACATTAAAATTTTCCGTTTTCTAAGGCCAAAGGGTTAAGAGCAATTAGAATGCTGTATGCTTAAAATAAATAAATAAATAAATAAATGCGTTTAGCAGATAAAACAGTTATTAGGTTGTAGTTTGTGTTTTAGAAATCTGACTTCAAATTAAAAAAAAAACATTTTAGCTTTCTGTTTTAATGTTTTCATGTTAATAGACAAAGAAAGTCAATTTCATCAATATCAATTACTCAGTTTCAGTCAGATAGAATTTTTTTCTTTTAAATTAAGAAAACAATAGCTTATTAAAACCAATGGATGTTTCTATGCGTCATGCGTGCATAATTAAACACATTCAATAAGTATAAATAACAATCATAGTTTCAGTTTGAAAAATGGAAGAAAATGGAATTCTCTCTTGATGTCACTGAAATGATAGCATTTGAAGAGATTTTCTCTTAAGAAAATGGTTTGGTGAAAGATAAGAGCAATTTGCGTAGATTAACGGCTTTTTCTCCTAAAAATTCAAAAAATCATACTTTCGAAACATTAATTTACGGGCTACGACCGTTTAGCTAGCAAAACGGTCATTTCCCGTAAAATTATACAGCTATTTCCTAAATTATGCTTCCAAAACATTAATTTACGGATTATGACCGTTTAGGTAGCAAAACGGTCATTTCCCCTAAAATTAGACGGTCAAATACCGTGTTTTTACAATTTTTTTTACAGTGAAGTGTGCTTTGCTGAAAACTTCATAAATGAAAATTAGACAAGTTAATTTTATAAGTCACCCTCTATCGAGAATTCTAAAAATTTTGATTTTTTACCATCTTTCAACGCTCTGTCGGGAATAGAATAATTTTAAAATATTTTTAAATATCTACATTATGTTCGAATTTCAGTATCAGTAAGTTGTTTATTTTATTTATTTTTTTTTCACTGAGTACATGATTATTTTATATTATTTAGGATAACTTATTCTTTAATATAACAATATTCAGTACAATAAATATAAAAAAAAATATGTATTTTGAATATACATTTGAAACCAACGTGAATAAGAAGTAATATATCAATATTTTGAAATGTTCAATATTATATATAATCAAACTCTATTTTTATAAATGACATTACTTTATCATTTAGTTTTAAATAATTCATCCATTGAAAATAAATCAAAATATTTCCTAATGTGTTATTTTAAAGGTCTTAATTTATATATCAAAATGCTTGCAGTTAGTTATTAAATATTATATTTAATATTCCTAACAAATTACAAATAACACTGCTCTGCATTTTTTTTTTTTTTAGATCTGATACTATTCTTGCTGATCCTTATGTAAAATGACCTCTTGAATCCGAATATGACTCGCATTTTGCCCAGTCACCCACTGTTTTCTAGATACGCCATCCCCTCCTTCAATTTCTTTCCCTGTTCGATAATTTTATGACCATGAATTTGATTTGAAGAATGAAAAATAATTAATTTAACACGTAAAAATAACAACAAAAAGAAAAAAAAAGTAAAGTTTAAAAAATAATATTAATAACGGATTAAAAAAAATATAAGATATGTAATACATAATTTCAGTGTCAAATCCTTCGAAAATTTTTCCCTTTAGAATTTTCCAAATCTGTAGCCCCTCAGAATATATTTAATGGTTAAAATAATCCTCCCCTCTCCTAAAAAGCAAATTTATAGCCGTAAAATCACCGAAAAGTGATAAAATTAAAGGGCCGTTCCTAAAAACACTGTGGGTGATAGGGCACAATGTGCGTCATATTCGGATTCAGGAGGTCATTTTGCATAAAAATATGCTGAAATTGTTTTAAGAGGTAATTTTCATGCTGAGCAATGTAGTTATTTTCATGATTTAAATATCAAATATATAAATATAATTCTTAGAAAAAATAATTCACAGTTAGGATCAATATAATTTAATTTAGACGAGTGTTACAACAAAGAGCCTATTAATTAATTTAAGCTTGAGTCAAACCCTACTTATCCAAATATAGCGTGAGCTTCTAATTATTAAAGAATCCTGAATACTCCACCTCATAATAGCAGAAAATGATTCAAAAAACACGTATGCGGTGGTTGCAACATTGCGGTTTTAATTATGAGATTGAAATTTTTTGTAGATTAATAATAGAAGTAGTTAAGTAAAAGGAAATTAAATATAACGAAAAACTAATATATATCTGTCAAATTAAAGGAAACATTACCTATTCTTAATGAAAAATAACTATGGATGAATTGCTTATATGAGAAATAATCCAACAATCATATGTTTAGATTCATAAAAATGAATAAAATGTTTCGACGTAAATAAAAATTCAAATTCAAAGCATAAGTGATAATATTTCATGTTTTGACATTTAGAAAGAAAAAACTGTAAAGTATAAACCCTAATTAGAATATACCTTCATTACATGTACTTTTCTTCTAATATAATTAAAAATATTTTTCCCAATTTTAAATATTTTGCAGTATTTTACAGATCTCCCCCCCCCCCTTCATATATATATATATATATATATATATATATATAAATCTTCCACCATTATAATAACATAATAATTTGTCATTTAATTAATTATAGGAACATATTTAGACCTAATACAGAAGATTGAGTTTGTATGAATATAATGGTAGAAAAATCATGGGAAAATGGACAGTAGATACTCTGGTTCACAAAATTTACTTAAATGATGTACATTAAATATTGAATAAGATACTTAAAGTTTATTAATTCAAATAATCTTTTTAAGACAAAAATCTTTATCTCATATCGATTTTATTATATTTTTTAAATCTTCAATTTACATAACATCATCACTTTCATAAATGTCACCACAAAAATTGTATGAGATAAAAATAAGAAAAGAGGGAAAAACATTTTTTCATTTCTTTTTTAATACTTTTTATTTTTAATAAAAATTAAACTGGTTATTATATACTTCAGAATAAAAGCAATTTTTTAAGCTACATTATTTACACTTGCAAACTAAATTTAACTTATCTAGAAGATTTAAAAAAAAAAAATGAAAAAGTAAAATTTATAAAACGAATCTTAATATTTTTGTTAGATAAAATAAATTAAAAAAATATCTATATCATTAGCCTCCATTTTTAGAGCTTGTTACTCAGTTCAAGAATTTTTTTTTATAGCTTATGAATTTTACAAGCATAAAAGAATGAATTTTACAGACATTCATAAAAGTACAAAAGTGTGTCCCTTCCTTAAGAAAAATTATTCGGTCATATATCAAATACAATAGCATCAACATTAAAAAAAAAAAAACCTTAATATCACAAAATATTTAATAATAAACAGTTCCTCATTTAGTTATGCAGCATGCTTTGATAATATGTTTTTCATCATTAGTATTTTATTCTTACCTAATCTCAGATAGCTATGCTAAATTCTACTTTTACACGAAATAGTACACAGAAATAAATTAAAATTTAAAATATAGTGCTATTCCTGCTACTGTTTAATCACATTGTATTTTTACTCAACAAAATTTTATTTATTTGTTTACCGAATATAAAAAATATATTTTGCTATAATTCAAACTCAATCATATCAAAATTTGAGATATATTTCAACAAAATATCATAATCTTTTAAAAACGATAAACAATTAACAAATTTCGCATTTAGTTATACAGTAAATACAATAAGAAATGAAAATATGCTTTTCAACACAATTATTTTATTCTTAATTAATCTCAGCTACCTATACTAAATTCTACTTTTTACACTAAATAGCATGAATAAATAATTGTGCATTTAAAAATATTTTGTTTGCTTACCTTGAACTTTTGTTGGGCAAAATATTATTTATTTATTTATTATTTATTTTTTTATTTTATTTTTTTTCAAATATAAGTTTACTTTTCTTCTGTAATTCAAACTTAATTATAGTGATACTTTTAAGGCATTTTAATACGATTTCACAAATGTTCTTAAAAGTATAAAAGTAGACAATTTTCACATTTAGTAATTCTGCATGTTTCACTAAGAAATGAAAATATGCTTTTCAACTATAGTACTTTATCATTAATTAATCTCAGATAATGTACTATATTATAATTTTACACTAAATGGTATACATAAATGTAGTTATATCGCTACAACTTTTCTAATCAAATTTAAATAAAAGTCATTGTATGTATGCGTGTGTGTTTGGGGGGTGGGGTGGGGGGATGTCTTACATTTTCTTCCCGAACCACTCTACAGATTTCAACAAAACTTGACACAGTTATGACTAGGGTTAAAGTACTGTAGATATTTAATACTTTTAGTGCAGACGCGATGCGATGGGAGTGGCCGAGGAAAAATTCTAGCAAAAATTCTACTTTGTATGATTTCTATAGAAAAAATGCAGCTAAATCTTCAATATAGATATGTAAAATACTTCTAATGTAAACATTCTCCCTAATTAAGATTTTAAAAAATTTTGAATTAAAAGGAGGTGAGACGATTAAAAAAAAATGTTCTAAATTATGCATTTATCAAAATTTTATTCATAAGATGAAAATTTTGTATTGTGAACACGTCAAAATGACGTAATATGTTGCCATAATTAAAATTAAAACAATTTTTATAACATGTTAGACTGACATAACTTTCAGATAAATCTCTCAAATTAAGTATTATCGTCAGGGCTTTTATTTACTAGCGTTAGAAGAAGTGGTAAGAAATTTTATTCTTTATTTCTAATTATGATATAATATCAGAAGCTTTTTGCATGTTTTGTTTGTCTGAAAAAGAAAAAAAAAAGCAAACGATAACTGTTCATATTTTGGAGGCTTAATAAATGTAGAATTGTGACTTATTATCATAAAAATAATTCTTTGAAATACAGTGAACAACAAAGCTTATAAAGTCACTTAGTCCTAAATAAAATAGTTTGCTATAATTCAAACTCAATCACATCAGTATTTTTAGGATATTCCACCAAAATATTACGAAAGTTTTAAAATATATAAACAGTTAACAACTTACCCATTCAGTTATTCAACATGCTTCAACAAGAAATTTAATTATGCTTTTGAAAGTCGTATTTTGTTATTATAATCTTTTTCTATATTTTACCTTTACATTAAATAATAGACATAAAAAATAAGCATTTAAAAAATTGCTCTTTTCCTCTAGATGTTTAACTAACTTGTATTTTTTACTTGGCAAAATTATTGGTAGACAGAATATTAATCTTAAATTTAACCCTTAAATGCCTGTGTGGCTTTTCGGCAACGTACCCGATATTGTCTTTTAAAATACTATTTGAAGGATATTGAACCTATAATTGCCAATGAATTACATACTGATAGTATTATTAAATAATTTTTCATCATATAGAGGCAACACTAGTGCTAAAAATCATTACATGGAAAATTATCCCATTGTGAAGTTTGTACATTTTTAAATGGATTTTTAAAAAATCCAGCCTTTAAGGGTTAAATAATATTAAAATAATGATAACAAATCGAAAACTAATATTTTTTAAATCGTCTTATAACACATCTATATCAGAATTTTAAGAAACATATTTTTATATTGAAACATTTAATTTTAATGAAAAATTATTATTATTTTTTTTAATAATATTATTATAATGATAATAAATTACGTAAGTTTTCTATTTCCTTAATTATAAGTAACAGTTTTGTTCGATAAATGTTTATACAGCTTTTATTAAATTAACTTTGAATCAGTTTTTTTATATATAAATTAAGCTGTTTAAATTATTTTTAGTTACTTAAAATAACAAACATATGTAATTTTACGATATTTTCTTAATATTTGACATATTTAAATTTATCCAGAATTTCAGCGAAAACATTGGATACTTTTCCCAACTAAGCAATTCTATATCTAAACAATTTCATAGAAAACTTGATGAAAGTTTCTATAATGCAACGCGTAGTTTTCTTTCTTTCTTTCTTTTTTTTTTCTTTTTTTTTTTTTTTTTTCAACTGTATACTGAAAATCAGTTCATTAAAAAAAAAAAAAATGTTAATTAGATTTAAAGTTATGGCAAAGTAAATGAATTTTAGTAACCACTTTATTAGAAATGATTGAATTACAACGAAGATTTTGTATTTTGAAAAATATATATGTTTATAAGCTATGTTTGGAAAGTTATTATTTAATTAAAAAAAAAAAAATAAAAAAAAATAAAAAAAAATAATTTAAAAGTAGTGTGAATAGAAAATTTTGCTTATTTCATTTAAAAGGTAGGTAATTTAATATAACTTATTCATAACGTGAAATAAGGTTGTCAGTTAAGAAACTTTAAATTAAAGGATATTTTTGAATTTTGAATTACCAGTGAGAAAATAAAAATAAGGAAAATATTTTTGAAAAAGATATAAATTCAATCCACATTTGACTGCAAATTTGCTTTCCTTTAGTGAGAAAAAAATTAATTTATAGAAGTTTTCATTAAGGAATCTAGTTCTAATGTAATTGTATAGCTTGTTCCAACTTTGAAAAAAATAATTGTAGAGAACTTCGAAATTAAATTTTAACCTAATTTAGGAATTCAATAAAAAGAAAAACAGTTAGATACGTTTGGTTTCAAAATGAAATAAATAAGTAAATAAATATAATTAAAAAAGAAAAGCTTTTCCTTAAAATAAAATATACTTGTTTCAGCTCTAACAATAAAATGTTGCACTTTTTCTTTTATTATTGTTTTATTAAAGAACAGAAATTTAATTACATGAACATGTTATAGTCTGTATATTGCAGTCTATTAAAAACGTTTTATAAGAAAAATTATGTGAAATAGTATTTTGAACAATATAAAATTCAAAGAAAGCTTTTGAAATTTAATGCACGGTGTAGTTAAAGATAGGAAATTACATTGCACGTTGAAATATATCAGTGATATGTAAAATACTGTAAACAGAATAGTGATATGAAAAGTAATGTAAAATATATTTCGATAAAATTTCATAAAATAAATGTTATTTTTCATTCATAATATTTATAATTTTTCATAATTTTAAAGTTCTATAAACTTAATAAGCCACAAACACTATTTAGTTCAGACAGAAAAAATACTTCGTCATCATTTGCAGCCAACAACCTTGAATTTTACAGAGTCAAAAATAGTTTACGATAGAGTTAAAGAGTTTACAAATACGCAAAAAGAAATGATAGGAGACAAAAACAGGATTCAGGTAATAGATAAAATTCTGTTTAAAATAGTTCTTTTTTTTTTTTTTTTTATGATTTTATGTATTAATTGTTTTTCATTTATATAAGAATACAAAAGGCGTTATATGCAGTCACGTTCCTTAGCAAACTGTTACTATATAAATATATATTTTTTTAAATCTAGTATTCAGAGATCGATTTAATTCACTTTAGAACAAGCAGAGAAAAAAAATGAAACATCAAAGTTGGGTGTAGTTTTGGACGCTTCTGCAATGTGTTAGACATGAGTTTCTTTAAATAATGTTCTTATTAAAAAAATTAAGCGCATAATTTTAGTTTCCCATCATACAGGAATGGAGAACTTAGGTAATCGTGAAAACTTTCGACCTCGGTTTTTTGACTTTTTTACACGTTTTCAGGTGTGAGGAATCCAAATATATCAAAATGGTTATGGTGTCCGTCTGTAGGGTGTCTGTTAGTGTGTTAGTCCGTTAGTATGTTAGCCTGTGTACACAATTTCTCACAAACAAATGATCGCAGTGATGTCGGACCAGTATAAAGTATTAGTTATGGCATGAGAAAAAACCCTATTTATTCGCATCATTGTAATTAAAAAACTTCAGAAGTTATTCGAAATTTGCGATTTTCTTAACATGGGAGAATAGGCCAAAATTTCCCTTAAACATGTATGAAAAGAAACATTTTTATCTTAAAGATGTAAGAACAGCTTTGAAATATCAGTTTTGATGCCGGGATAAACATCATTAACTATAAGCATTCTACTTTGAAAATTTCAAAAATTATCCCAAATTCACGAATTTCTTATATTTCGGAATACGTCAAAATTTCGCAGAAATGTCCCTTTTAAGAGATATTTTCATCGTAAAGTTGTCAGACTACACTTGAAATATTATATAAGATACTGGTATAAACATCCTTGACTATGGGTTTACCAATTTAAAAATTTCGTAAGTCATTGGAAATTTACGATTTACATAATATGGGAGAATAGGGTAAAACTTTGCATAAACGTCCATTTTTAAGACCATTTTCATCGTAAAGATGTCAGAACACTTTTAAAATACCATTTAGGATACTGTCCTGAACATCTCTGACTATGAATTTTCTAATTAATAAATTTCTTTAGTTATTTGGAATTTACGATTTACTTAACATGGCAGAATAGGGCAAAAATGAGCATAAACGTCCATTTTGAGAAACATAAATATATCAGACAAATTCAAAATAACATTTATGATACATGTTTGAACTTTATCATTGACAACAAATATTTTACTAGGAAAATCTCGTAAGTTATTCGTAATTTAAGAATTTTTCAACATAGCAAAATTGGGCGATATTCCATATAAATATGCATTTTGAGAATTGTTGCATTGGAAATAGTAGCATGAAAACTAACCTACGAAATTGATCCTAATAAAAAAATAATAATAGATTAGAATAAGATAAATATTTCGAAGCGAACGGTGGATAGCCTATTAGGCTTGGATTTCATTCTGTCACTGTGTCAAGCGTTTGGTGAAATTCCTTTCTCTTAAAAAGATTATAATATGTCCTGCAGTAGAAATGTATGAGAATATATATATGGTGGGGAACTGAGCAGAGTCCACCTATGCCAAGTAGTCTTAGTTTCATGTTCTTCAAATTGGTTCACATCGACAAGGAATTTATATATGATTTACAGTATTAATTGGAATCGTGTGCATTCTTTATTTAGCATATTTATATCGTATGCGTTAAACAATGATTAGAATTATTTGAATATTTTATGATAAGACCCCATAATTTATGTTGTGATGATATTTCGCTTTAGCATATACATTTGGTTACAGAAGTACGTCAAATTTCATATTTTTAGAGTAATATTCATGTTGAAGTAAGTAGGGAGATTTAAAAAATTTCCTTTACATGATACTGAGGATTTTTAGGTTGTAATGATAAAGCTTATAATATTTAATTATTCTTCGATGACTTCAGAATTAGCTACATTTGATGTTGAAAAATAATTTTAAAAAATGAAGTTTTAAAAAAGTTAAAAATTCATTTTTATAGAAAATCAAGCTGAAAACAAAAATCTGCAAAATCTTACTTTTTTTTCTTACACTGTTTTGACTGTCTCTCATATTTTTTGATAAGCTAAATGCTTGTCTATTCTTCCTATCACGTAGTGTTATTTCACGAAATAAGGATGAATATCGGAAGAATTCAAGTAGATGCTATAGCATTATCGAAACTATTATTCATGTATAAAATATATTAAAATACGCTATTTAAACATTATTTTTTAATAGTCTGTGTTTCTTTGCATAAAAACACTTTTTAGGGCTATTTCGCTCATGTGCAGTTTTAGGGCACTCTCTATTCAGAATTCAAACAATAACCTTATAACGTTCTAACGTCCCTGATGCCTTCTTTCCATTTCTTTCATTTCTTGATGAAATCGCTTTCTTGGTTGTTTATTTACATACACTGTAAAATTTTCCCGTTAAATAATGATTTATTGAACTTTTATTTTAATCTCACTTTACCATTTATTTAAAAAGCAGTGGAAACAGGTGTTTATAAAGGTTTCTTAAAACCATACGTAAGAAAAGTGTCGTACAGACATTTAATTGGAAGGATGTCAATTAACCGTAATTTTACTTCTAGTTCGACTGTTTGACAACACGGACATTTTAATTTTGTTTTATAGCAATTTAAATTCAGCATTTCTGTAAAAAAAAAAAAAAAAAAAAAAAAAAAAACGTGATTCAGTAAGTCCTTCGATCCTAAATGAAAAGATACAAGGGCTGTATTTGTGTGATAATTAGTAAGATTCTTATATTTTGTGTTATATTTAGTGTATAGTTTTGATTTATTTGATTTATTTTACGGTCTTTTAAAAATAAAATCAAAATGTGGTTAAATAATCGTTATTTAAAAATACGGTCAAACGTATGGACAGAAAGCTGCCGTTCAAATAACCGTTTTCTTACGAAGAAAATTTTTACAGTGTAGCGTTGATTTTCCGGGAAGTTATTGAGATGGGAGTTGAAAAAGTGGAGCTTTAAGCTCATTTCTGTCAAACAATCCCCTTTCACATTAAAATTGTACATGGTAAAAAATTTGTATATAATTTTTTCTTAATCAGACCTAAAAATACATTAGAAAAATTCCTCATCTTCAAGAAAAAAAAAATTCTTCGTGGATCTGTGTAATTAATATACTTAATAATTATTTTCTATCATTACATATTTATTATACATGTTAAACTGTATGTTCCCAAAAATGAGGAAAGGCCAAGATAATACATAATTTTCTTGGAGTGAGCTAATTATAACCACAGTAAAATAACTAAAAATATTTAAACAAGTATTTTGACTAGAATCATAAACTCCTGTACAGAAAGCATTATATAAAACCAGGCTACTGTTTGTTAATATTGCAAGAGATTAGAAATGACATTAAACATGTATCTGTAAAATAATTTATAATCTATACATATAAAACAGTACTTCCACTCACTCACTCACTGACTCATCAACACACAGCAAAATCTACTGGAGCCACTGACTCGAAACTGGGTCAGATTATAGAACTTATATTGTAAGCACCCACTTAGAAGCGATTTTACGAAATTCGCTCCCCAAGGGGGAGTAGGGGGCAAAATGTGATTTCACAAAAACCTCCTTAACTCAAAGAAAAAAACAGATATCCGTACAACTTTTGCTTTAAAATATAGCTAACACAAATATCTAAAAACCAATTTCTGGAATTTTAGAAATTCGGTCCCCAAGGGGGGAAAGGGGGGCAAAACGTGATTTCACATGCTCAAAAAAACCTCCTTAACTCAAAGAAAAAAACAGATATACGTTCAATTTTTGCTTTAAAATATAGCTAACACAAATATATAAAAACCAATTTCTGGAATTTTAGAAATTCGGTCCCCAAGGGGGGAAAGGGGGCAAAACGTGATTTCACATGCTTAAAACGTGGTTTCACATACTCCTATATATCTCAAACAAAAAAATAGATATACGTGAAACTTTTGCTTTAATATATAGCTAATACAAATACATAAAAAGCAATTTCTGGAATTTTCGAAATTCAGCCCCCAAAAGGGGGAGAGAGAGGGGGCAAAACGTGATTCGAAATAATCCTTTATATCGCAAACAGAAAAAAGATACATGTGAGATTTTTGTCCTAAAATATAGCTCTCACAAATGCATAAAAAATATACTTTTTTTATTTTAGAAATTCATCCCAGGTGGGGCGGGAAAGGGGGCTATGGGGCAGAAAAAAAAAATAGAAATACAGTTAGATTGTTCAAAATTGGTACAGATAGGTTTTAGAGGCCTGGAAGTCGAATGAGGATATTTTCGAAAGTGTAAAGATATTAGGGGGGTCAGAAAGGGGGAGGAGTGAGGGGCAATCTATACATATAAAAGAGTACTTCCACTCACTCACTCACTGACTCATCAACGCACAGCAAAATCTACTGGAGCCACTGTCTCGAAACTAGGTCAGATTATAGAACATATAGTGTAAGCACCCACTAAGAAGCGATTTTACGAAATTCGCCCCCCAGGGGGGAGTAGGGGGCAAAATGTGATTTCACAAAAATCTCCTTAACTCAAAGAAAAAAACAGATATCCATAAAATTTTTGCTTTAAAATATAGCTAACACAAATATCTAAGAACCAATTTTTGGAATTTTAGAAATTCGGTCCCCAAGGGGGGAAAGGGGACAAAACTTGATTTCACATGCTCAAAACGTGGTTTCACATACTCCTATACATCTCAAACAAAAAAATAGATATACGTGAAACTTTTGCTTCAATATATAGCTAATACAAATACGTAAAAAGCAATTTCTGGAATTTTAGAAATTCAGCCCCCAAGAGGGGGAGAGTGAGGGGGCAAAACGTGATTCGAAATAATCCTTTATATCGCAAACAGAAAAAAGATACATTTGAGATTTTTGTCCTAAAATATAGCTCTCACAAATGCATAAAAAATATTTTTTTTTTTTTTTATTTTAGAAATTCATACCAGGTGGGGCGGGAAAGGGGGCTATGGGGCAGAAAAAAAATAGAAATACAGTTAGATTGTTCAAAATTGGTAAAGATAGGTTTTACAGGCCTGGAAGTCGAATGAGGATATTTTCGAAAGTGTAAAGTTATTAGGGGGGTCAGGAAGGGGGAGGGGGTGAAGGGGCAATCTATACATATAAAAGAATACTTCCACTCACTCACTCACTGACTCATCAACGCACAGCAAAATCTACTGGAGCCACTGACTCGAAACTGGGTCAGATTATAGAACATATAGTGTAAGCACCCACTAAGAAGCGATTTTACGAAATTTGTCCCCCGAGGGGAAGTAGGGGGCAAAATGTGATTTCACAAAAACCTCCATAACTCAAAGAAAAAAAACAGATAGCCGTAAAAATTTTGCTTTAAAATATAGCTAACTCAAACATCTAAAAACCGATTTCTGGAATTTTAGAAATTCGCTCCCCAAGGGGGGAAAGGGGGCAAAATTTGATTTCACATTCTCCTATATATCTCAAAGAAAAAAAACAGATATACGTGAAACTTTTGCTCCAATGTATAGCTAATACCTAAAAAGCAATTTCTGGAATTTTAGAAATTCAGCCCCTAAGAGGGGGAGAGAGGGGGCAAAACGTGATTTGAAATAATCCTTTATATCACAAACATAAAAAAAGATATATGTGAGATTTTTGTTCTAAAATACAGCTCTCACAAATACATAAAAAATAATTATTTTAATTTTAGAAATTCTTACCAGGTGGGGCGGGAAAGGGGGCTATGGGGCATAAAAAAAATAGAAATACAGTTAGATTGTTCAAAATTGGTACAGATAGTTTTTACAGGCTGGAAGTCGAATAAGGATATTTTCGAAAGTGTAAAGTTATTATGGGTGTTAGAAAGGGGGAGGGGGTGAAGGGGCAAAAAATTAAAAATAGAGTTAGACCGTTCAAAATTGGTACATAGAGGTTTTTGATACTTACAAATCGATTGCGGGTATTTTCGAATTTGTAGAGTAATTAGGAGGGGTGGGAGGGGGAGTGTGGAGGGACAAAAAATAAAAATAGAGTTAGGTTGCTCAAAATTGGTACATGGAGGTTTTTGATACCTTTCAATCGATTGCGAATATTTTCGAATTTGTAAAATTATTAGGATAGACGGGAAATGGTGTAAGGAGCAAAAATATATAAATAACGGTTAGATGGCTGAAAATTAGTTAGGTTTTGAGGTCGGGTAAATATATTGCGGATATTTTCGAAAAAACAGAATTATTACGAGTGGAGGAAAGGGGGACGGACGCAGGGGTAAAAAGAAAGAAATTCAGATAGAATGTTAAAAATCAGTATTATTAGGTTTAAATGACCGAGAGTACGATTGCGAGTACTTTTAAAGTCTAAAATAATTTGGAGGGGTGGAAACTGTAGGTGAAGGACTATGCGCGGCGCGCAGGAAGTGGGGTCCCGCACCGATTATTAAACAATGGGAGAAGATTTTTTTTTAAAATATCTATCTCTATATATATATATATGTTTTTCCCTTACGATAATATAGTCATGCATTAAGAGTGTCGAACATAAATGCACGCGCGCAGCACACAAAGGCCTGCGCTGCCGAAGGCTGTGGGGACCATGTGTGACATTTTTTCCAATCAGAATTTTTTTCTCTCTTTTTTTTTTTCACATGATAAAAATTAATACAAATTTGAGAATTCATTAACTACAGTGATTCATTTTAAAATAGTGACCAGCGAAGCGGGCATAGCCTGCTAGTTTTTTATAAATAAATTAATTTAATTTAATTTTAATTATGTTGTACTGTATTCATGTGTGATTATTTTAAGTTTCTTGAACTTTTTCTCAAATTCTTCATGTTTTATTTCTCTTTGAATTTTAATTTTTCTCCTCCTTCGTTTTCTTCATTTTCCCCGCAAGGTATATTTATAGTCTGCATTGGAAAATCAATTACAGTGTAAACAAATAATTTAATAATTCCACAAATTTCGTGAATTTACTAATAGGTCTTCCCTAAAGTATAGTTAACTGCCAGAGGATAATATATCGAATTTTTAATAATATGGCATTCTAATAAAAATAATTATGTCTTTCATTTTTTAAAAATTTTAAATTAAAATTAAATTTATAAATATTTTTATATGAGAAGAAATATTCAATTGCGATTTTAAATCAAGAGAGAAAATTTGAAATAACTATTAGAATGCATAGAATTAAATTATATTAAAATTATGTATTTGTTATTCTCTCGAACTTTATTCATATAAAATTTTTTACCTGACATTACAAAATAAATTCTTTCATAGATTCATTAAATCTATTATTTGTATTACAATAATTTATTAAATATATCTTATATTACTCTGTTTTTTCTTTACAAAATTACAGTTAAAATTGAATTAAATTTGTAAAATTAAAATCATTTATTAAAACTGAAATCATTTGTGTTTTATCGAAAACGCTTTACACTTGTTAATTTAAGTTTATATATCCTGTTGTATACTTTTCATATAATATGAGATAATGCAATTTTCTGCTGTCTAGACAAAGAATTAGTTCTTTTTCATATTAAATCTTTCATTCAGAAAATACTTAAAAATGTTTACTATTATAATAACAAAAAGGTTTTTTTCTTTCTTTCTTCTTCTTCTTCTTCTTCTTTTTTTTTTTTTTTTTTTGTAAGTTTTATTTAACAACAATAAAAGTACATTTTAATTGTTCTTTAATAACATTTGAAAATACTGTCTTTATTTATTTAAGCAATTTAGCACTAAAATATTTAACTGGATTAAATTAATAATAAGTTTTTTCAAATCTTAAATATTCTTTTGCTACTTAACAAACAAAAAGTATAAAGCTACTTTACAAGAACCATCGAATATGAATTAAATAGAATATTATTTTCAATAAATTCTGTAATTTTCACTTGGAAAAAAAATATGTATTTGTATCATGTAACAGGCTTTGGACAGAGAAAGTAGGTTTTTATGTCTCAAAATACCTACTCATTAGGCTATTGCCAATGGTCAGGGACGCTCAACCAGGGGTTGCCCGGGGACATGCCACCATAATTTTGATCCTATGGGGAGGAGATGGACCCCGCTTCGGTACTCTTCATAGTTATTATTTGTACGGAAAATAGAGGTTGGTGTGGTCATGAGGTATTTTACGTGAACAAGCCACCAGTAGTGTACTCGACGTTCTTCAGTCGGCTCGAGTATCGAATCCGCTATCTTCCAATTACGGGCTCAACGCTCTACCGATCAGGGTACCACGACCTCAGCCTGAGTTGGAAGTTGAAGGATTGTCAACCCGCAAATTTAAGAATATCAATGCAAAGCAGTTTAAAAAAAAAAAAAATCATGTTTTACTTTGTTTTAAAAAATCTGCAATTTGAAATATCTAATTTTCAACCGAATTTAGAGATTTTCAGACTGTAAACTCATAGTCACTATTTGCAGAATTTTACTATTATTATTATTGTTGTTATTATTATTATTATTATTAATTTGTCAAAATGAGTTTCAAATTCATTGTTTGCAGCAGAAGCTTTTTTATACTTCAATCCAAAACATCATGTGACTGACCATGAATCATAATTTGAAATTGGAAGACTGCCCGATTGTAAATTCAAAGCATCAATGCAAATTGGCCTGAATGGAAAAACACAATTTGCTTTAAAAAATATGTCAAACGGATTTTTAAATTCATAACTAAGATGCAACAAAATCAGTTTTCCTAATAATAAATTTAAAAAAAAAAAAAAAAAAAAACTAACGTTTTAAAATTATTTTATTTGTTTCAGATCTAGAGTACCATGGACAGAGAGACAAACACACAGATAGACAAACTTATAATACCCCTCTTTTTTCTTCAAGGTTAAAAAATGAACAAATATATTTAAACAAAAACTCAACTAGCGTGAAACAAATGTTAAAAAATAGTTCAATTGAGTATTTTTTTTTTTTAAGTAATCAAATTATAAAATCATATATAAAATATTTAATTGTTATTTTTATACTTATTTTACATATTTAACTTTATAAGATACTGTACAAATCTTTTACATTTTTAATATCAAAAACAAATATCTTAATGGAGATTTAGAGTAGAGAATCTAAAGGGGATGATTTAGGGATGTATGTATCTCTTTAAAATTAAGGGAATAAATATGGTATTCTTAATCAAATTTAATGTTAAAATGTTAGTCAAGAATAAATTTTAAAAAAAATCGATTTCATTAATTTTACATTTTACAAATCACTTTATAGAAAGCGCAATAAAATATTTTTTTATAAAATTTTTGAAGCTTGTATTACACATAAATGCACTTAAAATTCATAAATTTGTGATTTAATCTACAAATACTTCTAAACTACCAGGATTTTTTAATGGAAATGTAGGAAACTTGAATAAATATGAAATACTAAAAATTGCTTTTCGAAGTTTGCATGAAATTTTATGATGTTATTTATTTATTATTAGTTTTGGAAATATTAGCATTATTAATATTGGAATTTATATATTTGAAATACAAAGCTGTTTAAAAAACCCATGAGCGAAAGAAAGAAAAAAACACAGCATTAATTTCTTTTGGTCTTAGTTGGAAGATTTTTGTTTGTGGATTTGCAAAATATATTTTTGTTACCACAATTGCTGTTAATTTTATCATGATTAACAATTTAAAATTTGCTGATTGTGTCATTATGCTAATGATTACATAATCATTAATTACTCAGTTATTGTAAGTATTACATGAGAGCTCAGTAACCAAGCTCATGTTAAATATTTGTGAAATAGAATTATATTAAAAGATAATGCTTGAATATACAAATCATAATTGATAGGAACATTTCCTAGAGATTTATTCCTCGAATTGATAATATAGATTCAGATATCAGCTGATTATTCCATAACTTCTTATCCAGATCCCCCAATATGCATATATATATATATATATATATATATGTATGTATAGATAGATAATCTTTACATATACATGTAAATATATGTACACATGAAATAAAATCAGTTTCATCTTAAGATAAACCACAAATTTATTTTAGATTTACTGGGTTTATTTTGTGTTACATATGCTTATAAAAATGATTTACCATAAAAATTCAGCATTTTTTTTTTTTTCTCTTGCAGTAAAATGCTATTAAAAAGATGCCACATGCGACTTTATTATTATTATTATTATTATTATTATTATTATTATTATTATTTATTTTGCACCACTATTTAAAAAATAAAATAAAATGTATAGTGTATTTATGCAGGTAGAAATGCGCTTTGTGTTCATAGATTTATTATAAATTTAATGTTATGGAAAAAGTGGTACGAAAATAATAGAAGAACAATGTCACATGCGGAAAGCCCTGCTATTATGTAGTTGTATATTTTTATCAGGCTCACATAGTTTTTTTTTTTTTTTTTTTTTTTTTTTTATCATCCTCTGTCTTTCATAATATAATTATAAATATTTCGTAAAAATCTTTATTGCAACAATATTACTTGTATTCTACTTACCTTCGTAATATCAAATCAGTCCAATTCTGTACCCTGGAGTTTACCTCCAGAGTACAGGAGGTCCCTCTAGGTACAGGAATCATAACCTAACCAAATTCTTTACCTCCAGGGTAAAGAAATCATAAATTACAAAAAAGAAATTTTTCAGGAGAGCGACTTTTCTTTTTCCCCACTTTAAATGCATGTTTAAATGCAATTCTTTGCAACTAGCACTCTTAGTGATACTTTAGCCCATTATTAATAACACAAAATGTACTATAATAATACCGTAAAAAATACACATCAAGGACATGTTTTCACAAAGAACAGACACGGTGTTATTGACCCCTAGGTACAGAATTTATCTTTGGAATCCAAGTAGATAATATGTAAAATATAACGTACTTTCGAATATTAGGCGCAATTGTCAAAGATAAGAAAACGATTTGGCGACAATATATTTTCTCGCTAAATGCAAGTAATTTTAATATATTTAATAATTGCTTGTACCGTTAAAAATTTCTATAGAAAACTACTTGTAATTATTCATATTAAGTCTTACAGAGGAAAACAAACGGTAGGGTTAAAAATGTATATCATACATGCATTTTAATGGCTAATATTAATTTAATTAATTATTGGCGAGAATATATTTGTCCCATAGAACGTTTTCTCTAAAGTAAAAAAAGAAAAAAAAATCATTTTTAATTTTTACATTCATAAGTTAAATAATTAAAATAAATAAAATTACAAAATAAAGATTGAGAATCTTTTCGTCTACTAGTGTGTCAATGATCATTTCGATAAAATGTTTCTTGCATATATATAATAAATTGATGTTCATATTTATTTAATTCATAAGCAAAGTTATTCAAGGATGAAAGAATTTCGTTTTTTCTGCCACCAGTATTTCTATTCAAAAATTTTATCATGTTTTCTCAGTTATCTTTTCTCAGTTATCTTTTCTCAGTTATCTCTTCTCAGTTATCTCAGTTATCTCAGTTGTATAGATTAGAAGTTTTTGTAGGAAAAGACTAGTATAAAAAAAAAGCGGAACTCTTCCATCCCTCGTTTCTTTTTTTTCATTTGAAATTTACTAGCTTACCTGATAATCTGTTTAATTACTGAAATTTTGATCTTCATTTTCTGTCTTCAGCTCTAAAAAATGTAAATATGTTTAAGGCAATTTCGTAAAAGAGATGAAACAAAACATTTATATTCAAGTAAAACATTATATTCAGCTTTCAATATTTCTACATGCTTTAATTAGGTTTACCGCAGATATATCCCCCATTTAAACATTTTAAATTCATATTAGATAAAGACATATTGAAATAATGTGAAATCAATAATGCATTTTATTCCGATGTCCCTCAAAAGACTTTGAATAGTTAGGGTATTTGAAATCATTCCTTTGCTAATCGCATTATTATCTATAAGATAATGCTGAAGAATTTTGTGGAGATAAAAGGATTTCGCTGTAGGAAGAATACTATTAGGGTGCCTGAAGTATAATGAGGATCCTAATTAGGGCATTTTATACAAATGTCTCTTAATATGTTATGAATATAAAATTGCCTAAAATGATGATTCGTATTTTTATGCTGAAAGATTTTCTTATAATGATATAGTGAATGATATAGTGAATGATAAGTTTTCTTATTCATAATGAGTTTAACATAGATACCAATTAAATAAATTAGAATCAATCAGATATGCATCGCTCAGAAGTTAATACGGTTAAATCCATTTATTGGTATATTTTGTCTTTGTAAAGTTTAATGAAATATATTATCTAGTTGCCACAAAATTTATTCTCTGTTCAGTTTTTTTTTTTTTTTTTTTTTTTTTACTTTTTATGCTTTTCTCATTAAACTAATAAATAAATTCCAAATTTTAAAATTTTAAATTTTAAATTAATGTATATATATATATATATATATATATATATATAAAATTCGTTTTTTTGTACATAAACATATTCGCTTCTGAGAAATTCATATGTTGTCCCTGAAGTCTAAAAACTGATGTATGAAGTTTATTCAAACCAATGTTAGAATAAAGTTTATAAATATATGGGAATATAAGATGTAAATTTGCTCATCTCCGTTAAAAACTATTTTCCTTAATTTATTTCACTTCCTCTATTAAATATATGTAGTTCGAAAAAATTATTATTATTATTATTATTATTTTTTTTTTTTTTTTTTTTTTTTTTTTTTTTGCAAACAGATTTAAAAATATATTTTGATATGTAAGAAATTAAATGAGTATTTTAATTTCAAATTCATCAGTGAGAAATTATAGAAAAACAAAATATGAAATACTTTTCCACTTGAAAGTAAATTAATAAAGAAATAAAAGCAAAAAAAAAAAAAAAAGACATAGCAAATTACTTACGATTTCCATGATCTTATCAGTAATTTCAGAAAAGATAATTGATATCATTAAATTCAAAATTAATTGATTGAAATTAAACATAATATTTTTCTATAAAATATGTTTATGGTAAAATTGTATGTTTATAGTACAGTGCAGTCATTTTTATGAATACCACTAATTATTCAAAGCAGTTTTTGAATTATTTTTAAAAAGAGAAGGCCATTTTTGTCAGATTTATGTGTCATTTAAGAATGGAATAAAAAAAAAAAAAAAAAAAAAATGTGCTATTAGTGAAACTCGTCACCATTTGAATAAAAGAAGAAATGATGAACATATTCAATATGCAGTGCACTTACTCATATTCGACCTTGCAGGAATGCTATAAGAGGATATGTCATATCCCGGAAAATATTAATTCAATACCGCAGAAGCCGTTAAATAGCACAGTTATATAAGAAATTCTGCATTATTATAGTGTGTTTGTGTTTGTGCTTTTGGATTATGGCTAATTGACTACACGAAGGTCCTAGGGCAAGTTGTAACCTCTGTGGAGGGGGATCTAAAGTATCCTAGTCCGCAATTAGGGGGATTTCGGAGCAAACCACGGAATACTCCGAAAAGGTAGGTCAAAGAGCGCGACCTGCGATACAACCCGGCACTTACAGTTTTCCAGCAGTGAGCACAGAACTGTTCGGCCATGGCATTTATGAAGGAGTTTCTTCACATATATTAGTTTTATTAACATTTTCAAATAAATTTAATAATTAAATATTTCAATAAATAAAGTTTCTATTAAAATGTATAACGAAATTCTAAATTATCTTTTATATTTAATGACATTTGTCTCTCTATAAATATATATCTTAATTTTAATAATATTTTATCTGTTAATCTATTAAATAAATCTGTTGAGAAGAGAAACGTATTCTTTAAAATTAATAATTTATTCCTGGTAATCTAAATGCACCTTTATTAAATAACGGTCTTTTTGAATTCTTATTTTCCAAAGCTAAATCGTTTTAAATTGTATATATATATATATATATATATATATATATATATATATATATATATATACATATATTATTTTCATTTAGTAACCGTTGTTTATCCATAAATTACAATTCATTCTTTTAAATTGCGCAGGTTTATTGTATTATAGCCAAATTGAGCAATAAATGCCCGTTGTGACATCATTGAAGGGTTATTTATCCTTCTCAATGACAGGATGTAGTTGAACGATTGAACTTTGGTTTTTAATAATTTAACCTTAGATTGTTCATCTTTACTACAACCCTTTACTCTCTCTCTAAAACTATCGATTTCCTTACATAAATTTTCAAATAATAAAACTTGCTTAGATAATTTCGGCATTTTAGAATATATAAGTTTAAATACACATAACTATAGGCCTTCGAATTACAGAACAAACATTCAAGAACAAAAATAAATCATTTTAAGAATAAATGATTACGAATAAGAATAAGAATAAGAATATCAAATACATATTAAATATATATAGTTTTATATATATATATATATATATATATCTATATAAATCATCGATAGACTCATGGCTCTAGGACGGACCAAAATCATGTTGATTAATTATAACTAGACTCATGCATAAAGAATTGAGCTGCATCAAAAACATTTTACTAAAACGAAACTAAGTTTTAGCATGCATAATATTAAGAAAAGCTAACTCACCTCTCTCCTGCATTTCCTGTGGTCGCTTGAAGAAACATTTTAGACCATACAAATCAATAAATATGAAATCCGATTGCTTACTATAGTTGACTTTAATCAGAGATTTTCTTTCAGAATTTTATGAATAAAAACAGAATCTTTCACAAATTTTAGCACAGGTTTAAACATTCAGAATACGTATAAAGGCATTTTTTTTATGCCTTGAATGAATTATAAAGAATAAACAGAATAATACTTATTGTTTTAATAATATAACAATTAATGGATTACTTGGCTGTACGAATTCAGCCTGAATATTAGAATGTCAATTCAAGAATAAAGTTACTTCAGTTTTTTTTAATAGTTCCGAGAGAAAAACAGAATTAATAATAAAAAAAAGAAAAAGAATGAGTTTTGTTTCTCTTTCTGGTCACATGACTGTCTACTTCTGATCGGCTGTCGCCTTTACCGCTTCCCATGAATCAACACAACCACATGATTAAAATAACTCTTATTATGTACATTTATACGAAATTTTGTCCTATACTGCCTTGTTAAAAATTTTGAAAAAATACGATCACAGCGTCACCTGTTGAACAATTGTTCCACAAATCTAATTAGCACCAGTTTATATCAGGGTCCAATTAAACACCAAGATTGGTTAAATTTAGTTCATTGGTTCGTGAGATACAGCGTCTACAAAATTTGTAATACACACACACAGACACACAGACAGGCATTTTCTAAAAACAGTCAATTCGTGTTCAGGACATCCCAAAACATGTAAAGCCATCGAAAATAGGAGTTCGAAAATTTTAACGAATCCAATACTTGTAGAGACTATAAGTATTGGAATATAAATACACAGAGAAGAAAGTAAAAAAAAAAACAGTAGAAAATCTCGTACATGCTCTATTTTATTATTATTATTATTATTTGCAGTGTAAAAAAAAATTTGAAATTAAATTTTTAGAAGTTTGTGCTATATTTTTCAATATCAAAATCCAATCTTAAAATTTTGAGCTTTTAAAAACTGAAAAATTATATTTTAAATAACTTTTGTTTTTACTTAGAAATTATATTCATTGCAAAACCATAAAAATGAGATTTCTCTCTCTCTCTCTCTCTCTCTCTCTCTCTCTCTCTCTCTCTCTCTCTCTCTTTCTTTCTTTTTTTTTACACCATTATTTTTTATTTAGTAAAGTTTAAAAATTCTACGCTTTTCAATAAGGTAACTATTAAGGTTTTATTTTAATTGACTCTTTTGATATTAATCTCATTTGAGTTATTTATAGAAAACAAGATATACACAAAAGCCAATTTTTCTGAAAGGCAAAACAAATAGCCGCTGCGGATATCATAAATTACATGCCAGAATATTACTGAGAATAAAAGATCTATATCAAAAATAAAGCTACTTAGAAATGAAGATGTCACTCATATAACAAAGACTCTTTTATGTAATAGGATGAAGGGCAATTGTTATATAACCGAAAATATATCACTGATTAGTCCGGGATAAAAATTATAAGAAAGAAATAAAGAGAAATATCAGTAAATTGAAAATAAAATACTTAAAATTTCATAATTAAATAACTCTGCTTTTAATTCGATAAGCATTTAAATACAGTTTAAATAAACTGTTATCAAGTATTTTTAATATTTTACTAACTTTTGACAATATTTTTAGTATATGTAAAAAAAAAAAAAAGGAATCTAAAAACAAAATTCAAGTTAATGTACAAGAGGATTCAGTATGATATATATCTTTATATATATATTTCTTTTGTGCGTGTGTATGTCACTGAACTCCTCCTAAACGGCTGGACCGAGTTTAATGAAATTTTTTGTGTGTCTTCAGGTGGATTCGAGAATGGTTTAGATTTACAATTCGGTTCAATCGGATAATTGGATCAAAAGATATTAAATAAAAACTCAATTTAACTTTAAAATGATTAAAAAGAAAAATATATTTGATGCCAAAATAAACAAAATTCACGTTTATTTATTTTTTTCCGGAAATAAAATATTTTTAATTTCGCGTGATAAACAATAAAAATTAGAAAAAAAAATCTGGAGTGACTCCACTCGACTTTCCGAACATTGAGTAATTAACAGTTTTGTAGATAAAGTAAAGAAAGAGTAGTTGTTAAACAAACAAAAGAGATAAAACCATAATAGAGTGTTTGAGTATTTTTCTCCATCTATTACACGTTGTTTTATTTAACGCTACTGAACTTTGAGCCCATAGATCATAATGATAAAGACATTTTCGTTGTGTCCCTGTAAAAACCTATAAATGCTAGATTCACCAAAATGCTTATAGTTAGTGCAACAGTGATTTATAATACTCATATAAATTTTCAGCTGAATTCAATAAGGCGTTTAGATGCTATCGTACTTTTTTAAAATTTAGTCCCATAGGCCATAATGATAAAGAATTTTTCTTTGTGTCCCTGTAAAAAAACTGTAAGTGCTAGATTCACCAAAATCTATACAGTTAGTTCAACTGTGATCTATAACATGTGTACAAATTTTTTGCTCAGATTAATAAGGCGTTTAGACGCTATCACATTTTTAAAAATTTGGCCCCATAGGCATAATGATAAAGAATTTTTCTTTGTGTCCTTGTAAAAAAACTATAAGTGCTAGATTCTCCAAAATCTATACAGATTGAGTATTTGTGATCTATAATATGTGTATAAAATTTTTGCTCAATTGAATAAGGCGTTTAGATGCTATCGCACTTTTAAGATTTTGCTCCCATAGGCCATAATGATAAAGAATTTTTCTTTGTGTCCCTGTAAAAAAACTATAAGTGCTAGATTCACCAAAATCTATAGGGTTCGTACTATGGTGACTTACAATATGCGTACCAACTTTCAGGTTAATCGAACAAAGCGTTTAGACGCTAGCGTGTTCACTCACAGACATACACACATACACACATACACACACACATACATACATCATCGTAAAAATAGTGAAAACGGACTCAGGGGACCTCAAAACGTATAGAAACATCAAAATCTCGAATTCGGATTTTTGACATGATTACAATACTTTCCTCACTATAGTGTTCGGAAAGTAAAAATTAATATACTATGAAATTATTCGCGTGTAAATAAATATTTTCATAGAGATATTTGGTATTAGCTAAAAATTTTTATTTAATTTAGTAGTACTTTTCCTTTCTACAGTAAAACAAAATTTTCCGTTTTAATTGATACTTTATATGTAACTTATAAAGGTTCTTTTATGTTTTCACCTTAATTGTAAATAGTAATAATTTCGAATTTATTAGAATTTTTTATTTTTATTTTGTTTTTTCATAAAACAGTTTTTCTTTTTTTTTGTATGGAACAGCTTTAGTTTGAAAAAATTTGAAATTTTGCACCGAAGTAGTACGGACGTTTCTCACCAAGATCGTCAGTTACGCAATTGAGATAGCCATGTTAATTCATCGCAAAAATGGCCAAAAATATTTAGAGTCGACAAGGAAGGGGGGAGGGGGAGGTCTATACTAAAGCTGTGCCTTTGTATTTATCTTTATATATATATATATTTCTTTTGTGCGTGTGTATGTCACTGAACTCCTCCTAAACGGCTGGACCGAGTTTAATGAAATTTTTTGTGTGTCTTCAGGTGGATTCGAGAATGGTTTAGATTTACAATTCAGTCCAATTTAAATTGTTTATTTAATTAATTTATCACTTATAAATTGCTGTTGATTTTGGAATGTTTCACATTGTATCCGGCAGACTGCGCTACGAACGTAGTATCGAATATTCAATAATACGCAAGCGAAGTGATGACGTCACTGGCCGGTCGTGGATGCAAGAAAAATATTTCCTATGTTAATCGCCCATTGGATTTTTTGTAAAAAATTACTAAATATCGAGGAAAATTATTTCCCGATTTTAATCCCCATATTTGTGTACAGATATGTATTAGTTATCACGTGCATGCGTTAGATTGAGTTGTTTTTGCTGTAAAATTGATAAAATTTGAATTTTTAATCTCAAAACTCTGTCATCCTTGGCGGAAAAAAAATATCGCCATATCATCTGGCGAACATATTTAATTTCTTTCAAAAATAATGGTTATTTCAACAACTTATATTAAGAGAGTAAGGAATAATATGAAACAATTTCGTACAATACATATTACGAAAATATACATCTGGCATGTATATTTTCGTATTACGTTTTTGATCGCCAAATACAAAAAAACGCCAAGGAAGACAGGGTTTTGAAATTTAAAATTAAAATTTTGTCAATTTGAGAGCAATATAACTCAATCTAACACATGCATACGATAACTAATACATATCTATAC
The DNA here is from genome assembly GCA_963930645.1 of Salticus scenicus. Lineage (NCBI taxonomy): Eukaryota > Metazoa > Arthropoda > Arachnida > Araneae > Salticidae > Salticus > Salticus scenicus. The sequence continues at coordinate 110,664,845 of OZ005650.1, read as the reverse complement.
CCAAATACGGGGATTAAAATCGAGAAATAATTTTCCTCGATTTTTAATAATTTTTTATAAAAAATCCAATGGGAGATTAACATAGGAAATCTTTTTCTTGCATCCACTGACGGTCAGTGACGTCACACTTCGCTTGCGTATATTCTATTGTAATTCCAGTTTGTCCCGACAGTTGGTGCTGCGATCAAATTCAGGAAAATATTTTGTAAATTCATGTTATTATTGTTATACAAAAAATTGTGTCCTAATTGAAATATTACATCAAGATGTAATTAGTGTTTGAAGAGTTTTGAAGTGTGCTTAAAAAACTATACATTTTGCAAATTTAGTGCGGAATTGGAGTGAGTATTTTATATAATTTTCTATCAAATTTACACGCGCGTTGATTAACAACCACCCTAACCTACAAATTTATTTGTGTAGCTAATTTATTATATTTTATTTATTTATTTTTTGTATGGAACACTTTTAGTATCGGACCCCTTTGGCAAAATTTGAAATTTGGCACCGAAGTTGCTCGGACGCTTCTCGCCAAGATTTTTAGTTCCACAATTGAGATAGCCATTTCAATTCATCGCAAAAATGGCTTAAATATTTAAAGTCACCAAAGGGGTCCCATACTTTTGTGCGTGTGTATGTCACTGATATTTTATTTATTTATTTTTTGTATGAAAAATTTGGCACCGAGGTAGCTCGGACGCTTCTCGCCAAGATCTTTAGTTCCACAATTGAGATAGCCATTTCAATTCATCGCAAAAATGGCTTAAAATATTTAAAGTCACCAATGGGGTCCCATACTTTTATGCGTGTGTATGTCACTGACATTTTATTTATTTATTTTTTGTGTGGAACACCTTTAGTATCGGATCCCTTTGGCAAAATTTGAAATTTGGCACCGAAGTAGCTCGGACGCTTCTCGCCAAGATGTTTAGTTCCACAATTGAGATAGCCATTTCAATTCATCGCAAAACTGGCTTAAAATATTTAAAGTCACCAAAGGGGTCCCAATTTGTGGCTTAGATTTAGAAAATCCGTGCTTTTCTCACGGCCAATTATATGTTGCGTGTTCCTTCGAAAACCTGCGAATTTGTTTGTGTATACTCCTCAAGGATTAACCAAAAATATTGTACATCCAATAGCATTACGATAAATTAAGTTTTTGTAGATTAAAAAAATATACCTGTTATAAAATAAATTGAGTTTCAACTTTTTCACCTTTAATTAAAACGAGTTTAAGTTTTTATTTAATACGAACTCTACATTTCACTTCGCTCATACTATACACATACTCACACGCATCGATTGATTGAATTGTGATAAATGTACATGTAATGTGTACTTGTACATGTACATGTAACGATGAAAATTTTCATCAAATCGGTCCAGATTGTTATAGCTTATTCAAAAAACGGAATTTTTATGTGAAATTTGTTGCTATCAGAGATTCTCTCATAAATTGAAATTCTGTTCGACATTCAGCGGAGGTTTTAAATAACAAGTAGCAAGTAGAAAGTACCATGTAGCAAGTAGCAAGAAGCAAGTAGCGAAAATTTCGGTAATTATGTCTTTTACGTTATAATCGGAATTCACAGTCACCATTCACAGCGCTCCATACCTGTTTCACTTATATACTACATCCTTACACACTTACAATAAGTTAGTTATTTTTTTCTAGCAAAATATTCTCTAGAAATAATTTATATGACAAAACAACGTTTGTCGGGTCAGCTAGTATATAGATATAATTCTTTTCATACAGCTCTAAATTTTCCAACTGAATAATAAATAAATTATTTCAAATAAAATAAATAAGCAGTAAACATTTATTACTCTTAGTAAATAAAACACTTTAAAACACATATATAAGTTTTAAAAACATATATTTAATTAAAAGCAGCATATTTCAAAGCTTTTCGCCCTGAAAATCAGGGCATCATCAGGAAGTCTACATGGTTTTACACAATGTGCAGCTGTATTACAAATATATATACCATAAATCAGGTTAAAGCTACAGTTACATCGCTACTTTAATACAAAAAAATTTTTAGTTTATTGGTTGGAGTCATTCTACATTAATATTGAGACAAAGCTTGATTACTGCAACTTGCGTAGGAATAGTCAGTTTTTGGATAAATATTGGAAAGGCTGGCGTGGTGGTAAAATCAAGGTGAAAAAACCTGTCGAACAGTGGTAGTGAATGGAAGTCATTCTTCTGGAGGAGTGGATGGATGGGAGCTGAAACACTGGACTGGCGTTAACAGCTGTTGGAAGAAACTTGTACGAAAACTTGTAGTGCAAAGGAATCAAACCTTGAAGACAAACTGTGTATGAGAACACGAAAAAGCTTTGAAATATGCTGCTTTTAATTAAACATATGTTTTTAAAACTTATATACGTGTATTAAAGTGTTTTATTTATTGATTTAAAACGTTACACGTGTTTTTAAAAGTGTCTCTATATGAGATATACTTTTCCTGATTTATTACGCTGTAGGTATGTTTTATTGAAAATGTGGCTTCAATCCTGACAATTTTAAACAAAATGAATAAGTATCATTACATGATAATACTTTAATTATAGTTTTATTGACATTTTAAATTTAATAAAACATTTCATCGCTGTACTTAAATTATTAAAAAAAAAAAAAAAAAAATCTATGATTTTAAAACATTTTATTGATATTTTGTTCTTGTAATATAAAATTTTCATCAAATTAATAAACTTGTAACTTTTTTCTACAATTAACGGTATCTAATTTTTAAAAGTACTATGATTTTTCAAAGTTATACGTTTCCTTAAAAAGAAAAAAAATGTTTATTTCTAACAAATATAAAGTATACCATCCAAATTTAATTAACTATTTATAAGATTTAATGTCAGCATTTACTTCTTTTTAAAAGAAGAACAGGGTAAAATTATTTATTCTTATATAATAAATAATTATTACATGAAAAGGCAAAATATAGTCTACTGAATATTTCATAATAAAATTTCTTTAAATAAATATACTTCTGTAATAACAATAATATAATAATAATGGGCAATATATTGTAGTAAATATTGTAGATAAATAACTTCTTTGGATCGGGCCCTGTTCGTCAGGCGAATAAAATAGATTCACCGCTTTGTTTTCGTTGCCACTTTATTTGGTTTGCCGCTATGTTTGCAACACTCATGTCTACTTCGTTCGTCTGATGAAACGTCATGTTTTCTTTCTACACGAAATAATTGTTGCGAGTTCTTACATCTTTTGGTGCTTAATCAAAGTCTTGTACTGTTCGTTGCCGCTTTGTCTTACTTTGTACGTTTAACGAAGAGTCGTGTTTTCTTTAAATCCGAAACAACTGCTGCGAGTTCTTACATTTCATGGCATTTATTTAATGTTATGGTGTTTGTAATTATTATTTTTATATGCTCGTTCTATGTTGCTTTTTTTTTTTTTTTTTTTTTTTTTTTATATATATAAAAACGTGAACGTTAATTAAAATATATTTGATTAAGTGTTGTGTTTGTACTAATTTGGAAATATTTACCGTGATGAAATTTCAACGAGATTTAACACCATAAATCTCGGTAAAAGACCGAGGTTTAATATGCTTAAAAAATAGAAATATTTAACATGAAATTACACTTACCACATAGGATAAGTGCAAACAACTAATAAGCTGAATTTGGACCTAATAATCAGCATATCTATTTGTTTGAACCTTTCTTCGTTATATTGAGCCTTATGAAACAAAATCAAATGGGAAATAGTAATAGTTTGAAAAGTTTAAAAAATTGATTACACTTCCTTCTCCAACAGAGTGCTACTTTCAAAACTGAACGTATTTTTGATTGCATAAAAATAATTTTTTCCTCTGATTAACTATTTAAACTTAGGGTATTCACTTTTTAATGAAAACAGATTAAAAAATAGTACAAACAACACAAAGCCTCCTAAAGCGTTAATAGTTTGCGGTTCAGAACGTTATCGCTATAAGAATTAGAAATATTGGGCTTAAAAATAATTATTTTGTGTCATACTATTCTATTAATATATCTATAGGTAGGTAAACTTTTTTTATTTAATTTAGATTAGCTTTTCTATACTGTTTATATTCATAGTATAAACATTTTAAACATAGAAAGATGTACTAAATTCTCTCAGAAATGATTTTTCCTTTACTTCTCTCATAAATTAAAAGTATGGGTTTAAAAAAAATGCTAAAAAAAATTCCAGTGATACATTGGTGTTACTTTAAAAGATTTATTTTTAATTTCCATTACAATTGTTTTCGTTTCCTATAGAAAAGTATATTTATCTATTTAAATAATGCTATTAATTGTCAAATACATCACACTTTCATCAAGCTTATATTATGCATTAAAATATATTTATTAAATAAAAAAAAAAAAGATTTGTCCTTTGCGTCGTGCTATCTATCTATCTATCTATCTATATATATATGTATATAATTTACGTAAATATGATCTTCATATCATACTGTGTATTTGTGTACATTTTCAGAGAGATATGAATCAGTAAATTTTCTGCTCAAAGCAAACGAATTTTACACGAAAGAGAATCGTCAAAATATAAGATCGGGTAAAATTTTTATGAGCAAACTTTCTAATGGGGCAAGATATGACCCTAGAAGTTTTAGCAGTTTTCATCAAAGCTAACGCTACAAGTCAGCGTAACAAGGAAGCTGTGGCTTTGTGTTAAATCGTTTGAATCGTGTCGGGTAGGTGCTGCATTCGAGACACAGCAGGGTATATTTCAAAAGTTTTTTTTTTTTTTTTTTTTTTTTTTTTTTTTTTTTAAATTAAAAACATTTTAATTTTTTTTTATTGTTAAAATAATTTAATAATTTAAGGGAAGATATTTCTTTTATTACACTCAGTTATTATTATTTTTGATTTTTTAACTATTCATTTGTGTTAATATTTTATTTGAAATTTAATTAGTACATTTTTATCAACGCTATGTATAGCAAGTTTTAATCGTCTGCTATTTTAATCATTAGAAGGAGTAACATTACATCATGTGTTGTTTCTCATGAAAAGTTTAGTATGAAAAATCCTGAATAGATGGCAGGTGTTATTCAATCACTCGGCGTCCTATTTAAAATATTTTACCAAACAATTGTCAGATTTCGTGTTCTTGGAAAAAGTGACAAAAAAAATGGGTATAAAGAAAAAAATTTCAAAATTTTTTTCTGGAATTTACAATTACTTTACAAAATTTTTAAATCTGGGAAAATATGCATTTTTCAAAGCTAACTGACAAGATTGGTAAACAAGATTGTAATTTAATTAATTATGATACATACGGATCTACACGTTTTGGGATGTCCTGAACACGAATTGATAGTTTTAAAAAAAATGTCTGTTTGTCTGTTTGTTTGTGTGTCTGTGGTTTTTTGTTTTCACCGTATCTCACGAACCAATGAATGAAATTCAACCAAACTTGGTATATAGTTGGACCCTGGCGGGGCATTGTGCTAATTAGATTTGGGGATCAATCGCCCAGCAGGTGGCGCTGTGATCGCATTTTATGTAAACTTTTAACATGGCGGTATAGGACAAAATTTCGTATTTTTCACCGTATCTCACGAACCAATGAATGAAATTGAACCAAACTTATATATAGTTGAACCCTGACATGGAATGGTGCTGATTAGATTTTGGGATCAATCGCCCAGCAGATGGCGCTGTGATCGCATTTTATGTAAACTTTTAACATGGCAGTATAGGACAAAATTTCGTATAAATGTACGTAATGAGCGTTATTTTAAACTTGTGATTGTAAAATTAATATGAATTATTAATAATAGTAGTAGTTAACTAAGAAAGTGCATGTGGGGGAAGTACCCCCCCCCCGGGGAAGTAAATTTTCAAGATGGGTATCTTTCGAAAAGTCTCGTTGATAGTAGTAATAGAGTTAACTAGGAAAAAAAATTGTGTATGTGTAGGCATCGGTTCCCCACCCCCACTGGGGGGGGGCAAAGTACCCCCCGGGGAAGTAAATTTTCAAGATGGGTATCTTTCGAAAGGTCTCCTTGATAATAGTAATTGTTGGTATAAATGGGTCCGCAGAGTGAAAAGCAGAGTCTTTTGAACAATCACAACATTTAATAATATAGAAAAGTAAAATAACATAATGCGGGCATTTCTTGCCGCTCGCTTAGTAAAGCTTTCTCGTACAGACTCATATAAAACTTCTCTCTCAGAGAGACGAAGATGCGCTGTTGATTACGTAATACAGTTACGTCACATCTGACGTCATGACAGGTGGTGAGCTAGTTAACAGCTGATATGAGGAAACATGCATTGAAATCCTTCATTTCCCCCTTTTTCAATAAATGTTTCGAAAATAAAACATATTTGTGCATTATAATAGCATATTAAAAATTACAGAAAATTATTTTTATGCAAGAGTTACTTAAAATAAGAAAAGTGTTAGTAAAGAAATAGAATTATAAGCAAATAATTATCGTTAATATAATAAAATAAAATACGTAAAATATAAGCAGTTAATTTCTTAATGGAAACACAGTTTAAATATATATATATTTTTAAGTTCATCAGTCCTGAGTATTAAGTCCTATAATATCACAACATTTTTCATGTTTATATGCATTTAAACTTTTTGTTAAAATATCTGCAGGTTGTTCATCTGATGAAATATATTTAATGTCAATTAGTTTATTATTGTAAACTTCTCGCACAAAATGATGACGAATGTCAATGTGCTTAGATCGATTGTGATGAACAGGATTTTTTACTAATCTCAGTGCAGATTGATTGTCGCACATGATTGCAGTTGGACTTGATACAATTTCAGGATCCAGTTCTTTTAAGAAATTTCTAACATGAATTGTCTCTTTTGCGGATTCGGACAGAGACATATATTCAGATTCTGTTGTGGATAGAGCAACGGTTCGCTGTTTTCTAGATTCCCAAGAAATAGGTCCACCGGCATACTTAAAGACGTATCCTGTATATGATTTTCTATCATTTATATCCGATGCCCAATCGGCATCAACAAATGCTGTCAATGGTTTATCGTCTCTGTAATACACAATTCCTAAATTTCTAGTGCCATTGAGATACCTTAGTATTCTTTTAGCAGCTATCCAGTGAGGTTTTCCTGGATTGTTATTAAACTGACTTAAATAATTTACAGCATGGGTGATATCTGGTCTGGTAGCAACCGACAGATACATAAGAGAACCAATTAATTGTCTATAAGGAATTTTTGACATATATGATTTCTCTTCTTCTGTATTTGGACACATTTGTTTAGTTAATTTTACACTGTTATCTAAAGGTGTATTTACCACTCTAGAATCTTCCATATTAAATTTATTTAATAAATCTTCAATGTATTTCTTTTGTGTTATAGTGATGCTGTCCCTATCTTGATTAAATTCAATGCCTAAGCAATAATGCAGAAGGCCCATATCTTTCATTTTGAAAGATTCTGCTAATTTATTTCTTATATCAAAATAGTGCTCTTCACTTTTAGTGAGACAAATTAAATCGTCGACATAGACGATTATAATAGCATCAAAAGGATATTTTGAGTAATAGACACATTTGTCGGAATTCAAAGGGTTAAATTTCATTTTTCTCAATTTCTCATCTAATTTCTTAAACCACTGTCTTCCTGACTGCCTAAGGCCATACAAAGATTTTTTTAATAAACACACTTTATTTTCGTGTATATCATTTTCAAAAAATTCAGGAAGCTCCATATAAATTTCTTCATGTAACATTCCGTTAACATATGCCATAATGAAATCTAACTGGTATGCTGTGAAACCATTCTGGATAGCATACGCGATTGCAGTTCTTATAGAACTTAATCTGGCTACTGGTGAAAAATTTTCCTCAAAATCTATACCTTGTTTCTGTGAACACCCTTTGGCAACTAATCTGGCCTTAAATTTTTCAATTTGACCATCTGGTTTGAATTTTGTTTTTAAAACCCATTTACACCCAATTACCTTTTTATCTTTTGGTCTATCTACAATTTCCCAAGCGTTTTGCTTAACTAAAGAATCATATTCTAATTTCATCGCGTTTTCCCAATTTTTAGCATAATCTCCATTTAGCGCGTCGATTACGCTGGGATTAATTTCATTAAATGAGTTATCAGCTAATTGAGAAGTTTCATCTTTATATTTTGTATCTGTAATACACTCCTTATGAGACTTTTGAAAGTTCCAACTTTTAATTTTTTTAGGTCGGCCTGGACCGCGTTTAAAAATAGGATTGTTTTTATTAATCCCTTTCTCTTGTTTACATATATCGTCAACACTCTCCTCCCCCCCTTCAGAAAGCGAGCCTTCCCCCCCTTTCCAAAAAGAGAAACTTTCTCCGTTGCATTCAGGGGGATAGGAAATCGATCCGCTGTTTTCCCCCCTGCCTGCGGTTTGAGTAGGGATAGGAGTTTCATTTTTAATATTACAATCATTGCATTTATTCTCAGACGGAAAAATTAATTCTAATTGATCAGTAGTGGCTGAATCATTTATTTCAAATTCGTCTATAAATCGAACATCACGACTTATGACAATTTTTCTGGTTTCCTTATTCCATAATCTGTAAGCGCGTGATTCATTTGAATAGCCAACGAATATATGTTCGCGTGACCTAGCTTCAAACTTCCCTTTTGATTTTTTATTTAGAACAAAACATTTCTGTCCGAAAATTTTAAAATAGTTAACAGTTGGTTTATAACCGAAAAACAATTCAAACGGTGTTTTATTTTCTTTAATTCCTTTAGTGGGACACCTGTTTCTAATATATGCAGCGCAATTTACTGCTTCAGCCCAGAATGTATTTGGAAGGTTTGATTGCATTAATAAACACCTCGCCATTTCGCATAATGTACGATTTTGTCTTTCAATTCTAGAATTTTGCTGAGGGGTCATTGGTGCTGAGAATTCGCGTTTAATACCGCATTCTTCAATATATTTATTGAATTCTTCGCCACAATATTCCAAACCATTATCAGTATGCAGTATTTTAATTTTTTTCCCTAATTGATTTTCGACTGCTGCTTTATATCTCCGGAACGCGTTCTTAGCTTCATCTTTTGTTTTTAGAAAATTTACTTCAATGTAACGAGATTTATCATCCAAAAAAGTAATAAAGTAACGTGATCCGCCATGGGATTTAACATTTATAGGGCCACATAAATCAGAATAAACTACTTCTAATAATTCATCACTATGAAATTTGTTTTCTTTACAAAATGGTTTCACAGTTTGTTTAGACCTAATACATACTTTACAATCTTTTAAGGAATCTTTTTCATTAAAATTTAAATCTCTTAACATATTTTCAGATTTTAATAATTTTAAATCTTTTTCATTTAAATGTCCTAATTTTAAATGTCATTTATGAAAGTTGCTTACCTGAGTTGATGCAGCGATATCCACATGCGGCTGAAAAAAATATAAATCACCTTTTCTCGTAGCACTTATAATCAGAGAGCCGTCCTGCGCCGTAATTTTTGCACATTTTTCGGTAAATACAACTCGGCAGTTGTTTGCAGTAGCTTTTGATATAGACATTAAATTGCATTTCAATTTTGGAACGCACAAAACATTTGTTAACTTTAAATTGGTTACACCGTGATTACCGGGAACTTTTAATTTGACTGTTCCAACACCTGTGATCTCCACTGTTTCATCTACAGCTAATTTTATAAATGATCCAATTCTAGGTTCGAAATCTATAAACAAATTCTTGTCATGAGCCATATGTGATGTCGTACCGCTATCGAGACACCACTCGGAATGTTCTTGGAAAGAGTTACTGGCTGCCATCGTGAACTCTGTACTATCTTCAACCATAAAAGATCTATCTTTATATTTATTCGATGAAGTGAATTTTCTGTCTGAGATCTTTTTTCTGCATTCTGAGGCTTTATGCCCTACTTTTGAACAGTAATTGCATTTGAAGATTGCATAATTTTTTTCGCCATACGTGTTCTTGTTCTGCACAGGCTTTAAGATTTCTCTTTTGTTCTTTTCAGGAAGATTTTTCTTGTGAGTTGTAAAATACGCATTTGATGATTCTTGATGCTTTTTATTTTTTCTTGACTCGTATTCTTCCATCATTTTAATTTTCAGAGCTTCAGGCTGCGGCAATTCATCTCTTGCTTCTATGGCGCACATGAAATTTTCATAGCTGTCAGGAATACTGTATAAGAGCAAAATTGATAATAGGTCTTCGGCTACTTGAATGTCCATTTCTTTTAGCTTGTCCACTATATCAAAGAAAATATTTAGGTGATCGGACATATTTTCACTGTCAGTCATTTTCTTAAAGAGTAGCTGCTTCAACAGGGTGGCTTTCTTTGCCGGTCCTCTCGATTCGTAAACTTCTTTTAATTTATTCCATACTTCATTTGAGGTGGTACAATGTTTAATATGACACAACTCACTTGGGGTAATTGCTAGGATTAAATCGGCTCTAGCTTTCCGGTCAATTTCGAGCCATTTTTCTTCACCTTCGGCGCCTTCATCGGGCTTAATTTTCGTTCCGTTAGCATAACTCCAGTGATCATTCTTGATTAAAACAGCTTCTATCTGCAGCTTCCATGTATCGAAATTGTTTTTCGATAACTTTTCTATATTTAATATTTGCGACATATTTAATCAGCTATAGTAGCTTCTTTATAAAAATAGAATCAAAAATACTTTCGATTTCAGCCCTTAGGCTTAACAGTAAGTCGCACTTTCGTTTTAACGAATGTTAATTTAAATTTTTAAAAAGTCCGCAGTAAGATGCGTGTCTCTGGGCCCATAACCATTGTTGGTATAAATGGGTCCGCAGAGTGAAAAGCAGAGTCTTTTGAACAATCACAACATTTAATAATATAGAAAAGTAAAATAACATAATGCGGGCATTTCTTGCCGCTCGCTTAGTAAAGCTTTCTCGTACAGACTCATATAAAACTTCTCTCTCAGAGAGACGAAGATGCGCTGTTGATTACGTAATACAGTTACGTCACATCTGACGTCATGACAGGTGGTGAGCTAGTTAACAGCTGATATGAGGAAACATTCATTGAAATCCTTCAGTAATATTAACTGGTAAAAAATTTTGGTGCATGTGGGGGCATCGGTTCCCCCCCCACCGGGGAGAGGGGGGAAGTACCAGCCCGGGGGGGGGCAAAGTTTCAAGATGGGTATCTTTCGAAATGTCTCGTCAATACCTATAAAACGAATGGTTGAACCATAAATCTGTGATAATTTAAAACAAAGTTATCGATTTTTTTTTTTACTTTTAACGAAAGTATGTATTTTTTTTTTAACGAAATTTAACCAAACTTGCTATTTAGTTGGTCCCCGACATAAACTGGTGCTGATTACATTTGGGGATCAATAGCACAATAGGCGATGCTTTGATCGCATTTTTTCTAAATTTTTAACATGACAGTATAGAACAAAATTTCGTATAAATGTACATAATGAGATTTATTTTTAACTTGTGATTGTAAAATTAATATGAGTTATTGATAATAGTAATAGTTAACTAGGAAAAAATTTCTGTGCATGTGGGTACCCCCCCGGGGGGGGGGGTAAATTTTCAAGATGGGTGTCTTTCAAAAGGTCTCGTCAATACCTTTAAAACGAATGGTTGAACCATAAATCTGTGATAATTTAAAACAAAGTTATTTTTTTTTGTTTTGTTTTTAACAAAAAAAACTTACAAAAAAAAAACTTTTTTTTTTTTTTTTTTTTTTTTTTTTAACGAAATTTAACCAAAGTTGGTATTTAGTTGGTCCCCGACATAAACTGGTGGGTATCCATTTGGTGAGTAAACATTTGGGTATCAATAGCTCAACAGGTGGCGCTGTGATCGCATTTTTTCTAAATTTTTAACATGGCAGTATAGGACAAAATTTCGTATAAATGTACATAATGAGAGTTATTTTTAACTTGTGATTGTAAAATTAATATGATTTATTAATAATAGTAATAGTTAACTAGGAAAAAATTTCTGTGCATGTGGGGGCTGCGAATTTTCAAGATGTTTATCTTTCGAAAGATCTCGTCAATACCTTTAAAACGAATGGTTGAACTGTAAATCTGTGATAATTTGAAACAAAGTTATCGATTTTTTTTACTTTTAACATTTTTTTTTTTTTTTTTTAATATTTTACTGATTGAATATGCATATAGGAAAATATAGAAGAAAGTCTTGTGGTGGCCACAACATACTAGTTTGACTTCTAATTCTGTCGTGCAGTTGCAAAACCGACCAACTCCTTGTAACCAGAAAATGCGTTTTTTCAGTTTTTTAAGTTTTACGTAAACGTTTCCACTATCTGTAAACAAGAAGTTATACCAATCCTGTCAATTCCCAGTGTTCTAGGCGTTTCAAAATCATGATGTGCTGCAAAACTGGTGAAATTCTAAGGCCGGTGAGTTTCATAACTGGTCATCTTCATAACCGCTATATTGCAATTCTGTTTCACCTTTCTGCAGCAGCTCACTTGTTGATAAGGTTTGTCTGATCGTGTTTTCTCTCACCTGTGACTGCTCATTCTTGGTTCACACCAAATTTCTAATTGTTGAACTGCGCATTTCTTTCAACTATGAAGAAATTTCTGGAAGAAGTATCTTCTAATCTATCAAGGAAGAGGTAATGTGACCATACGACGTAAAAAGGAACAAAGACAAAGTTCAAAAGTAATGTATTGGACACTTTGTAATAACATAGTATTTATTCATAACATAATAGCATCCCAGTTAGCATATTGTGATTAATTAATGATCATGATGATTCCATCAAAATATGTTATTACTTTTATTTAATGATTCAGCAGGGAATAGCGACGAGTGTAAATAAGTTCGCTTATAACTCGAACGATTTCCTACTCTATTAAAGAATAGCTCGTGATTCATGAATTTGGGACCGTTTGAGGTACGTTTTCATAAATCTCTGGAGCTTTTATTTTTTATTTTTTATTAGACAACTAAAATTCGTTATGTTTTAATAAAATTCAGTTTAAAAAAACATTTTCTGTATTTTAAACCTTAAAAATCCAATATTCACATTAAATTCAGTGAAAATTAATTTTTGGTTTGTTTCAAAAGCAGCTAATTCCAAAGTAAGTATCAAAGGGGTTCAAAACAAAAATAAAATTTTGAATAACCATCTCCCTTTACGTGACCCTGCCAACTTATTTTGAGTTTTAAAACATACTACCCTAACGACTATAAATCTATAATGTTTTGATTCCTATCATATTTCCTTTAAGTGGGGCAAAAAGTCAGCTTTACCTAAAAATTTTATTTTTTAGAGATGGCCGATTTTGTAACTACATGGTACAATTATTGTCATTAGAAATTAGAAATTAAATTTGTAACTTTAAACATAATTTTCTTTTTCAATATGTATGTATACATAAATATATATATATATATCACGTATTTATTCCTTATTAATATTTCCTTTTATACATTTCTTATTAATTTTTCGACTAATTTAGCTGAAACAAAATGGTTATATTTATTTATAAAACACTTTCTTAATTTAATGTAATTATTTTCTCTTAAATTATTAATTTAACTAATTAAAATTTTTAAATAATTTTTCAATTGAAATAAAAAAAAAAAAAAAAATGTATCTTGTCAGGATTCAAACGCAACATCTACGAGACACGAGTGAATTGCATGACCATAGCACTACTATTACTGAATCTTCGACTTCTTTTTTTTTTTTTTTTTTTTTTTTTTTTTTTTGTGTGTGTGTGTGTGTGTGTGGTTTTAGTAGAAAGAGCTAAAATTTCTAGTATTTTATCTTGACCCATGGAAATTGTTGTACAAACTTTGCACCTTATCCTGTGTTTTCGACCATGCTCTTTAATTTAAACCTCATTTGGTTTCAACAAGAATTTTACTGATTCATACTTCCCTTGTTAGTTTGGATACTATGTCACAAATAAATATTTATATAATTTTTATGTGCAGTAGAACAAAAAATTTTCCTGGATTTAAAACTTTGCCTCACAACGTGATTTACCTTACTATATTTTAAACTTTATTTTAGACTTATAATACCTATGATTGTGAAAAATATAGTTTCTCGTTTCACGAATTAGAAATTGGCGCTAATTGTTGTCAATAAAGTTACGACCATTAATTTAAAAAATTTGGTGCTAAGACTTACCCTTTTATTACAGGATTTTTAATTATAAGCACTACTAAAATGATGTAACTTAGCACCAAAATTTTGAAAATTATTGGCTGCAGCTAAATTAACCAAAATTGGGAGGATTTTTCTTCTTTCTAAATGTTGAACTTTATTTTTAGCAGCTGCGGTACCCAGCTGACAGATCATCGAGGTTATAATCAGAGAACAATGGTTGAACCAAACACAGGTTGCCATGTGCATTAAGAATGGATAGTGCACGTAAAATACATTGTAGCTTTATTTTCTCCATATTTCGAAAAAATAATAATTGTAGGGGTTACCAAGATTAAAGGAGCTATCTGCACTGCGGAGGTTCTAGTTGTAATGCATGTATCCCCCTCTAGGAGTCAATCCCAGACTGTTGCCAATGGCCTACTGTGTAGCTTTAGTGCAACGATAAACCCACTAAACATCAACTTGAATGTTTATTTAGCATAGTTTCTGTTTCAGTATACATGCGATATCAATTGCAGTAGAAATCTTCGCATCACTCTTACATTGAGTTTTCTCCTACTTGCTTTATAAACAATAAATAAATAAATAAATAAATACATTTCCAAATATATGCAATAATGTAACGGTCTGCCTTTTACACATAACAAATTATTATTTTTTTTTTTTTTTTTTTCATTCCAGTGAACTTTTAATTTAATTATGAAACTATTTTACTACTGCTATGAAACTATTCTACTACTTATAGCTTTATTCTTATTTTCTACAAGCATTCTAAAAACAAAAAAAAATCAGTGCGCTATTACCTATTTGAATTTGGAGGAATAATATAAGAAGAGATGACATGTCCGGAGAAACATGAAGCCTTAATCGCAACCGCAGAAGACATTAAGTAACATAGTACTAGCTAATGTTTTTGGTAGGTTCAACATGGCTCACACGGTAGCGCTGTGGTAACCATCTTGAGTCGACAACAGTTCCTTTCATTTACTCTGCATTTTGATACACCGTCAGCCAGTTTCATTTTATTTCATTTTTCTAAGTATTAATATCACAAAAACAGTACAATTGTCATTGTTAAAAAGCATGGAACGGAAGCAACATTAATCAAAATTATGGGTAACATTAATCAAAATTAAAGTAGTTAGCAATATAATAATAATAATAATTATGTTTTCACAATCTCATGCCTTATACGGTATAATTTACTAAGAAAATCTGATATGGCTTTGAGCCAAAGAAGATTTTTGACTTTGTTTCATTTTTTAAGAATCTCGACATTGAATTTACATTAAAATTAGAATATCTATCATCAAGAATTTCAATAAGATTAAGATTTAGATTCAATTTAACTTGATTTGATTTCACTGAGGAAATGTGAATAGAGCATGCATTAGATTCAATGAGAATAAATTTAAACTACTCACCCCTCTACCAGCATCCGAGATGAGACAAACACAAGGGCTCACACAAAAAACTCCGAATTCGAAAACATCTTTGACGAATAATATTTATTGTTACATGATTTTTTGGCTGGTATTCTTAAGAAAGTTTAATTTCATTATTTGGTGCTGCCATATCTGTTTAATGATAGCAGTTAATTTCAGTTCAATACTTCCCTCCAGATATCTAATCAATTTAGAAACAGCACTGTTCAATTTCATTTTTTATGAGTTTAGCTATAGCTATTACATGAGTGTTAAAGAGTAAATCAATGCAATCCAGTTTATAGAACTATATACTTAAAAATTAAAACAACACAATTTCTCGTAATAAAATTCTTGAATTATGAAGTTCAACACAGTTACAAATCCTAAATTCTGAGATATAGCTATCAACAATATTGAACAAGCAATTTCGCAGTTAAGAAACTAGAATTTCGCAATTCTACGCATAATTTTTTTCAGTTAGAGCATATATGTAAGAATTAGATAATTAAATAAGCATTTTTTAAATACACTCATAGCTTATTTTTTACATCCAAACACACGCACAAAATCCTCAAAAACTATGCTAAAATTTTTAAGAATTAAAAATTTCTCTCTATTAAAATAAAAAAAAAGATCAAAATATATTCAAAGGTTTATTTAAAAAATAAATTTAAAAATAAAACTACTTTCGAAGTACTTTTCTTTCTCCTGAAAAACTTAAACTTTTGGTTCACGTGACTAAATCTTTGATCTCACGTGATACGCACCTTTAAACTTCTACATTGCCAAAAAATTACTTTTCAAAATATGTTCGTCAAGAAGCAGAAATTATTTAAGAACATAAATATGTTTGAAGAGATTGAAATACTTCGAACTAGTTTCAGCGAAATGTTTTTATTGATTCTAAAGACCTTTCAAATGAAGATCTTTTAAAACAAATCAACCAGATAATTGTGTGTGCCCTTGAGGGAAAAATCACATTCTATAAAACCAAAACACAGTTGAATAACTTGTAAAGTGAAAAGTTACTGAAAGTAATTTATTAGAAAGACCTTTTACAGAAAGAATATTATATTCGAAAATATTAAATTTTTAATGTTATTCATTTCACAAATGTACATCCATTTATTTGCTTAACCAAAAATGCTTTTTAAGATTTATCTATCCATATTTTCAAATACATATAAAAATTTTATAAATCAAATCCATAAATTAATTAATTATGCCTAATGTAGAATAATTTATGTATATAATCAATGATTACAATTACAAAAATAATAATTTAATTAAAAGATTAAAATTAACAAAAAAAAATATTTCTTTTGATGTGCGTCTCTTGCTACTAAATGTTTATTCCCATCCGTAGTCCGATATGGTTTTTATATATATATTTTAAAAATGTGTATGTAATGATCGAAGTGCATCCCAGGTAGCGCATAACGTTATTACAGCGTTGGAAATAAGTCTGAGCAGTCGAAAATTAGTTATAATAACGTTAAAACAACGTCATGTGCTACTGGGATGAAACATTTTTCATAAGATTTTAAAATCAGAAAATTTCTTTTATTGTTGCTGTTGAAAGTAAAAGAGAAATTTAAGTAATATAAAAAACATTTTTAAAAACTTTAACTTTTTAAATGTTTTTTTTAAATATCAAATAAAAATTTATACAAATTTATATATTTGTGGAATACAATAACATTTAATGTAAGCATATTTCATTAAATTTAGTTTCGTATTTTAAATATATATATATACTTAATTTTACAGTGACATATTTCTAAGAAAATAATTTTAAAGAAATAAAAAAATTACGTTCAAGTAAGAAAGTGAAATTCTCTTTAATTTTGTTGTCTTTAAATGCCCGAGTAAAATTTCTTTAGATACATTTTCAGTTATCTTTTATAAAACAAAGCCGGTTGTCATTTTTAAAGTCGCCCAGGTTATGAAGGCCTCTCCTAGGCTGCCCTGTTTTCTCCAGTTCTTCTCTATTCTGGTCTTTGAATCTTCGCAATTTCACCTCACCAACGGCACAAGGGGCTCTTCCTCGGTTTTTTCTTATCTATCGGTATCCAAATAGAAATTTGGTGGTCCAACTATCAAAATTTCTTCTCGCAAGGTGCCCGGCTTAGCTATATTTTAATTTCTTAACTCTAGAAATATCATCTGTAATTTAAATTCGCTCGCTAATCCAAGTTTTTCGCTTTCTGTCTCTTCGGCTGAATCCTAACATGCTTCTCTATATACTTATCTCTGTTATTTGAAGCTTTTGTATAGTTTTACACGCTAATGCCAAAGTTTCTAAAGCATATGTTACACTGTTAAAAATTTCAATTCAAGGTTGAACCAAATGTTGGTACTACAGTAGCTTCATTTTGCTAGGTTGAACAAAAACATGGTACATATTTGCTGCCACCATGCGATGGTGAAACCTTCTACTATGATTTGGCGTTTCTTGTTTAAAAAAGCACCAAATTATGGTAAAAAATTTCTCCGTCTTATGGATGTAGCTATTGAAGTACCAAGCCTTGGTTTAGTAAAGCACCAAATAATGGTAAAAGGTTTCACCATCGCATGGTGGCAGCAAAAATGTACCATGTTTTGGTGCAACCTAGGAGAAAATTTTTAACAGTGTAAAGCAGGCAAAATGCACGGATAAAAATATTTTCTGTTCAAACAAATTGAGAGGTCGTCACTGAATATAGCACTATTTCTTCCGAATGCCCTCCATTCAAGTTCAACTCGATTGTTAATTTCTTCCATGATATCCCAGTTCATCGTGAGGACTTCCTCCGGATATGTATAGCTGCATACCGTTTCTAATTCATACCAATACTAATCTTCAGTCGAAAAACAAAGAAATTTGACGTAATTTTTATCTTATTGAGATTCATTTTCAATCTAACAAGCTTGCTTTCTTTATTTAATCCCTGAAGCATTTCTTGTAAGTCCTCAAATGAGGAGGCAGGAAGTACAATATCACCCGCAAATCTCAAATGATTTATAAACTCTCCACCAAATGTATGACTTTCTGTTCCCAATTTAATTTTTTAAAAGTTCTTGAAGAACTGCATGGAAGAGTTCAAGTGAAGGTGTGTCCCCTTGTCTAACACCCTTTCTGATTTTTATTGCACTACTCGTTTTCTGGAATTTCAAGTTGCCTGTTGCTTTCTTATAAATGTTTCCAATACGATTAATATATCCTGAATTAATATTAATATTCCTTAATGCATCCATAACTGGTAGTGATAATACAGAGTCAAAAGCTTTTTCGTAGTCCACAAAAGCCACACAAAGAGAGAGTTCGTATTCATTACTTCTTTAAATAATTTCTCTAATTGTATGAATATAGGCAATGGTACTGAAACCACTTAGAAAACCTGCTTCTACTTTAGATTATGTTGCATCTAATTGTTTCTGTAAGCGGTTTATCAGAACTTCCATCAGAATTTTATACAAAATTGAAAGCAGGATGATTGAAGGGTTGTTTCTACTGTCTTCTTCTTCTCCTTTCTTAAAGAGTAAGATTATGATGACATTTTCCCAGTCCTTTGGAAGATGACATAATGCTATGCATTTGTGGAAGAGTTCTGTGAGAAATCCAATGGTTTCATTCCCTGCTTCATTTAAAATATCCACAGTCATTTTGACTTCTTTTGAAGCTTTTTCATTTATGATTACTTTTATTGCCATAGCTACTTCTTCCTTCAATAATGCTGGTATTACGTCGTTTGTATTTGATGGTGTAGGTGAACTACCGAATTGTTCTGGTGAACTGTACAACTCTGAGTAATAATTTGCTGCCTCTGTTACAATTAGCTCTTGTTTCCGAGTTGTAATTTCACTTTTTGTCTTCAAAGCTAGAACTCATTTCCTGTCAAGCATCGGTTTTCTCGTTGCAGTCTTCAGACATTCATATTTGTCAATGGCTAATGGATTATATTACAATTAAATTTCCTGGTATATTCTACAATTTTTTCCTCAGAATTTTACACAGTTCTGAAAATTCAACCTTTGCAGTAATATTTTAATTGTTACATTTCATTTTTTCTTCACTTTTCCATGAGTTATCGTGTCAATTCCGAAATTTTCTTAACTGGTTTATCTTCTAAACTAGCAACATTTTTTGCTGATTTCAGAACAACGCTGACAAAATTTACCGTAAACTCATACACGTGTTGAGCATCCTCAAGCATCTGAAATCTTCTTTACAGTTCAAGCTGGAACTCTTGCTTTTTTTAGCTTTTAGAAGTCGCTGTTAAATTCTGATGTTTAGAATTTGTACCTGCGCCTGTCTTTCAAATGCAACCTGGAACTTTACCTTGCAACGCACCAGTCTGTGATCACTACTAGAGTTAAATCTATTTACCACGGCACAATCAGTAAAAGTGTATTTCCTTTCACTTAGTAAGTATTCAGTTACTCTTGTTCCTCCAATGGGACTCCTTCATGCCTATTCTTTCTTTAGGTTCATTTCAAAAGATGAATTAAAGACAATATTTTTTTTTACTTTCTGCATATCCATACAGTCTGTGTCCTCTTTAATTTCTAGTTCCCTTTCCATCATCTACACGTTTATTTGAATGTTTGGCATGAATCCATGCATTGGAATTTCCCATAATGATTCTAAAATTGTGCTTTCTGGTTTTGGTGATGGCTTATGCACAATCCTCATAGAATTTCTCTATAACATGGTTTTTATATGTGCTGGTTGAGGCATAAACTTGAATTATCTCAGCGTTATAACACTTAGAGAGCTTGATGGTGAGTATTGCAGCTGTATCAGAAAAGCTTGTGACTTTTAATACTTTGAATTTTATGTTCTTGCTAACTAAAAATCCTACTCCGCTGCATTCTCCATTATCAGTTGGTTGTTAACAAGATATAGTTCCACTCTTCAAATCAAGAATATCTTCACCTTTTCTTATAATTCCTCTGAGGCCTACAATATCCCATGTAATATGTCGTAGTTCTCCTTGATACTTAAGAAATCTATCTTTGGGGTTCAAGGACCTGCAATTTAAAGTATATATATTCATGCCAAGACAGCTGAACCGGTGATTCTTCGCATCCTGTGACTTCTTGCTTTCCTGCATGCTGCCCAGAGCAGTGACATTTCCGGCCGACGGAGACTGAGGGTCATTATACTTACGACACAGTCATTTTAGGAGGATTTGGCAAAGTCACATCACGCTAGTCTACGCATGTAGGTCTGAGCTCATTCGTGTTTTTTCATAATGCTACACATTACTAACAGTTGCACCACGTCAATGTACGAATTGGACATCCGACTTATGTCCGGACTAGTCCCTCCAAACCATAAATAATGGGACTGGACAGTCTCCTCCCAGTTAATAACAAAGACCATTATGCAACCATATATATGTATATATATATATATATATATTTATATATATATATGTACATATACATGTATAGGGTGCCCAGAAATGTCTTTTCTCACCCATGTAGCATATGAGAGACTGCAACTCTATTCATAAGATTAGTTTTTAGGTATATTAAATTAGCTATGCCTCATAACAGGCGACCGCTTACAGTGCTATATCGTGGAAAATGGCATAGTTTTTTTTTTTTTTTTTTTTTTTTTTTTTTTTCTATTTCGAAAACTGCAAGGAAGAGCGGGACTAATTAGAATTGATCCCGGTTTTTTTATTTTTTATTTTTTATTTTTTATTTATTTATATTTTATTTTATTTTATTTTTATTTATTTATTTATTTATTTTTGTACAATACTTGGAAAAATTCTTAAGTATGCATCTAAAATTTTTATCTTTTGATTACAAAATCTTGTAGGATCCATTAAATAAATGCATATTTATATTTCCCCCAAATCCCTGTTTCTAGAGGCTTGGCTATTTGCAGTTGGCAACTTCAAATAGCTTGGCACTTAGTGATGGTCTGGAGCTCACCACTAAGTGTGATCCGAAGACGCACCATCACACTTTTGATCTTTTATGGAGTTGGTTGCTTCCCCACTTCGGTGACCCCCAAAGATATAATTTGTATGGGAACATGCAGGGCATTGCTGTTAATAAGGATTTTACGTGCACCAGTCACCATTAATGTATAAGCCGGTTTCCTGCCGGCTCATGTACGAACTCGCAATCCTCCAATTACCACTCTGTTGTGATATTTAATCTCAGAACATTCTTTTATTGACTTTCGTTTTTCTTGTTCCGGACTTTCTTTTTTGTTTTTTGCTTCCCGCCGACGGATTGTTCGGTGCACCTGCCGTATCACGTGACGATGTGTCGCGTCTCTCTAGAAGTACATTGTAATACTTTTTTCAATCATGTAACTTTCGTTATTCGGAACTGACGTTCCATTTTCTTATCCTATTTAATCATAATATTTTTTTTTTTGTCTAAGATGAATAAATAAAAGGCAAAACATCTAGGCATTCTTTCATTACGCAGCAACATGTGAATTATCCTAAATAATAATTGATATACATATTATGTAAGATAGCAGAGTCTAATCTACATTCATTATAGGAAAAGAAGTTGCAGCGCTTCAATACTGAAGTCATATAAATATGTATTCATGTATTTTCTCATCTAATTCAAGTGTACGATCTGATGATAAATTAAGAAGATGATTTTTTCTTCACCAATGGAATACACGATTACCTGTGACAACCCAGGTAAGTCAAAACTTTATTTAATTATATGACTTGTTTTTTACAAAGAATTATTAGTAAGAATTATTTGTTATAAAATATATTTAGAATAACTAATTTGAGGAAACTGCGTACTCATGCATTCATTTATATAATATTCTTCCAATAGATTATGATTCTGAGATTTTGAATCGAAAATTTAGATTTATTCTTAACAAAAGTTTTTTCATTGCACATTGGAAGAAATTGCTACATTTAAAATAATAAAATAAAAAATGAAACTGTAAGCGAAAATATTTGTTTTTGTTTCTTCAAAACTGAAGTGACACTAAATCGAAAGTATTGAAAAGTACTTATTTTATGAAAACTATTTAATTTTATTTTCTTCTTCAAGTACTATTTATCCAAACTGTGTTATTTAAAATATTAAATGAATATTTACGAATTGAACAAATATTAACAAAACTATTAAAAAAAATTTTGTTTAAGTATGTCAGCAACAAAAGATATACAAATTGAACCGCTGAACTCCACAAATTATAATGTGTGGAAGTTTCGTATCGAAATGTACTTGCAAAAAGAGGATCTTTTTACAGTCATTACTGACGATCCTCCCAACCCAATAACCGATCAGTGGCGTTCAAAAAATAGAAAAGCCAGAGCTATTATAAATTTACTCATTGATAATGAACAGATAGTGTACGTTATGAATCTAGATACAGCACGAGAGTGCTGGAATGCTCTGCGCCAAGTCCACGAAAGATCATCGCTTTCCAGTAAGCTTTTCTTACTTAGGAAACTTTATTCCATAAAATTAATTGAAGGTGGTGATGTTAACCAACATATAGCTGATATATATAAAACACGCGACAGACTCACCGCCATAGGTGAAGTCATAGATGAATCGCACCTAGCTGCATTAATGCTATGCTCACTCCCTCCTTCGTATGACGTTCTCATAACAAGTCTCGAATCGAGAGACGAAGCCCAATTGACACCTGAATACATACGAAACAAATTAGCTGATGAATATGCCAAAAGGCTTGAAAACAAAACTATTCAAAATTCAGCGTTAAAAGTCCAATACCATAACAAATCGGAGAAATTCTGCAAATACTGCAGGAAAAGCAATCATAATATAGAAGATTGCTATAAGTTAAAAAATAAAAATAATTCTGCTGTTAAAAGTCACAGTAAAAATTTCAACAAAAAACCCAACTTCAGATCCAACATATGCTCTCAGAACAATGAGAAGCCAGATAGCGCTCAAATTGCAGAGGGGAGCAATAAACCAAAAGCTGATAAATTGTATTCTTTTTATGTTGGAGATAAAACTGTAAATTGGGTGGTTGATTCAGGGTCGTCTTCACATATCTGCAATGATAAACTAAAATTTCGCGAACTTAAAAATAACGTTTCTAACGTCACTATCGCGAACGGCACGCAGCTAAAATCTTTGGGTTCCGGTACTGTGGATTTGTATACCGTAAATTCGGAAAACACACAGAACAAAATAACACTTAAAAATGTTCTTTATGTCCCTGAAATAGAAACTAATTTAATTTCTATAAAAAGAGCAACAGAGAATGGCTGTATCGCTATATTTGATGATAAAACCTGTAAAATCGTAAATCAGGGTAATACATGCATTGAGGGATATGTGAAAAATAACTTATATGAATGTCAATTAAATTATTCTGAAAACAAACACACAGCGAACATTGTAATACAAACTTGTGATAACGAAAATTGCATAAACAAGTGGCATGTGAAACTTGGCCACAGAAACACTAACCACATTAAAGATTTAGTTAACAAGGACATGGCTGTGGGTATAAAATTAAATGATTGCAAACATAATACTGAATGTAAAACATGCATAATGTCAAAATTAACTGATTCACCTTACCCCAAAGCTGCACAATTTAGAGCCTCCGTACCACTCGAACTGGTCCACACAGACTTATGTGGCCCTATGAAAACCCCCACTGTAGGTGGAAAATATTACTTTCTTACATTTATAGACGACTACAGTCGTTATACTATTATATATTTGCTAAGAAATAAGTTTGAGGTATTTTCTAAGTTAAAGGAATATGTGGCTATGACCGCAAACAAATTTGGCCGAAAAGTGCAAGCAATTCGCTCCGATAACGGGGGTGAATACACTAGTATGGAAGTAAATGAATTTTTGAATAAAGAAGGAATTGAGCACCAGTTTACCGTTCCTTACTCTAGTGCTCAGAACGGCGTGGCAGAACGTAAAAATCGTACGCTGACCGAAATGGCTCGCTGTCTGCTTAAAGACAGTAATTTACCGAATTCCTTTTGGGGGGAAGCCGTAAATACTGCAAATTACATACAAAATAGGCTCCCGACCGCCTCATGCGACTCAACTCCTTACGAAAAATGGACCGGCCGTAAACCCGATTTATCAAATATAAAAACATTCGGATGTCGCGCATACGCATATGTACATAAAATACATAGGGGAAAACTGGATAGCACCGCTCAAGAAGGAATCTTTGTGGGATATGATAATCGTAGCAAAGGCTACAGAATTTGCACAAATAATAAAAATGTAATAATTAGCAGAACTGTAAAATTCTTGGAGGATGAAAATAGAGAATCCCACAATAATGAAACATCACAAATCGAGAATTGAAAATTCAAATGATGAAATTCCGGTGTCCAAATTACCAATATTAGATACTGATATAAATATAGATATAGCGGGCGATAACGATAGTCCGGATGACACGCAAACTCTGCCGCGACGATCACAACGATTAAATAAAGGTGTTCCGCCCGACAGATTTGCATTTGCAGTAAATGACAAAAGAATTGATGAGCCTAAGTGTTTTGATGATATACTAAAAATTCAAAACCCAGCTGAAAAAGAAAATTGGCTGAATGCCACACTCGACGAAATGAATTCACTCAGACAAAACAATACTTGGGAACTTGTTGACGCTCAACCAGGGACCAAAGTAGTAGGGTGTAAGTGGGCGTTCAAGGCCAAATACAAAAGCCAAGGACAAGTCGAGAAATATAAAGCCAGGCTTGTTGCCAAGGATTTTTCTCAAAAATACGGGGTGGACTATGACGAAACTTTTGCACCAGTTGCATCGCATACCACTCTAAGAAGTTTCTTGACCATGTCACTATATAAAAATTTGAATCTAAGGCATGTAGATATCAAAACTGCTTTCCTACATGGAAATTTGCAAGAAGTTGTATACATGCATCAACCCGAGGGTTATGTTGTCCAGGGCGAAGAAAATAAAATATGTAAGTTAAAGAAAGCGATATATGGCTTGAAACAAGCCGCTAGAGCTTGGAATTTGAAAATTAATGAATCATTGTGTAAATTAGGATTTAAACAAAGTCAACATGACAAGTGTTTATATATCCGTAACAAAGATAACACAGAAACTTACATTCTTGTGTATGTTGATGACCTACTTATAGCTGGTAAAAATCACAATATTGACATACTAATTAATCAACTTAGGGAAGAATATCCATTAACCGACCTTGGGGAAGCCAAATATTACCTCGGAATAAATATAGAAAGACCTTGTAAAGGGGTAATTACGCTTGATCAAAATAATAAAATACGAGACATTGTAACCAAATTTGGGCTAGATAACGCACGGCCCTCTGACACACCGATGGAACCAGGGTATATAAAATTAACTGATAATGACAATCTCTTACCAAACAACACAATGTACAGACAGGCTATAGGCGCGTTACTTTACATTTCTACAGTATCGCGACCTGATATAAGTGTTGCCGTTGGCATCTTAAGCCGTAGAAACGAAAATCCTAGAGCGAAAGACTGGGAGGCAGTTAAAAGGGTTATTAGATATTTGAAAAATACCCAAGATATTAAATTAAAACTTTGTAACTCTGGTGAACCTGTTCTTAGAGCATATTCGGATTCGGATTGGGCCAATGACCCAAGTGATAGAAAGTCTATCTCAGGAAATTTATTTATATTGGATAAAAATCCAATATTTTGGACTTCGAAGAAACAGTCCTGTGTGTCCATGTCTTCAGCAGAGGCTGAGTACGTCGCAGCTGCGAGTGCTGCACTTGAAATACAGTGGCTCAACAAACTACTGGATGATTTAAATTTGCCACAACAATGTCCTATAGTGTTGTACCAGGACAACCAATCTACCATCAAGATTGCTGAAAACGATAAGTTCCAGTCCAAAACAAAACACTTACAGCTGAGATATCATCTTCTGCGAAACCTAATACAAGAAGGCCTAATCAAGCTTCAATACAAACCTACCAAAGAAATGAGCGCCGATACCCTCACAAAAGCTCTGCCAAAAACTGATTTTAATAGACATAGAAATGCATTAATGAACAATTGAAAAATTTCTGAGCTTAAGAGGGGGTGTTGTGATATTTAATCTCAGAACATTCTTTTATTGACTTTCGTTTTTCTTGTTCCGGACTTTCTTTTTTTGTTTTTTGCTTCCCGCCGACTGATTGTTCGGTGCACGTGCCGTATCACGTGACGATGTGTCGCGTCTCTCTACAAGTACATTGTAATACTTTTTTCAATCATGTAACTTCCGTTATTCGGAACTGACGTTCCATTTTCTTATCCTATTTAATCATAATATTTTTTTTTTTTTTTGTCTAAGATGAATAAATAAAAGGCAAAACATCTAGGCATTCTTTCATTACGCAGCAACATGTGAATTATCCTAAATAATAATTGATATACATATTATGTAAGATAGCAGAGTCTAATCTACATTCATTATAGGAAAAGAAGTTGCAGCGCTTCAATACTGAAGTCATATAAATATGTATTCATGTATTTTCTCATCTAATTCAAGTGTACGATCTGATGATAAATTAAGAAGATGATTTTTTCTTCACCAATGGAATACACGATTACCTGTGACAACCCAGGTAAGTCAAAACTTTATTTAATTATATGACTTGTTTTTTACAAAGAATTATTAGTAAGAATTATTTGTTATAAAATATATTTAGAATAACTAATTTGAGGAAACTGCGTACTCATGCATTCATTTATATAATATTCTTCCAATACACTCAACGCTCCACCAACAAGTTAACGACCATTTTCCTGATATAGATAGTGATGCTCAGGTAGAATACAGCAATTTCCTGAAGAAAAATATATTTTATCAAAAGCTTTTATTTCAATAAGATTCGGCCAATCATTCCCATTAAATATATGAAAAAATAATGCATTCAATAAGAATAATTATAAGATAAATAAACTTTTTATATACCATGTTTTTAAATTTTCTGATGAATCATTAATAAACTACGCGAGGATAAAAATAATATTTAAGCATAAGAACTCAGTTTAGTGAAATAATAATAATCGTGAAAAAAGAAATGTTTGTTTTAAAAATAAACTACTACACCTTTTAGAACAATGTATATTCGCATCGTGAACTACATTAGCACTTATCAATGTGTGTAAAAATTTTAAAGTGATAATGACGTCAATTTTTGTGAGATGAATCATTTAACTTTTTATAATTTTTTAAAGTTCACATTGAATTAAATGTATTTATTTTTATATCGAAAGAAAATGAACTCGTACATTTTTTTTTTTTTTTTTTTTTTTTGCAACAATTAAATTATAGCTAATATTTTAATGGCTATTTTATTGCTATTAAGAGCTTATTATTTTCATATTTTAATTAATTAAAAGGAAACTATTCGAAAATTCGAAAATCTGACTTCGAAGTATTGTGCTGTCGTCTGGTTCTGAGCTACTGTGAAAGTTTCAAGTGTCTAGCTAGTAGGAAAGTTAGTTAAATATAAATTGCAAGATTTGTACCGGACAAACAAACAAACAAACAAGAATCGAAGCTAATAAAAACATGGTAAAAATCAATTTTGCTTGACATTATATCTACCTATATTTACTCAAACAGAATTATCTCAATGTTTGTAATTCGTCACGAATGGTAGGATTTGCGTGCTCGCTTGTTTAAACAGATTATTTAAATTTGTCCACAATTTTACATTGATCGTTCAAAATTGAATCCTCTTCGTCTGGCCCTCTCCACCTCCCTTCTTTTTTTTGAGCATGGTGGACACACGAATCTCATTTCTATCGGATTCGATAATCGACCCAATTTATTAGCTGGCTTAATATTTCACCAAAACAAAGTCATTTATTTTGTATTTAAGCTGATCAGGAGACCCTTAATATTATGGAAATTCATATAGCTGGTCTTGTTCCATGTGACATGTATACATCTTTTCGATGTTTTCCGGGATTCATAAGAATTGTAGAAGGAAACTCCTGACAATTTTCTTGTCAGAAAGCTGAGGGTGAATCCTCTTTCACATGGAGAGGCTCTTTAGACTATGATTAATCATTAAGGAAGGCCATGCTATGCCATAGCTATTACTTTAGATCAATAATCCATTTATCTTCATCTCCTAAGTGTTAAAAAACCTTAATTTGTTCCTTGTTTAGTTATGTAAACCGTAGTTTACCCAGAAAAATAATACGTCAGATATTTTTTAAAGTACTGTGTCTGGCTTTCCCGCTAAAGTTTTAAAGAAAGCCGTGCCTCTTTTGTAAGTTAATAATTGGACTTGTCTTGTTCAAAGTTTTAGGGTAAATTGGTTAAATGTTTTTCGCTGTAGGATTCCGGAAGTTTTACATTGATTGAGAAAAAATACCTGGTGGCTTGAAATTACATCTGGGCAATAATTTAACTAAACTATTAAATAAAATAATAGATACTATTTTGTTTTAGTTTTCTCTATGCCAATCATGTGTTTTAAAATAAATATATAATGTTTCATAAAAAATGTATATTTTATATTGAAATCCTACGACCATCTTAACCCAAGGTTGAAGAAAGATGCCGAAACGAGAGAGTTAAAGTAAACTTTTATTTTACTGTTTTTATGATACTTTTTAAATTAAATATATTTTTAATATGTACTCAAAAGTATAGATTTTTACAAAAGATCAATAAATAATAAATATAACAAGCAGTGCATTTTACAGAAATATTATACAAAAATTACGGCGTATACCCTCAATCTACATTTTTTTACGAATATATTGTATTGAAAGTAAAGAAATACTATCCTACATCTAAGTATAAAAAAAACATAATGTAAAAAAACTAAGTATAAAAAAACATATATAAAAATACAAGGAAAATTTTTTTCTCATAATGTGGAATTTTAGAATTTTTCGAAGAAGTTTGTGAATCGACATAATCATTTATGAAAAATGTGTCGGTTTCGAGTTAAGTATTTTTTATGCAATACAAGAAAATTGCTGTATTTTCTGTATTGCGTTTTGATAGTATTTCGCAGTAAATTATAATCAAGGTATATTTAATCTAAATATTTACATTTTAAAAATGCATCTTAAATAATTCTTTCCATCATTTTAAATCTAAAATTAACATTATCGTTTAAAATAAAATCAGTGCGGTCAATTATAGAAGAGTGATAAATATGCAAACATATTCAAAAGTGAGATGTTTGACAAGTAAATATTGTAACTAGTATGTGTTTAGGATATATTCCACTGTACAGTTATAAAATGATTTTTTTAATCTTATATTTTTTCATTATACCACGTATTGAATATGATATTTGGAACTAGTCTAACAAAATTATGTTTACTGCCGAAGTCAGCAATAATGTAGTTAATAATCAGATGGCTACAGTTGTGAACTACACTGTCTACCAATAAATATTCGGACACTTTCGAATTTAGACGTCTTGTCAAATAGGTAGAAAAATTCTCGAGAAATTATTTTGAAATTTTGGGAGCATAAAGAACCTTTTTTTATTCAACAAACGTTTTGCCTCCTGAAGAAGAAAAGGGGACCAGTAAAAAATTAAGCAAAAATCAAATTGAATCCTCCAGTTACAAGTAATGTTTAAAATGCGTTTTGGCTGTAACATGTGAATAAAAATATTCTTATAATTATCTGTATGAATTTTTATGAGGATACCACATATATTCACTGAGATATAACGGTTTCTTTAAAATATTGTGAAAAGAAATGCCACTTTTAAAATTATATCATGTAGGGTCTTAGATCCAATGAAAAGCCATTTTTAGGAAACTTGATGCATTACATTAGATACAGCATACAGCAGTTAGAATTCAAAAATGTTAAATATCTTACGAAATACGAGCATTTTTACTAAATAATTTTTAATTACGCATGCGCGAGCTTTAAAAAAAAATCCATTTTCAGAATTTGATAACCAAAAGTATTAAACTATTTATGTGAAAAACCACAAACAATTATCGTGTAATTTCAAAAAGTTATGAGTTATAGAATAGGCAAAATTTCAATTCCTCTCAAACAAAACGAAGATGATAGGGTGTTTTATCAATATTTGTTTAGAATCAGTGAAGAATCTGTATTATCATTAAATATTGATGGATCAAAATAAAAATGTGAATAAAACCCCTTACAGTTTAGCTTTTATTTTAATGCAATTACTACAATTCTAAGCATATTCTTCGTTAAATACGGACTGTCCCCAGTCCGTATTTAACGAAGTATAAATTAACTGATAATTGATCTTAATGCAACTGACAGTTGTTCTTTCATTTATTTATTTAATTAAAATATTTAATGAAATACATCCACTTTTTATTATTATTTTATTTATTTATTTATTTATTTTTATTTTTTAATGAAGGATTATTCGTTGACTTTTAAGTTACTCAGGCATCTGTTTAATTTTGCATCTGTCAGAGATATAAACTCCATAATTGTAAAATTTCCTTTTCTCATTTAAAAGTATTAACTACATCCCCTTGGAAAAATCATCATTATGCTTAACGTGCCAGATCTTTAAATATAGACTTTAATTCCAAATTAAAAAAATTATTTTGTTGGAAAATTTTAAGTATGTCTGGAAACGATACGCCATGAACATTCAGTTATAAAAATTCAAACTTTGTTTAAAAAAAAAAAAAAAAATAATAATAATAATAATAATAATAATTTTAGTTTATTAAAAGTATAAATTTAAAATACGATACATATTTACTTTATAATGAAACTTTTTTTATCATTATTATTATTATTATTATTATTTATTCATTTTTTTAACGTAAATATTTAAATAGTGCATAAGCGTAATATCATTTGCCTTTTACTGAATTTAAAATAAACAAACATTTTTGTATATTATTTTTTTCAAAAATGTTTTGAAACTTTTGTTATCTCGTTTTTTATAAATAGAATCTAATGAGCAAACAAATTTATGTGTTTTGCATGTATGATTGTAATATATTTATTATTAATTTCCTTTATTTTATTATCATATATTCTATTTTATTATTATATGCATATGAGAACAAGAGGACTATTTCTTTCAGACAGAAAAAATCGGTCATCTAATCATCGTTAAGAGAGAAAATAGTGATAAAATAAATAAACACATTTACAATAACAGCGCACATTTGTTACAATACATCCATTACACGCATTTTTAAAATGAGCCTTTGGCCTTGATTTAATTTCTGTTTAGTACAGAAATAATAATAGATAATGACAGTAAAAGTTTAGAATAAATTAAAAGTTTATATTTTACTTGTCTTCGTATTTTCAGTGGCTTATAGTTTAACTGTATATTTTTTTGTTATATATAAATTTTAACTATTGTCTAATGTCATTTCTTGAATTTTAATTATATATTTATAACTGTATTGAATTGAGAAACACCAAAAGTCTAGTGTTGATTTTTGAAAAAATTAAAAAACTGTAAACGTATGCCATAATGTATATAAGACTGAATTTCTAGTATCTGTTTCATATATCTGTTGTTCGCATTTATTAAAATATTTCAGAATTTAAAATAATTATACAAAATTTTAATAATTTACGTTTCCATAAATACTAGTGTTTTCGAAAAAGCTACAAAACAAACACACTAGCCAATGAACTAGAACCTTAGATAAATATTTTATTGAACCTTTATTTGCACATTAGACCTTTATTTCATCGAATAACTGCCCGCATTCATGAGGGCAATGCTTCTACAAGGCTACTTGAGTGCTTTTACGACCAGAGTATTCCATTCATTGGCTACATGGGTTTTTAGATATAAATAATTCATTAATTTATACATTGTAAAAAAAGTATGTTGAAGACTTTTGATGATTAGAAAAGTAAAATAATAACAAATGTTTTATATACAACTGACAAAAAATCGCAGAGTTCTTGAATCACGTGCGTTAGTCATAAAAAACTGAAAATAAGCAGGGAATATCTTTTTAAAAATTGTCTCTTAAAGCAATATGTGAAATATAAAGAAAAAGAGCAATTATTTATGTAATGTAGAAATTTGTTATGCTTTTTAATTAAACTTAATATCGGGAATAATACAGTCGGCAGCAAAAATTATTGAACCACAAACAATAATTCCTACTTAAAAGGTAGGCACCTAATACTGTTTTTTTTTTTTTTTTTTTTTTTAAGAATCATGATATTTGTCGAGTCACGATGTTAGTCTTATATACTGTTTATAAAAAGAAAGTTGATGATAAAAATTATAGTGACCACATTTATTAAATATATATATAGATATATATAAGGCTGTCATTAATTTTTCTCCAAACATAACAATCTTCATAATTTGTCATGTGGCAGCAGAATACGAACATCAAAATATCAAATTCGAATTTTCTGCAGTTATCTGTTTTATGTGCACTATATGTGCATCGTTAATTTAAATTTTGTCTGCTACAACTAATACAAAATGAAATGCATTTCCAGCATTTTCCAAATATAGCCCCAATTATACAAATACTTTGGGCAGCTCTGTAAACACCACTTGCACACTTACTTTAATAGTTGTTATTATTATTTATTTATTTATTTATTTATTATAATTAAACTAAAATATATTACTAGATTCTCAACCTATTTTAATCATGAACTAAAATAAGTGAAACAATCTTTACCAATATATTATTAAAGGTGCAAGAATATCGCAAAATCGATAAAATCTACAGCAGCAAATAACATTTCCTGATCTATGTAAAAAAGATTTCCGATTATCGACTTGTTAATAAAGTGAAATACATATTAATGTCATTTATTACAGTGATGCTTGATTAATGTATTCTTGGGCAAACCCCCATGATTTTATTTTGTTATACCAAGATAATTTTATGGGTTTTCAGTTATAAAAATAACTACCAAATAATGGTCTAAAAGGTTTAATTAGTTCACATATGGATTAATTTTTGACACATAGAAATTTTATTTTACTTTTTGTGTGATTTATTATGGTGAAATCAAAAATGCATATAACATGTTCTCGGTGACACGATTTCTTTAAAAGGCATAATAGCATTAATGTTATTTTATGCATTCATAAATATAATTTAAAAAATTCTTATTTATACAAAATAAATAAATAAATAAAAATAAAATAAATAAATGTTTTTTCATAGAGGGCTGATTTTTCTTACCACATGCATCCAACATGTATGACTTGAAGTCCGCTTATAAATTTTCGTCGAAATGAAGACAGATAGCATATGATAAGATAAGTATACGAAAAAATCTAAAACACACTGAGTACCAGCATGAAAATCTTACCCACTCTTCTGAGCTATAGAAAACTCATATAAACTGTGTATAGTCGTATTTACTTAAAAATAAATAGATAAATATGTAACCTTAATAAATAACCTTAAATAAATAACCTTAAATAAATAACCTTAAATATATAACCTTAAAATTTAGTATGAAATTATCCATTAAAATGCTAAGGATTGTTTAATCTTAAACATTTCCATACGTCAAACCATCTCACTATTATACAAATATTTATTATGTTTCAACATGGTAAAAAAAGTTTACTGTATTCTAAAATTTTCATTCAAATTCAATAGATTTAAAATGCAACATTCACAACGATGAGAGGATTTGTCAAGACTAAAACAAATAACTTCTTTTAACATTTAATATTGAAAAAAAAAATTTCGTTTATTTGTATAAAATATTTCTAAGTTTTCATATTTATTCAAAAGAATAACGTAAAAATAATTTTCAAGTTGTCGTTTTTTTTTTTTTTTTTTTTTTTCCTATATTTTTATTTCTTTATTGAGGTAAATTCGTATTTTACGAAAACAATCTTAGAAATTTTACCTGCCTCTTCAATAAAAATCATATTTCTGAAGACTGTATCTTTGAGTACTGTATTCTAAAAGTACTATTTCATGAAATAAAAGTCATATCTATATACGATCATATATGTAGAAAAAGTAATACCTTTTTTTTTTTTTTTTTTATTTGCTTTTAAAATATTTCTAGATATTTCTGTCGACATAAATAGCATTTTCTTTAATAAATAAAAAAATACTTTTTGATAAGCATTAATGTTTACATAAAGAAAATGCTGTTTCCCAAACATACACAGAGTAATTTTTTTTTAGCTAATCCATTCACAAATAAAGCTGAAGACAGAATAAAACCATAAACAGTAAAGAATAATTTAAAGCAGTTTTTATCGCAAAATAACACATTACATTAGAATTATTTTCCCTAAAATGTGTTTTTATAGTAGATTTAAATTCTTTTCCACGCATTCCTTACGTTCTTAAATTATACTTTCATACAAATTATTCTCTCGGGGGAGCCTGTAACCCCTAGAGAGCGCGTCCCCAGGTGGCGGATAGGGGAATGCCTCCATAGGTTTTCCTTTGGGTGGTAGGAGGGAAATAAAATACCTCCCGCGGACCAACAGGCAGAAGTCCAACCTCTCGAGGCTCTGGCAACCCCCTCTTCTATGAATTGTGCAATATCTACTAGTCACCATGCTACCGCGTCCGGGGCAGCCGACGCGATGCGACCTGCGGTCCGGGGACGTGTCGAGAAATCAGCTACGAGGACAGTAAATTTCTTACAGCTAAATATTAATGGAACCCAGAGAAAACTGGCTGAACTTTCAGACATTTTGCATTCCAACAACATTCATGTTGCCTGCTTGCAAGAAACTAAACTTAACCAAAATCTTAGTCTCAAAATTAAAGGGTACACTACAATCAGAAAGGACAGACCAAACAGCAGCGGAGGAGGAATAGCTTTCCTTATAAAGACACCAGATATTAAATACATTGAAGTCCTTTCGACCTTCCTGTCTGATACCAGCACGGAGGCTCACGCAATTAATGTCCTTCTTCCGGACCACACTATCACCGTGATTAATGTTTACCACCCCGACAATTCTCCTATTGACACAGACCTCCTTCGGGATCTGGCATCTTCAAACTCTGAGACAAAAATAATTTTAGGAGACCTCAATGCCAAGAGCCCCTCTTGGGGCAGCTATCTGCTGGATTCTAAAGGAACCCAGGTTGAGGACCTTTTAGACGACTTGAATTTAACCATCCTCAACACAGGTGAAAATACCTACATCTCTAGAACACATGGTACAGCGTCTGCACTTGATATCACCGCCATTAGCCACCTTTCAGCAGACAGAACACACTGGAGAGTTCTAGATTCTGCCATCAGTGACCATTACCCAGTTCTCACATCCTACTCAATAGACCAAGAACGTCCTCCGCAATTCAAGCGCTCATGGAACTTCCGAAAAGCAGACTGGCCTGGGTTTACCCAAGAACTTGAGAACCTATGCGCTGAACCAACAGTCTGTAGTAACCTTGAGGAACTTCTCTCTCTCTTAACTAGCCGCATCCAAAACGCAGCAAAACATCATATCCCTAGAGGAAAGCGAAAGGACAATTGGATTCCTTTTTGGAAGGATTACAACATCGAGGCACTAATAAAGGAAAGAGACCAAACCAGTAAGGAAATACAATGCAACAACAGTGAAGAGTTAAGACGTAAACTTATAGAAGTAAGTCACAAGGTGGAAGAAGCCATCTCAGCTGGCAAACAAGAGAAATGGACAGAGCTCTGCGAAAAACTTGACCCAAGAAAAGGCACGTCCCAATATTGGAACTTGATTAAGACTCTAAATAACTCAAGCAGTCCAGCAGTCAGCACACAGGCGGAACCTCAGTCAAATGTGATCGCCACAAACGGCTCATATGCCAGAACAAACAAAGAAACAGCAAACCTACTTGCAAAGCACTACGAAATTTCAAGCAAACTACAGTATACAGCAGGAGACAAAAAAGTTAATAAAAATTACAAATCTGTTATTAAAAGAAGCAGGAAAATGACTGATAACAGCATCTTCACATCTGACTTTAGTCCTGAGGAACTGGAATCTGCAATCAATCGCCTGGATCAAAATAGATCCCCCGGACCAGATCTCATTTTCGGACAGATGATCACGCATTTTGGTGAAAACGCTAAAAGAGATCTGCTGAATATCTTTAATACCTCATGGCGCACTGGTAAGTTACCCAAATCCTGGAAGAACTCTGTAATTGTTCCCATCCTAAAACCTGGAAAATCTGCAAGTAACTGCGCTAACTACAGACCTATCTCGCTCACCTGCATTCTGTGCAAACTTATGGAGCGCATTATACATTCCAGACTGATGAATTGGATTACTGAGAACAACATCTTGCACTCATACCAGACCGCATATAGAGCCAATCACAGCACCGTCGACCAGCTTTTCTACCTTTGCCAATCTATTATTGACGGTTTCCAGAGCAAGCCCCATAAGAAAACTACCATGGTTCTTCTTGATCTCTCTGCTGCTTTCGACAGAGTCTGGAGACAGAAACTGATCAACATCTTACACGAAACAGGCATTACATCAAATGCTCTAATTTGGATTAATGACTTTCTCAGAAAAAGAAGCTTTAAAGTTAGAGTTGATGGCAGCTTCTCTACTACTCACCATACCTGGGCGGGAGTTCCTCAGGGCTCCGTACTTAGCCCTCTCCTTTTCCTTCTGTACATGAATACGATAGACCCCCACATCAGTAAAGAAATCAAAGTTGCCTGTTATGCCGATGATATTGCAGTCTGGCACACCCACTCAAATCTCAAAGTTTCACAAAAAGCTCTTAACATCTGTATGAAAGGCATTGAAACCTGGTCAAAAGATCTTAAGCTCAAAATTAATCCAGACAAAACAAACTTTTGTGTTTTCTCAACAGATAGAAAAAATAGAAGCTCGTTCCATCCTATTATAAAGCTATTTGGTTCAGAAATGAAACAAACTTCTAACCCCAAGTATCTTGGACTAACTCTAGATGCAGAGTTAAGATTCTCTAAACACCTTGAAAATATTTCAAATAAAGCAATGAAAAAGCTTAACATCCTCAAAAGACTTTGTGGTGCTTCCTGGGGATCTAGTCCAAAAACTCTCAAGAATACCTACACTTCTATTGTCAGGCCTATTCTCGAATATGCAGCACCCATATGGGCATCGGCAAGGCCTACTGTTAAAGAAAAGATCGACGCTATTCAATACAGGGCCTCTAAAATCATCACTGGAGCTGTTTCATCAACGGATAACATCAAAATTGAAAAGGAATGTGGCCTTGCCCCCTTGGAAAGCAGAAGAAAATTAACAACCATTAAATTTACCAACAAAATCCAAACCCTTGCTGATCGCCATATCTCAAGTAGAACCTTTCGAGCGTGGAGTGGAAATTGCAGGCTGAAGAGATCCTCGACCCTCCAACTCGACCAAGATATCAGGAATGATATCAACCTCAAATATGAGACCTTCAAAATTTCCAAAGAGCCTTACAACATCCTGTGCCCTCTCCCCCAAACAAAAATCTATTTAAATCTCTTACAACCTTGCACCAAGAAAGATCCCACCACAATAATTAAAGAGAAAGGCGACCATACCATTGAAGTACTCACGACCTCAAATCAAGATCTGACGATCGCCTACACAGATGGCTCTTCTGACTCTAATCTCGATAGAGGAGGAGCAGGTGTCTTTATCATCGAACCAGACGGAGCGCAGGAATGCCACGGTATTCCTGTTGGGAAAATCGCCTCTAACTATACATCCGAGCTCGTCGCCATCAAATGTGCTCTGGAGATTTATCTGTCTAAGGAGGACCAGAGTTCCAAAGGCATCATCATATTCTCAGATTGCAGATCAGCATTGCAAGCGATTCAGAAGGGCAAATGTCAACTCAGCCATCAGATCATTGAGCTCACAAACAAAATCATTGCTGCCCAGGGTTCCTGCATCTTGCAATGGATACCAGCTCTAGTAAATATTTTCGGTAATGAGAAGGCCGATGAGCTCGCAAAGGCTGCACGTAATTCTCCTCAGCCATCCAAATGTCTAACCCTCGTTGACGCCAATGCCGTCGCTGGCCGAAGACTAATCGGTCAACAAGTTAAAAGAAACTCCATTCCGGAATTGAACTGTGATAGAGCCTTATCAACTATTTTAACCAGACTAAGGACAAACCATTTAAAGGGGATGAGGATTTCTGAGGACGGGCAGCGTAGTTACACCAACTTTTGTCCTCACTGCCCAGACGACATCCCACTGTCTCCTCAACACATCTTCAGCTGCCCAGCAATCCAGGCCAAACTTCTTAATATCGGCTTTGAAGACCCAGTAGACCTACTTTATACAGATAGGGCTGTCGAGGTTGCTAAAGCTGTCTTCGACAGCTTCGGAGCCATTTAATTGCACTTTCATAGACACGACATCATCATCATACAAATTATTTTTGTAACCGCATATTTAATAGGAAATCTTTTGAAATAAAGGAAAAATAATTTAGTTTAATTTCGAGTTAAAAAAATAATAATAACGATGACATTTAAAAAACATACTTAAAAAAAAAAAAAAAAAAAATCCAGCAATAAAATAACTGTTTAGAGTAAAATAAATTTTGTTATGAAAAATGTTAAAATAATGTAACAAAGGATATTGGGAATTTTCTGAAAATATTTCTTTTATATATGTAAGTGTAAGCGCTTTTCTCTGTTTAAATATGTATATTTTATGTTTAAGTATTATGAGAAGATAAATATAAGTAACAATTATAATATACAGGATGATCAGTTTAATAGATTACCCGTTGGTTTTTCTTATTATCCTTAACTATGACGCATGTGGCAACTATTCTAACAATGAAGTATAATTGTTTGAACCTTGTTTAAGCGTGGGAGACAACTTTCAATATTGTTGGACTGTTACAACTTTATTTGTGAGGTGAAACAGAAATGGAGAAGCACAATATTATTTAATCCTGTAATAATTTTATTTTGGAAAATATAATTTAATTCAAATTTTTACATTATCATTCCTACATTACATTTACATTATCGTTATCATTTATACATTATCATTTCATAAGGTTTTCCAGAGAAGCCCATCAAACATCGATGAATTAAAACAGATCATAACTGAAGAAATCTTGTCAATAAAACCAATAATGCTGCGAAGTGTGTCAAAAATCTTGGTTGACATGTTTATTCTTGCATTCAAAATGGTGACGAACATTTTCAACATTTTCTGTAAGGAATGATAATGTAAAAGAATTGAATTAAATTATATTTTCCAGAAATAAAATTATCACAGGATTAAGTAGCACTGTGCGTCTCCTTTTTTTTTTTTTTTACCTCTCAAATGAAGTTGTAACAGTCCAACAGTGTTAGAAATTGCCTCCCACACCTAAGCAAGGTTCAAACAATTATACTTCAGTGTTAGAATAGTTGCCACTTCCGTCAGATTTAAGGGTAATAAGAAAAACCAACGGGTATACTTTTAAACTGATCACCCTGTATATTTACATAATATTTTTAAAAATTCGAAATTTAAGAACTTATAATTCGTATCAGCAATATATTATGCACAATAAGTTTAAAGTCACGCACATCAAAGTTTTAGCGAGCCGTAATTCCGGGAAAATGCATTCAGTTTCAATTTATTTCCGGTTAAAGACAGTGCAGACTTTTTGGAGCGTATTTCAATCGGTATCAGTCATTTCGGCCTCAGATTGCTGAGATGTTTTCTGACGCAGTGTTGTTTTGCTCGAAAGTCATATTCTATCGTCATGGAAGAGTTTGGCAAGACAAAAAAAAATGTTCTGATCTAATATTCTGGTGCAGTATATTCTCAATAATTCAACGGCGACAAATTTTGCTACAAACTGCAAATTACAAAATATAGTTCAATTTTAACTATAATAGTTAATAAATTGAAATAAACTCTTCTAAACTCTTCATCTTTTTTTTTTTTTTTTTTTTTTTTTTTAATAAATTGTGTTTAAAATATAGTTAAAAAAAAAAAAAAAAAAAAAAAAAAGGAAAAATTTACAAATAAAATATTTAAAATATAGTAAGCACTAAGGGTGCATTGTAGTAAAAAAAAAACACTCACTTTTAAATTACTGCCGAATTTTTCTTCCTTTATTCACTTGTTCCTCCCTTTGATCGAGTTTTTCTACTTTCAAAGTTGATAGGTGGATGGTACATGGCTGACCTAGCCTTTCTGATTTTTTTCGTGTTTTTCTCAAAACCTTTCGAGAAGATGGGCCTTTAGATAGAAACATTTAAAAAGACACCCACAATGGTAATTCCACCCAAGCCTAGAACCTTAGTACAGCAAATCGACTTCAACCCTAACTGCACACGCATACTCTTATACACACAATCTTTATTATTACTATTATCAGGGCGCGAAATTTCCGCTCGCCAGCTCGGCGTTGGCGAGTGGAAATTTTACTGTGGCAAGTAAATTTTCAGTCTAAATATAGATAGAATTCTTACAGTATACGGTGCTATAAAAAAAAAAAAAATCGATTAAAAAACGTATAATCATGCTGATCTTAGGTAATGTGAACAGATATTCTCTTTTTTTTAAGAGTACAGTCTTCTTTTTCAACGCTCTGACTTCTTAAAAAAATAAAAAATAAAAAAATTACAGGACTAAAAATTCCTTTTTTTTTTTTTTTATGTTTTTCGACCTCTATCCTCCTTTTCAAATGAAAAGTATTTAATTCTTAATTTCAAAAATTTCGCAAAACTGGGAAGCTGGATCGACTGTTGGCTGTATCGACCGGTGAACACTAACTTAAAAAAATAGTAAAAAATATCTATATTGTCCAGTGACATGTATAAAAATTAGGGATTTTTCCCCTCGTATCCGTATATTATTAATTTAAATTATGGTGTACTGATCCAAATTCATCATTTGAGACAAAAATGTTATCACCACTTGTGTAAAGTAGCTTTTGAATCGGCTTTTATGATCACATTCATTCAATTTTGTGTCCTCTAAAATGACCTCTTTTTCAAAATTGAATGTCTTCTATTTTCTTATAAAATAAAAACACTGTGTAATTTCTCCTCTTTTTCCAATAAAAAATACTGGTCACCTTATACGTAAAAAATAGAGTAAGTTAATCATATTTTGTGGCGAGTAACTTTTTTTTTTCAGCGAGTATAATCTATGTTGAAATTTCGGGCACTGCTATTATTATTATTATTATTATTTTGAAAATATATTAATATTTATTTGTAATCAATAAATATCACCAGTTAATTGCTAATAAAACAGTCAACAAGTAATTTTCAAAGGAACATCAGTTGAAAATATCATGTTTAATGTGTTCCTATTTATTTCTTTAAAGT
Organism: Salticus scenicus; assembly: GCA_963930645.1. NCBI lineage: Eukaryota > Metazoa > Arthropoda > Arachnida > Araneae > Salticidae > Salticus > Salticus scenicus. Next base: position 110,623,040 of record OZ005650.1, on the reverse strand, counting down.
TATTCACACTAAGAATTTAATAAAAAGAATTTAAAAATAATTGAAGATAAAAGAAAAAAAGTTAAAATTAAATTGTTGAACGTATTTTTATCAGTGCATAACCTACTTATAATACCGGGTGTCCCATAAGTCTGTACACATTTTAAAAATTCCTAAAAAATGAAGGCATTGGTTGAATTGAATGAAGTTTGTAAAAAACGTATTAATATGAAATGGGATTTTTTTGTTTTTTTGCTAAAATAAAGTAATAGTTTAAATTTTCGTAGAAAGAGTGCACTGTACGTGAGCAAATCTCGCATTTTTATAAAGAACTACATTCATTTGAATGCAAATGTTTGCAGGCATATGCATCCTATCCTGTTCGTCCCTCATCACCACAAATTACAGTTTGCAAACGAATTACAACATTACTAATTGCAACTTTAGTCGGCGGTTCTTACCTGAACGAAAACATCTTAACCAATAACGCTTTATCAAAGTCAGAATCCCAATTAAAATTTCATGTACGCACAATTAACAGGCAAAATAAGAAATAAGCTAAGTTAATAAATTGTGGAATTTATAGTAATCTAATTTGCATAATTCTTGTTACACACCAATACAGCGCCCTCTATAGGCGAAAAAAATATTTCTTCATTTTTTGGAGGAAAAAAAAATATTTCACGAGGATAACTTTTTCGCAAACCACGTTCAATTCATAAAATTCTTTCAATTTCTATGATTTTTTAAAATGACTACAGACTTATGGTACACCCGATACATGTTTAACAACATCACTTATTTGATTTTCTATTCTAAAATACTTTGAATTTTTCTTTTCTACAAAAAAATTAATTAATATCAATTTAAAAATTATTCCGATATAAAGTAATACAAATTCGATTAACTATGCAATAACGCACACGTCATCTAAATAATCGTTAAATACTTTTTTGTTTAAAATTATGCAAAAAAAAAAGAAAAGAAAAGAAAATCTGGGAGTCACTCACACAACTTTCTCTTACCCTGAATTTTAATACTATAATGATAGATTTAGAGATTAAGATGTAAGGTAAATTAGGTAAGATAAATAAAATGTAATATAAACTAAAAATAATTAGAATAGGATTGGAGTTATATCGACATATAATTCTGCCGCCTTACTCAAACCGAGTTCAATTATACATTTACTTAAAAAAATAAAATTCAAGGTTGCTATTAATTCCCCATTCGCGCATATTTCTGGAACTTACATTTTATTTTATATACTATTACCCTTACATAATTTGCTTTAATATTCATAAACAGCAAGGAACTTTTAATATAATTACTACTGTGCACATCAACACAGTTTATATTATTCTAATAGTCAAAAATGATATAAAATTTTTGAAACAACAGAATTTACTGTGGATTCTTCTATGGAAATGCGTTTACAAAACTCTACTGATTTATTAGAATTTGACGGAAAATGTCCTTTACCATGCACACGTAAACGTCATTAATGCCATAGGTTTCCTATATTTGAAAAGACGAGTTTATTCATGCATATATATATTGTTACGAATTTGAAAGTAAGAGTAGATATTTTTATGTAAATTCATTCAAAGAGCAATTGTTTTTAACACGTGTATAGATCAAATTGATAAAACATATAAAACACAGCACCTCACACGTTAAAATCCAAGTCAAAAGACTTAGTTTAAAAGTTCACACTATAAAAGTTAAAAAGAACTTCACGGCGTTTCGTCCAAGCATTGTTGCTTGTGGACATCTTCAGGTTTAGTTCGCTTACTACCAGCGTCTTGATCCTTTAATATATGTATAATGGGTTGCCATACTTTCGCCAATTCTCTAGAATGTGCATAATTGATGGCGCGTTTATCGTATTTTATTATCTATTTTATTATAGGTATGATAGAAAGGGGGGATACCTGCTAATTCAAATAACCATTTACAATATAAAAGAAACGCTATAATTCCATTAATTAAACGCGCTTACACACATAATACTTTTCAATTTCTTATTCAAAAAGATTTAAAATACATCAAACGCACTATGTTTGAAAGTGGTAATAACTTATCAATTTTCAATAAAATACATAATCAAGTTAAAATTACCTTAAATCAAACTAGATTTAAAAAAGACAACTATAAATGCATCGGTTCAATAGATTTTCATAAACAATTTACCCCAATCAGAAATATATTAAAGAACTACAATTATAATTTAGCATTTAAAACACAAAAAATACAAAGTTTGTTAAAAATTAAACACCAGATTAACCCTCCCCAAAAAGGCGTCTATTAAATATCTATTGAAATTGAGAATAACACTGTCTATTACATAGAGAAAACAAAAAGAAGTTTAAAAAAACGCATTTCCGAACATCAATATTCTTTACGATCCCCGTACGGAAACACAGCTCTTAAAAATTACATATTAGAAAATAAAAATGCTAAACCTTTATGGAATCAAGCTGAAATAATAGCAACCCCCTCCAGTCTGATTAAACTTGAAATACAAGAAAAAATACAGATAATAAAATACGATAAACGCGCCATCAATTATGCACATTCTAGAGAATTGGCGAAAGTATGGCAACCCATTATACATCTGGTAGTAAGCGAACTAAACCTAAAGATGTCCACAAGCAACAATGCTTGGACGAAAAGTCGTGAAGTTCTTTTTAACTTTTATACTGTAAACTTTTGAACTAAGTGTGTTGACTTGGATTTTAATGTGTGAAGTGCTGTGTTTTATATGTTTTATCATTCAAAGAGGCTTAATCAGGTTATGAAATGATAATTTACAGCACTTCTACCCTGTTTTTGCGTTAAAATTTCTTATTTTCTCTTTAAAACATGTTAAAAATCTTCATTAAAGGGCTCTGACGCCAAACTTGGCGATTTTGTTTTCTCCTTGTGGGCTTTTTTGGCGCTCTTGGTGAGAAAATCCCTATTATTGATATCTAAGCTCTAACGTGATTTGCTGGAAAGTTTCTGGAATTTTTTCCATTTTCTACGCGAGTAGTTGAGGAATCAAATCGTGCCAAATGAGTCAGTTTCGCCAAGGCATTCATTGCTGAATAAAGAGCTCTTGAGCCTCTCTGAATTACAGTCTTTACTGTATGTTAATGCTATGCTCTACTTTGTACAATGTATTTGATGTAGTCAGCTGTTATTTAAACTGTGTTTTCTGGGGAAAATGGAGTTGATACTTGGTTTGCAGACCAATATTCTACTAGAATTTTCTGTAAATAAGCTTTTAAGCATCTGCAAGATTCGCCTTTTTATTCTCAGACAACTTACGGACCCCGAGTACGCAACAATATAAATTAAAGATCTTGTGTCATAGTTCACATATTCGTTTTTTCCACAAATAATAATAATAATAATAATAATAATAATAATTTTTCACATGTTTTGCTAACAAACATTCTAAGAAACATGCATCAAATAATAAAAAATAAAAATAAATAAATAAATAAAAATAAAACCTCTCAAAAGAAGTTGTTGCACTTTTGTTGATAGAGAAAAGGGGGGAAGGGACAGTTATTAAACAAAATGCTGCTTCATGTGCATGCTGGAGCAGCACCACCTATCTGTAGCCATCTACAGAAAGTGTTGGATAGGGTAATAGTATTCTCAGAAACAAGAAGCTTTCAAAAAATGGAAATGTTAAAGATTAATATAAAAAAATAAATAAATAAAGGGATTGAGATTTCCACTATCCCTCTTCCGGGGGAAATGTCAACAGAGTTTCACAGTATCTTCAAGCGTTTATTGTCTGTTCACAATTGCTGATAGTAACTATTGAAGTAGAAACAGAAAATAACATTCTGTGTTCTAGTCCGAAGTGGCAAAGAAGAACTAAAATATAAGAATTTGAGATTTTTATGATATTGATATGGAATTTTGAGAAGTCATTTAAAAATAGTGACAAACGAGATGGACAAGGCCTGCAAATATAAAACTAAAATATGTGTAAATTCATTTAGTGTTTCTTTCAAAATGAATCGAAAAATTTATTTATAAAAAAAAAAGGGGGGGGGCTAATGTGCAAGTTGTACCTGACGGGACTAAAGTGAAAGTTGTACCTCAAGGGACTAATGTGAAAGTTGTACCTCACGGGACTAATGTGCAAGTTGCACCGACCGAACAAACTATTTCTTTCAACGAAAATGCCTACTAACCCTGGACGATAGGTCTAATATATCGTATCATATTATATATCGTATTTATCGTAATATAACTCAATACTTATTTCGCTTCCTTCTTCGACTCGTTTTAATACGCATTTTTTACATGCAAGAGCAGCTCCCGAAAAACAAAAACATTAAATCATTAAATTCATTTTTTTACTTATTTTTATTTCATATCATTTCACGCGCACTTTTTATTTCCTAATTCAAAATTATTAAAAAAAAACTTTTTCGATATCGCTTGTAACGATACTGATTATTATTAATTTTCTTTTCTTTTTCTTTCAAGAATAATAATAATAATAAAAATATTTTGATGAAATTCCAGCAAAAGCAGAATTTAGTTTAGGACGGAGGACTATTAGTTTTTTTTTCTTCCCAATTATAACATCGCTTTCAAATTTTTCAATTATATTTTCGATAAATTTTAGATTTCGATAAATGTCCAACTATCGAAAAATGATTTCCACAAATGTACAACTATGGAAAACGACAACGCAAAAATCCCAGATTGACACTAATAGGCCGTTAGTCATAAAAAAAAAAAAAAAAACTAGAATGTTGAGGCCACCACATGACTTTCTTCTATATTTTCCCATGAAAATTCACTCAGTAAAAATAATTTATTAAAATCATTATTTAATAAAATTATCTTCCATGATAACACAGTACGATTTCCATATTATAGAAGTAGTATAACATTAAATATTAAAAAAAAAGTTTATTTTATTCTCGATATTAAATTGAAAAAAAAATGTATATATGTAGGGTAAATGCACCAGTGATTGACACTTTTAGAGCAATATCTGATGTATTTAATGTTCTAGTCATCAGAAAATATTTTTAGAAATATTAAGTTAGTACATATAGTATGAAAGGCATTCAGAACCACATATATGTTGAAATATATACACTTGATAACGATTATTTTTTTTTTACGAATTTTTATTTGACACCCACTCATTGTTCCAGTAATTGACGCTGTCAGTTTTGCATCTTATCAGTAATTGGCCCTAATGTTCCAGTGTTTGACACTGCTAGTTATTCATTTTACCAGTTATTAACACCCTATGCTCCAGCGTTTGGCATAAATGTTAAAATTCTTATATGTAAAATATATTATTTTATTATTTTTCTTATTTATTAATTATTTCGGGATAGATGTCAATTACTGGAGCATGCTATTCACTGGAGCACCTACCCTATAAATATATATATATATATATATATATATATATATATGGTTAAAAATGAAAAAAAAAATCGATAACTTCGATCGTCCAACCATTCATTTAAAGGTATTAGCGAGCTTTTTTGAAAGATACCCATCATGAAAGATTATTCCTCTCCAGAAGGGACTTCCCCCCAGGGGGGAGGCGATGTTCCTACACATACAAAATTTTTTTCTCAGTTGACTATCTCTATTATAAATAATTCTTCAAAATTTCATAATGATTATTAAAAAATAATTCTCTTTATGCACATTTATACAAAACTTTGTCTTATACCACCATGTTAAAAATTTAGAAAAATAAAACAGGATGGCAACGCAACATGTAAGACACATTTTACCAAAAGTTGATAGGCACTAATTTATGTCAAGGTGTAACTGCATACTAATTTGTATGAAATTCTGCGCATTATTTCCTGAGATACAGTCGCCAAAAATTTTCGTCACACACACGTCGTCATTAATCACACATTAAAGGCGTCCGTATCAGTGATGCAGTTTTGAGGGTAATCAAAATTTTGGTAGCTGCATACTGGGTCACCACATGGAGTGATGGTATGTGGTACCATTGGATACACGTCTCGATCAGCTCTTGTTTTGATTCCCGCCACTCTGAATACCAGCCATTACATTTCTGACGAGTTAAGGCCCTTCGCTATGCCCTAAATTGAAGGCCTACGAAACGCAATACTTAAGCAGGACAATGCACGACCGCAAGTTGTAAATATTGTCCGGATCATCCTTGATGCAGGATATGTTAGACTGTTGCTCTGGTCAGTGCGTTCTCCTGATCTTGCACCAATGAAAATGACTGTTTAATAGTTGAAAAGTGACTGGCCCCCACCCTTCACCAGTAACTACGATCGATGAATTATGGCATCGTGTTGAAACTTCATGAAGTGCTTTACCCGTACATGTCATCCAATTGCTGTTTGATTCAATTCCTAGGAAGATAAGTGTAGTTATTGCTCACAGAGGTCGCTGCTTTATGTACTGTTTTCTCAGTACATATTACTCCAAATTTCCTGAAATTTTAATCTATTGTTCTTCTTACTATAATGTATGAGCCCAATAAATATCTTTATAATATTCGCATTCCTTCATGGTGTTGCATTCTTCACAAACAGCAGTTTATATATGGGCTTTATATAATTATTGTTTAAAAAAAAAAATATTGGAATAACATGGTTTTGAAAAATAAATGTATCGCAAAAATAAGAAAATCTATTACTTATTCATAATATAAAATTTTATTTACAATATTAATATTTATAAAATAAAAGCAAAATAATTTTTTTAATTAAATTATTAGATTAAACTTCTTTAAAGGACATTTAAAAATTGAATGTATAACTTCTTTAAATAATAACGGTTACAAAAATATTGAAACAATATGTTTTTGAAAAACCAATGCATCCAAATCAAAAGAAAATTCAGATCCTTATTCAAAGTATACAATTTTATTTACAAACATTTACAAAAAAGAGCATAATAATTTTTATCGACAAATCTATATAATTATAATACTGTGTTCAACTAGATATTCAATGCATGGAATAAAATTTAAATTTAATTTAAATTATAGATGAAAAAAGAAAAGGCTATGCAAAATAATATTCAAGCAACATTGTAATAGTTAAGAAAAAAAAGGACTCCGTGACATGAATATATATTTTCCAGTAAACATATAATTTTCGAGTAAACAAACTTTTGTTTCACATAAAAGCCTTCAGAATGTAAATTTTTATGTGTAACTCTCAAAGAACTAATTTAATACAGGCAATTTATTATACATAATAAATCTGTGTTTTGGTTTAAAAAAAAAAAATGTGTTTTTCATACAATTTTTTAATTTGTAAGCATTAATAAAAAAAATAGTACTCAAAATATTAAAAAAAAAAAAATTAAAGAGAGAAAATCTCAGCTCAATTTTAGTTTCAAAATGACAAGATTTTTTCTATGACAGGAGGTACCGTTACAAATGGGTCAGTTATTTCATACCAATGTTTGATCTCGTCAACCTTATCAGACATGCGATTGTAAGCTGTACTAATGGCAGGGGTAATAGTAAGAATCGTCTAAAATTCGTAAAAAGGAGTAATTTTTAAAGTTACTTCATACCGCACTAAAATTGGTACAGAGGGTTCTTTATACAGGGTGTTTCTAAACTCCAAGCGCAATTTTGGAGGTGAGATATAAAATGCATAAAATAAGCAGCAAATGCATTAAATAAGCAGCAAAATTTCTCGTAAAAAGTTTCTTATTCTTCAAGTTTTATGCAGTTTTAAGTTATAAATTCTGAGCTGTAGCTATAAAGCATATTGTTAAAACAGTTTCATCTTTTAGCCAATTACATTTTGATAGATTTTGATTTGATTATTTTATTATATAATTTACAATATATGCATAACAATTAAATAAATATATAACTACACACAAGTCTTTTTTAGGACAAACCAAGGAACATAATGTCATCAAAAACTGCGAGAGAAATTTTCGTATTTCAAAATTTCTACATAAGAAAGCAGAAAAATTATAAAATATATTTAAAACCTTATTTAAGAAAATAAATTTAAAGAGAAACTATTTTCAAATTATTTTTGATCTATGAAAAATTTAAATTTGGATATTACAGAACAAATCATTGTTCTCACGTGACTCCCATCTTTAAACTTTTACATTGCCAGAAAATTACTTTTCGAAATACATTCTTCAAGTAGCAGACATTATTTAAGAACACAAATATGTTGGAAGAGACTAAAATACTTCTAACTAGTTTGAGCGAAACGTTTTTATGACTTTAAAGACCAATTCAATGAAGAGCTTTTAAAACAAACCAACCAGATAATTGTTTTTATCCTTGAGGGGAAAATCCCATTGAATAAAATGAAAGCACACCTGAATAATTTTCAAATCGAAAAATTAGATGAAGTCAGTTATAAGAAAGAATTTTTGCTGAAAGAATATTAAATTCAGGTGTAGGTTTTCGGTGTAATTCATTTAGCAAAATCACAATTATTTTTTAGCTTATCTGAAAACCCTTTTTGTCTTCATCTTTTCATATTTTGGAATGCATTTAAAAAATTCACAGTTTGTTTTCGTTTAATATATAACAATTTATGCATATATATGATTAGAATTACATAGATAATAATTCCATCTAAAGATTCAAATTACAAAAAAGTATTTATTTAATTTAATTGCAGATCTTAATACTTTTTTTTTTTTTTTTTTTTTTTTTTTTTTTTGGCATCCGTGGTCTAGATTAGCTTACATGTTTTGTCAAGTATATGTATTCAATGATTGAAATGCAAAGAGGTATTTTCATGTAAATATTAAAAAGGAAAATTACTTTTACTGATATTGTTGAAAGTAAATATTTGTATTTGAAAGTGCAATAATATATTTTTTTAAATACTTTTAAGAGTTTAAATCCTATAATGTTTTATTTATTTATTTATTTTTATGCAAAAAATATTTTAAATAACTTTATATCTTTGTGGAATAGAATAATGATCATTTTCAGTACGTCTAAAAAAATTATTTGAATTCTTTTATATTCGTTTTGTATTTTAATGTACCGTATTTTAAGTTTTTTTTTTCTTTTCTTTTTAGAAATATTACAGAGAGAGGTTTATTCGAATTAAATATTTAATCTAAAAATATTCTTCAAAGGAAACCCTTCATTTCTTGAATCTGAATATTCATATATATTTTATTTTTAAGTATTTCAGTTATTATTATTATTATTATAGTTATGATACTAGTTTCTATGACATAGAAAATACAAAAAATACTATTTAATGTAATTCAAATTAATCCCACTACTTTATCACTTGTATTTAAAAAATATAATAAATTTGAAAAATAAATTTCTTAACTGTGGTATAAATGAACCGCAAATATTTGGCTAGAAAATATATTTTTATTTTTCTTCATTTTTAATGCGAATAAACTCTGTTTCTTAAAATAGGTTCTAATACTTCGGTTTCTTCGAATTTTATTTTGTAGATAAAAAGCCATTCTTCAATATTGGACTTTGATTCCGCACCAAAATGGTTTTTCAGTGGTGTTCAATAACTATCTAAAAGAGAATTACTTTTTTAGGAGTTGCATTGTCCTGATAAGGAAGAAATACTATCCAACACGTAAAGTTAAAAAACATATATAAATGTTAAATGAAAGGAAATGTTTAGTTGGCGGGAAACTCAAAAGGAAATTCAATAAAAATATATAATAGTAATACAAAAAGGTGCAAGAAAAATTTTATTTTCTGAATATAGAATTTTAAACTTTTCCTAAACCTACATTTTATTATTATTGTTATATTTAATAGTAAAAAGTTCAATTAATTTAAGTTTCACATTTCCAAAAGGTATCGTAATTTATTTTTTGTCAATTTTTAACAAAAAAATTATATTTAATCGTATACGTACTACAATTTACAATTACAGTTTATTGATATCTATAAAATTTATTTTATATTAAAATTATTATTAATTTAATAGTATTCAAATAACATATATTTAAAATAGATTCTGTTGTTACTTATAAAAATGTTTATATATATTGTTTCATTATACCCCGTATTGAATATGCATTTCTTTCCTAATTTTACGTAGGGGAAAGTTGGATAAAATGGGATAGTCTGACAAAACAGGATACGTCGCCTAGGGACTTGTCTAGTACTGCTATCGAGCGGACGACGACAGAAACTTGTTCTCGGCCGTCATTACACCATTCTCAGTTCATCCCGCCTCGAGACCACTAGTTGATGAAAAGTTGTAGCTCTTAGAATTTTTTTACTCTGATTTCATGGCACTTTCTATATTTACATGCGTTGTTTTCTAGATTATACTGCCTACATATATAGGAATACAATTCCGGTGAGTATTACATTTGATTAAGCATTTATTAACGAACATTCTCATCTGTAGTCTATCTAATTTTCCTTTCACGTTTAGGCATCAGCCATGTTTGTTTTGAAAAGTGTCGGAGTTGGACAAAACAGGACACTTATGAGTTGGATAAAACGGGATACATTTTTTTTTTTTATTTTTTTTATGCCGTATATTCGTCACTCCCATGTTTGTATTTCCTCGAGTGAAGGAAAACCCTCGACTCATGGATGATGCTTTTCCAGTATCATTTGCAGTATATCACAAGACCGGCTGGATCACGAAGGAGACCTTCATTGTTTGGTTTAAAAAATTCGTAGAATTTTCCAACCCTGCCCATAAGAAGCCAGTGCTGTTGCTACTTGATGGACACAACAGTCACACCAAATGTTTGGAACTTGTAAATTTGGCAAGAGAAAATAATGTAACCATCCTAACCTTCCCCCTACATACAACTCATCGCCTTCAGGCCTGGATGTCAGTTTCATGGCTCCACTGAGCACGTATTATGAACAAGAAGTTCAAAAGTGGCTGTTCAACCATCCAGTAAGTGCGTCACAATTTACGAAGTTGCAAAACTGTTCAACGCAGCCTATTCACGGGCACCTGTTGCAGAAACTGTCGTTAAAGTGTTTACTAGAAAAACTGGCATAAGTCCTTACAATCCTGACGTCTTCCCAGATCACTTGTTTGCACCCTCTGTCACCACACACCACCCTTCGTCAGACCTGCAGCAAGAACCTCCAGGCGTTGGGCACCAGACTGATATGAGCAAAGACCAAGAGCAACCTTCAACTTCTTCAAGGGACATCGTAGTAGACCAACCAACAAACTTGTCAGGAGACAGCCTATGTCCAGACCAATCTGCAACATCCTCAGGGGAGAAAGGATTAGAACTCTCTTGTTATTGACCTAAGCTACCATTTTCCATCTCTCCAAAGTTTGTTCTGCCTGTACCTCAAGTAAAAAGTCCTCGCCCAGAAAAAAGGGCTGATAAGGGAAAGAAGAAAACTGTAGTAATAGCATCATCTCCATATAGGAGTGAGCTAGAAGTGGAAGAAAAAGAAAGGACGATTAACTACAAGAAAGAACCAAGAAAATTGAAGAAAAGGCTGCTAAGAAATCCCTCTTAAAAATTCCAAAAGAGAAGTTTGTAAGAAAAGGAAATGGAAAAGAGGATGAAAACGAGCTACCAGATCCAGCCAAACCTAAAATTAGGCCTACAAAGAAATCCAAAGGAAAGCCTAATCCTGATGTTAAAAGTCAAAACATAGAAAAGTTTAATAAACCTTCACCAAGCAGCCAAGAATGCATGTCGTCATCGTCTGAAAATGAAACAGAGGGAAGAGAAACCTGCATATTTCGTAATGCACTGTACGTCGACTCTAAGGCTGGTGAAGGTTGGATCCAATGTTCTGGATACCAAGAATAGGCTCACGAAGCGTGTTCTAATGCCGACAAAGAGGACGACACCTTTATATGCGACTTTTGTTCTGCTATAGGCCTAAATAAAAGGTCTTTCCCATTTTGTAAATAATAACTTATAAAAACTCTTATTTCAAGTCTGTGGTTACTGAAGGCATTGTTCATTCAAGCAGAAATTTTGGTTTACAGGTTTTTGCCAGTTAATTATGCTTTTCAGTTAGTTTTACACAAAAAATTAAACATTGTAATCCCTATCCCGTTTTGTCCAACCCAGGTATGCTAAAACGGGATGTGTAAGAGTTTGGTAAATAATTTTTTTTACTATTTCACAGTCATTAAAATTAGTTAAAATATGTTTTTTGTGTGCTTCAATAAATGTTGTAGTTAAAAAAATAAAATGTGTGGTTTTCTACAATATATTTTCCGTAGTAAAGAAAAACAAGAATGGTATCCCGTTTTGTCCAACTTTCCCCTACTAATTGTGTTTACTGATTAAGTCGGCAATAGTATGATAAACCAACGGATGGATATACAAAGATACTGAAAAATATATTTAAACCTCTCTGCTCAAACTTAAGCCGTAAATGTTACGGACGAAGCGTACTTCTATATTTTATTTGCCGCATTTCCCGTAATTTTCAGTCTTTTTGCTGTAACGACTTTCGATAAAATTTATAATTAATTTTGGCTGTGAAGTTTCAATTTCTTACAATGCATGTTATATGCTTTACATCTTGCAAACAAAGAAATTAATGATATTTAGTATTCTAAGTTGAAAATTTTTATTTGGAAATAAATAAATAAATAAATAAAAATCTGAAAGTTGTGATAGACTTTAGAAAAAACATTATGAATAAATACACAGATCTGTGATTAAACTATTGTTTAGCTTTTTTTTTTTTTTTTTTTTTTTTTTTACTATTTATTTTATATTTTTACCCACTAAAACTGAAAACAATAGTAAGTTCCTTCAAGTATTGTTGTTTTTCAAAACTTATGCTTTTAGTTTAACTTTTCGTGAAACGCGTTATCTGTTATCTTTTTCTTGATTATAAAAACCATATTCGATAATTATTTCATACATTAAAACAATTACTTTATACCAGTAAATCTCTATAATATCACAAACAATACAAAATGAAACATAGGAAGGATAATAGGGGTTAGGTGTTGAGAAAGGAGCACAGTGTAAATTATTTTTATAAGATTACTGAAATGTTTATCAAGAGTTTTAGTAAATTTTCAATAATTCTTAGTTAAAAGTTAAATAATGGAGATTATCAAACTTTATTCTGTATTTTTATCTATTTTTATTATTGAATTTCGCAACAAAAATGAAAAATAAGTATTTCTATTTCCGAATATTCATTCTAGCCACAAATATAACCTCACCAATAACAAATTAAATTAATATTAGTCATTGAAAAGCATATATAAAATAGATTTTTAACAACTCGTATTATTTTTCTTTGTAATTTTGCATACGACTTAAAATAAAGGATTATCAATCGTTTATTTTTCTGTTAAAAACTTTAACAGTGCAGTGAAAAGGATGAAAGCGAAAGCATGTTCGGAAGACCATCAAAATGAAGAAAAATGGTTTCACAAGCAAAAAGAAAGTAAACGTTGAATGTTTAATATACGGTGAAGAAATTGGTTGTATAATTAAGAGAAGGAATATGTTTAGTTTTATGTAATAAAATTAGTGCTTTTTTATTATAAACTCCTATTATTATTATTTTTTTAAAATGGTTAGAAATGTGGGCGATTTTTGGATTCAGCATTCTCAAAATTATGAGGTTTGCCAAAAATTTTTTCAACTTAAAGAAAAAAAAAATGCAGACTTGTGATATTTGTAACTTTATTGTAATAATAATTTCCAAGTTAATTGTAACATAATCGATTATGTATTCCGACCTAAATGGTACAGGTAAATACATGCATTACCTTGCCTGTGTTCAGTTTAAAATGCATAGGCTCGTCGAATAAGTAAACATTCTATAGAAGAAAAAAAATTTTCTTTTGTTTTTAAAAAGTTTTCCGGAAATAATCTTATAAACTGTCGATAAAATTTGAATAATTTGGTATTAATATTACATAGAAGAAACAAAACGTCAAAAGTAAATTTAAATTTTACCCATTATAATAATAGTTCGGAATATCAGATAATTAACAAACCGTAAAATTGCAAACTTTTTTTTTTTTTTTTTTCGGCTAAAATGTTTAGATCGTCGAACTTCGAGCAAAAATATTTTTCTTCTTTTAAGTTAAGAATTTCATTTAGTTTAGACTTTCGCATTTCATTGAATTAAATGGAATTTAACAATTATTTTAAGGCATAAAATAAAATACAACACTAAACGATTATTGCATTGCAGTATTAGCCTATTATTAAACAACATTTGCTACTTTTTAAAATTAATTGAAATAAAATTTTATTAAAATCGATGCATGTCATATAAAAGAAAAATTTTTATTCCACCAATTTTACTTACAACGTTTTCAGTACGTCAAAGAAAAAAAAATTAAACATAAAACATATCATCCAATTTCAAAATAAATCAAATGCTTAAAGAAACAAAAATGTGAAACATTTTTTTTTTCATTCTGCTTGAATTAATAATGCTGTTTGCTATAAGCTTTTAATATTTTTTCTCTGATCCGATACCCCTGTCAGTTTTCTTGATGCAAAGATAAACCAAAATTTTCTATTAATGATTTTTTTTTTTTTTTACTGACATATTCATGATTTCAGTGACATTTTTTTTTCCTATTTTAAACTAGGAACTTTTTCAAAGTAAATTAGTTATCCTAAAACTTATTTATCTTTTCAGATGCATATATATATATAGCAAGTTTCATAAAAAGACAGTTCTTACCATGGATATTTTAATTAATTTCTAGTAATCTATTACTGTAAATAATAATAACTAAAAAAGCTTTTTGATCAAACATATAATATTTATTCACAATCAAATATGGTATATTATCTTTTTAACGTTAATGTCCAAAAAGAACAGAAACAGCCAAAATAAAAAAATAAAAGTAAAAAAAAAACACGTATTTTTATAAACAAAAGAACCGCTGAATGATTATTTATTTTGAATAAAAAACTTTGTTTTCAAACAATATAAATTCCAAAATATTACAAGAAATGTTTCAAATAAAAATCATAGCATGGCCATTCCTCAGTTAAAAATGTAGTACAGCAGGAATATAACTGCATATCCAGAAAAAACACCAAATATTTTAGCTATAAAGTCAAATTTAAAATTTATTTATAAATTTTTATTTTTATTTTTCATTTTATTAAAGAAAATGAATGTTTTGCTGTATAATCATCATCGTATTTAGCATAAAAAGTATTTAGAGCATAATTAAAAGTTTATTCATAAATCTTTTGATAACAAGAATATCTCCAAACATCAAAAATTTAGTTTTATTACGTTTATTTAAGATATGCCACTAATATTCATTGTTTAAGTAGTACATGCTTCCTAAACCAAATAATGGCTAATGTTTTAATTTATGACAAAATATTCTCTCAGTTTTCTCATTGCCTTTCGTTGTATTATTTACAATATAATTTACTGGAATTGTGATTCTGATGAGCTTTTTAACAGACAACAGGTACTAATTCAAAAATATTTGCTAGCAAGAAAGTAATTTTGGTTTCTTACTGTAATATAAAACAATGTTTTCTAGGGAAATTTTCTTCATGACAGTTTAATTCCCTTTAATAAATGTAATTTTTGCTAAAGCCTTAGATTAAATTTTTTGGAAAAAAATATAAAAATTTTCAAAAATTGAAAGTATATGTGTTTTAAAACAATTATTGTTTCAAAAAATTGGAATAACATGTTTTTAAAAATTAAATGTCTCGCAAACATAAGAAAATCTAGTTACTTATTCATAAAATACGATTTTAATTACAAATATTTACAAAAGGAAAGTATATATATATTTTTTAATTAAATTATTAGATTAAATATTTTCAAAAGACATTTGAAAATTTAAAGACGTTTCATCAAATATCAAGAAAACATCTTTTCGAATCATCTTGAAACTTTGGTAGTGTAAAGAACGTGTTATGTACCTCATACAATTCAGCTAAATTTTAGTTCTTCTCAAAGAAAAAAAAAAGGATGTATGAATCCTTTAAAAATTAACGGTTACAAAAAAAATTGGAATAACATATTTTTAAAGATCAAATACATCCGACTCAAAAAAAAATTTAGATACTTATTCATAATATGCAATTTTGTTTAAAAATATTTACAAAACAAAAGCACAATAAATTTTACCGATAAATATAGCTTAATTATAAAATTTGTATTCAATGCATTCAGTGCATTCTCAATCATGAAAATTATAGATGAAAAAAGAAAAGTCTATGCAAAATAATATCCAAGCAACTTTGTAGCAGTTAAGAAAAATAAAGCTTCCCGTCACATTAATATATATGATATTATCGTTTAACTTTCCAGTAAACGAACTTTTGTTTCATATAAGACCATTCAAAATGTAAATTATCATGTGTTACTCTCAAAGGATAATTTATTTAATACAGACAATTTATTCCATAAAATAAGTCTTTTATTTGATAAGCATTAATGGAAAAAAAAAAAAAAAAAAAAAGAAGAAGAAGTAGAAGAAAAAACTTCTGAAAATATTTCTAAAATAAATAAATAAATAAAATAAAAATAAAAATAAATCTTGGCTCAGTATTAATTTTAAAATGACGTAACATTTTACATGACGGGAGGTAGCGTTACACGTGCGTCAGTCATTTCATGCCGACTAATACTAATGTTTGATCTCGTCAACCTTATCAGACATCCGACTATATAAGCTGTGCTACTTGAAGGGGGGTAGTAGTCAGAGTGTCTGAAGTTCGTAAAAAAGAGTAATTTTTAAAGTTATTTCATACCGCACTAAACTTGGTATAGAGAGTGTTTTATGCATAGTGTTTCTAAATTCCACGCAAAATTTTATAGGGGAGACATAAAATAACAGTGGTAATTAGAATTGCATACGAAAGCAGAGTCCCAAATACCGTCCTCAAATGATAAAGGAACATAAAGACAAAGCAAAGAGACAATACAAAAAGCAGTATTAAACATTTTATTACATAAATCTAGTAAAACAGTTAGAAGCCACACAGGATGTCGAAATTCTGCCTATGGACAGTCATGCACGATTGACACTTACGCTGCATGGATTGGCAAATACTTTCAAAAATACTTAACGTTTCGTAGACCGCAGCAGCAGTGATGACGATTCTTCCAACAAGGTTAGTTTCAGAATCTGTAGGCGGTTCGTAGACAATTGTCTTCACAACATCTCATAAATAAAAATCAAAAGGTGATAAATCAGATGATCTTGGGAGAAATACTACGGAAGCGCCACTTCCAATATATCTACCTCTAAATGCCCTGCCTAGATGGTTCAAAATTCCATAATAAGATGGAACCACATCGTATTAAAACAACATTCGATACTTGTTACAGGAACATCAAGCAACAATTCCAAAAGGACCTCCTCAAGAAAGGGGAAATAAGTGGAGGTGTTCATTCAAGATGGAAAGAAGTATGAGCCGACCAAGCCGAATATCAAGCAACAATTCCGGAAGGACCTCTTCAAGAAAGGGGAGATAAGTGTGAGTGTTCATTCAAGGTGGCAAGATGTATGAGCCGAACAAGCCATCTGGTACTATTCCTGCCCACACATTAACAACAAAGCTGTGTTGTGCCGCACTTGGCTGGTTGCTTGTGGATTGTCTTTGATTCACATGTGCATGATATGTGTATTAAATAACTTTCACATATAAAAAACACTTTATTAGTGAACAAAAATCATGGGAAGTGCCGATGGAACATACTTTTTGAAGAAACGACTGTGCAAAAAGTAACACATTGTGGCTAATCTTCCATCTTATATACTTGAACTCTTTAAGATATAAGCCTTCTCTGTGCGAAATGCGCCAAACACTGAATGTGAATGCAGTTCTTGTAGCTACAATCTCTCTTACTCTAGTGCCTAGATTTCAGTCCACAGCATTCAACAGACTGTCTTACAAAGTCTATTCGTACTGGTCGCACCCTTCCGGTGTTCTGCATCGGAACTCTGAACCATCCACATTCACAATGTAAGTTCTAATTCACATGAGCGAACATTTGGTAATTTGTATTCGTATCGTTGAAAATCTTTCTCGACACAGTTCTACAGCAGCAAGTCTATTTCCATTAGCTAGGTTGTAAATAAAGTATTAGGTAACTCAGCATTAGTGAAACGATTCATGTTAACCTCACTCAGTCGCCGACTGTAATGAAATGTTATCAACTTAAAATTTGCCATGTCCCTGGTGATATTTCAAAATGTCCCTATAAGGAAGATAAAAGTCCCTACTTCAGTGAAAAATTATGGAAAAAGGGGAAAAACTAACTAAATCTATAGAAAATCCTATAAAAAATCTTAAAATTGTACACCAAATGTCCCTATACATTCAAAATCCTTCACTACATTCTGAAAAAAAAACTGATAAAAGTAAGAACAAATTCCTACGAGTTTGTTTTTAACAGACTCCTAAAAATATTTTTTTGAATAAATTCCTAAAATTTTCGAAATTCACCCCGTTAAACATACACCTGGCTGTAGTCTATATATTAATTTGAAACATGCTTTTCTCTGTCTCCACTATATTGAGAGAACTACTTGGTGTAAAAATTTGGTTGAGGTGTCTAAAAAAAGGTCTTGGTCTGTAGATGTGGTATGAAAAGAGAAAAATTAAAAAAAAGTCGAACGGTTCCCCCCCCACCCCGGAAGGGAAACGGGTTAAAAATACGTTTACGAGCTTAACTAAGCTTCAAATTACTTCACGGTGAAGAAATTCTACATATGGGGACTAGAGTCGAATACTAAAAAATCACTTTCTGAGAATTTGGAATTTTCGATTTTAAAGGGGGAGAAAAGGGGGAAAGTAGATTTGGAGAGAGGGAAAGGGGGAAATTAGTTTGAGAGGGAAATCCGTTCTAGACCCACACATGTAGCACCCCATTTTAAAGGACTTGAAATTTCATGTCGATTGGGTATGTTTGTATACAATATAGTGCGACCGCTGGTTGTGAAAAATGGAACAAATAATTTTGCAGTTGACACCACCATGTGACACCTTATTTGAAAGGTCTTGGAAATTCAAGGCTATTGTTGATAAAGGTCGTGAAATTTCATGTTGATTGCGGATATTTGTATACAATATAGTGCGCGCCCTGGTGATTAAAAATGGAACTAGGTGATTTTGCAGTAGACCCTATCATGTTACAACTTATTTTAAAGGTCTTGATATTTCCTGACCGTTGGTTTTTTTCGTATAGAACACGCTGTGCCCCTGGCGGTGGAAAGTGTAACTAAAGAATTTTGCAGTTGACACCACCATGTGACACCTTATTTGAAAGGTCTTGGAAATTCAAGGCGATTAGTGATTATTTTTTTCGTGATGCTTTCATTTAAAAACAGAAATTCAAACAAAATCGAGGTAAAGGTATAAAATAATACAAATTTAAGGTTCATTTAAGGTATCTTGGGCCCGGGCAACGCCGGACGGGTTAGCTAACATATAGACGTAGTATTAAACGAAATAGAAAATAAAAGATAGCATCTGTTTATTTGGAGTCAGTTTGACGTCACATTGACAGTACTTTGTAGAAAGTGATATCATATATAGTATTTCTTTTTATAAGCATTTTTCCTACTTTCTTTTTCCAAGTGAAATGTCGTAAATTATATTAGATGTTTTAACATGAAATACATTTAAATAATGATGCGACGATTTTTGAAACATTACGGTCAATAAAGTGATCGTCGAATTCGACGGGTTCCAGCTACTATTATTATAAACAGTAAAGCTATGGCATATATCATTTTCAAAATGTGTTAAGTTTTGCCTTAAAGATACCAGGTTTGAATTAATCTGAAAGTGATTCACGTGAACACAAATTTGCTAATAGTTCGATAGTTAGCACTGCATTTCAAGTGGTGTTTCATACGGACCAATTCCCAAATCTAGTAATTGGATAGGTATCACAGAAAGCAAAATAATTAGCATCCATTGAAATATAGTTAATAAGGAGGTAGTAAGAATTCTACACTTTCTAACACGATGTCAAATTCGTTTTTAAAGATTTTAAAATAATTTAATGCCTCTCCAAACTTGGTATTAGATATAATTTATATAATAAAAATAAGATAAATTAAATCACATTGCTAAATGTGGATAACACATGAGTAGCTACTCAAAACTTGTAAGAAAATTGAAAGTATACAGTCATTTCATACCACATGAAAATCAAATGTATGGTTCTTCATATATCAAATATTTGGGGGGGGGGAAAATGTCAGTCAAAGCATAGACACCTAAACTAGATGCCTGTCGCGTGGCTCGTAAACTTGGCAACAGTTAAAGCGGTAGACAGCGCCACCTGGTACAGATTGCACGAATTTTTTATTCAACAGCCACCAAAACTTTTTTAATTGGGGTATGATATACATAAAAGGCGAATAGAATCGAATAAACGTCGATTATATATATCATATATCACTTCTTAAAATTATTGATGACAGTTGAATAAAAAAGTCACGCAATCTGTAGCAGGTGGCGCTGTCTATCGCTTGAGCTGTTGCCAAGTTTCCGAGCCACGTGACAGGCACCTAGTTTAGGAGGCTGTGGTCAAAATGTCACTAATTAGTATTCATTTGCTTACAAATATGTCAATATGGAAAAAAACACAGTGTAACTGATTGATGTTATTTCAAATCTATAAAAATCTGTTATGAGCATGCGCAGCGTTTAAAAAACGGTATATGTGCTCGATATTGTACACTAGAAGTTTATCAAAATCATTACTAGAACTCGCTAGCAAAGGGAACAAGATATTATAAGGATGACATGGAACTATATTTACTAGCGCCACAATTTAGTTTCTAGATAGCAGCTTCAGATTTTTTTTTTTTTTCATCGTGATACCTTAAAGTTAAAAAATATATGTAATCACCTGAAACGAAGTACTGAAAGATTTCAATGATTATATATATATATATATATATATATATATATTATACATACATATATATATAAATAATGATTTTAAAAAGTGATTCAATCTTCTTCGAAAATTCATTTAGGTATAACGACGATTGAAACGGGTAAAACCTTCTAGTAAATGTTTAGATGAAGCTAACAAGTACAGCATAGCGTGTCATTTATTGAACGATTTTCTTTAAATTTAAATAAGCTAAGTTACCTTTTTTATTACGGGTGTATTATACATAAAATATGACCTGCTATACCGAATATGTAATATATGGTAATATATAGCCAACACGCAATCCCTGAAAACGCATTACAGAAACGCCACCTTTTAAAAGACATACAGCAATATACAACAACATGTATATAGCACCAATTAAATATTAATTTTAAAAACATTTTTGTACAATAGTTCATATTAAACTACCAAAACATGTGATTTATATTAAACAACCAAAAGCAATATTTTATTCGTTCATATATTAACGATTACACTTTTATTCAGTTTGTTTACTCTTTTAATTGCTTTTTGTATAATCTAAAATAACAAAATACGTAAAATATATAATCATACTAAAATGGAATTGCACGTTATTGAATTGCACGTTAAATTCTGCTATCAGGCTAGACAAAACGCTTGTAGTTTACTTTCTTGTTATTTTCTAATAATGAACTCATAACAATAACTTTTGCATAAAATAGAAAAGCTATTAAAAAAAAAAAAAAAAAAAAAAAAAAAAAATTATATTTTAGCATATACGGTTAACTTTGAGAGAATGATTTTTATTGTTTCTTTCCTTGCACTTTTTTAACAATAAACTTATCTCATTGCATTACAAGCAATATAAAAAAAAAAATTAAATGTATATATTTTAGCAAAATGGTATGCATTTCTTTCCATTATTTCCATTTCCAATGCTATTGCAAGGATGGAACACGAGCACAGAACTCATATCGGTATTTATTTAAGAAATTTCTCTGCAAATAAAATCGTTGGTACAAAAAGTAGAAAAATTGTTTCAATAATAGTGGTATAAGTTCTGCGTCAGTGTTCCATCCCGGCTATTGCCGTACGGTAGATATTTAGACAAAGCCCATTACTTGTGATGATTCTCGAGCTAACTTTTCAATTACTACAAGTCATGGTCATGTTGGTCAGATCTACATCTGCTAAAATTGTTTCCATTCTTTTCAAAATTAATATTATTATTATTTTTTTTTTTTTTGTTGTTGTTGTTTGTTTGTTTGTTTCATTGTTGGTACAAAATCTTTAAAGAGTTGCACGTGGAATTCCATTTTCTTAAACTCAATCAATCAAAATATGTTAAAACTTTTTCTTTCTTTTTTTTTTTTTTTTTTTTTTTTTTTTGGCCGGAATTGAAACTTTTTCAGCTCAAAAAGTAATTCAAATTTTCTACAAATCATAACATTCTCTATAATTAATGAGAGTTTACAAAAGATTAATTAACACAAAAGTGTTTCTTCACCAAAAACGAGACCCTGCAAAATTTTGTATAAGTTTAATAGTAAAAAACTGACAAACAATATTTAAATAATCGAAACAATTATAATATACCACACTGTTAAAAAGGGTTTCTCAAAAATGAGCAAAATTGTCTCAAAATAGCTCCGAAACAATATATAATTAAATTTGAAAATCCCATGTGCTCATTTTTGAGTATATTGAGATGCTCAAAAATGAGGATATTGGGATTCTTTGTGGTCAATCCGATTTTTGAGCATGTCGATATTCTCAAAAGTGGGTACATGGGATTTTCAAATTTAAGTATATATTGTTTCGGAGCTATTTTGGGACAATTTTGCTCATTTTTGAGAAACCATTTTTAACTGTGCATTAACCACTTAACTGCCCCGGCCATGTATATTCGTCTTTCCAAAGTACAATTCTCTGTATTGTGCTGTAACCAGTGAAACTACTGACACGATTTGGCAATGCAATAAAACAACATTGGAAGTGATCTTGGTATTATTTTCGGAAGATTTACTCATTTTAGAGTTGAGAGAGGAGGGTGGCATTGGGAAGTAAACGTTGTCATAAAAGTAAACATTGAGATGAACGGATAGATTTCTATAAAAGCACGGCGTACTTGGCAGGGACTGCGCATGCTTCATTAAGGGGTAAAAAATATAATTTTGAATACCAGCCCTCAAGGAAAATTCTAGAATGATAATTTGAACAGTTAGACACAATTATTTTAGTATTATCAAAATCAGGTAGCTGGTCGGTTTCTTTGGCACGCTGGACAATTTTAGAACGGATATCATGGTTTTTTTAAATTCGTTTATGTTGAAGAATTCGAGTATGAATTGAACGGCCACAGTAAAAATTGTCCAGCATGCCATAGGAACCAACCATCGACTTAATTTTGACAATAATAAATAATTCTATAATTTTCCTTGAAGGCTGGTATTCAAAATTATATTTTTCGCCTGTGTATGAAACATATGCAGCCCTTGCCGAATGCGCTGTGCTTTTGTAGAAGAAATCTATCCGTTCATCTCAGCGTTAACTTTTATGATGCTTTTACTGATGAGGAGCCTAAAATAAGGCTCGAAATGTATAAATTTATATTGTATTTATTTTAACATTTTAATTGAGTATTTTAATGGTATATTATAATTGTCTCGATTTTTAGTGTAATTAAAACGTAGTACAGTTTTATGAGACGTGATGGTTTTTAAATATTTTAAATATTAAAAATCATTAATATCAGTTATTTGTACATAGAATTAGATCAAATATTTATAATTGTTTACCATTTCTTGAAATGTACTTTATTATAATGTCCTTGACATGAAAATTGTCGAATGCGCAAAACTTGAGAAGAAAGCTAGCAGTCATTGTTTATTATGTGATTATAAACTTTCAATACGTATTTAAGAAATTTAATGAGATTTTTAATATTGTTGAGTAAATAACAATTCTTAAATAAATCGCTCCTTGGATACAGATTTTTTTTTAAGAAATAAAAATTGTAGGAGGAAAAAAAAAAATATATATATACAATATAGGAAGATATTGTTCAAATTACTGATGAGTAAATTTCTATTACAGATAAGAATTATTCGTGAAAATATATACTAAAATATATATATGTATATATAAGGGTCTAGCTAAACGCGTTCATTTTAAAATTAAAGCTTTCCATCCCTGAAACCATAAATCCAATATTCTTTTTAAAAATTTACACATTTTACTGATGTTAAAGAAATGTCCTCGTTTTTATGTATTTTTTAAATATACTTTGTTTACCTGGAGTATAATTTTACAAATGTTTAGAAAAATATTGACTCCCTCATGAACTTTTGACATATAATATTGAGTCTTTCATATTCTTTATATGAAAGAAAAATGTAATAGAAGTTTGCAATGCATGTTGACCATAAAAAAGCGATAAAAAATGGATATATTACTTTGAATTTAAAATTTATGAAGTAGTTTCAAAGATTCAAAAGGATATAAAATTTAATTTGCGTCATTTTACATAATTTTAAAAATATTCAGAGAATCACTACTTAAAATGACTATTTTAATTTTTTTCTTTTTTTTTTTTTTTATTTATTTATACATTTATTTCGCTTTATTCATTTCAAATAAATATTTGAAAACTTTCCACTTTTTAATTTAACCAAATTGAAAAATTAAAATATCCACATGCTTCATGGTTAATATAGTTTGTCATATTAAAAATTTAAATGTTTAATTCAATTTCATATGACAGAATTTCTAATTTTCTGCATTTTATATTCTATATGCCAGCATAAATAATAAAGTAAATTTGGATCTGAAATAATTTGATTAAAGTGGAATTAAATTTCTTGTAAAATATCTTGTTAGAGATTACATTATCCTTTTATTAATTAGATAAAACATCTATTCGCGCACATATTAACACTATGCCGTGGTGTGGTAAGTAAAGTATCGCTCCACCAGTGGGCGTTTCTTTCCCAATTTGTATGTTATTTATTTCTTTAGTATATACCCAATATTCATAATTTTTACGATGAAATATGCTATGGATACAAATATATTGATTAGAAAGAATATAATTATAATGTATATTCATTTGTATTGTAAATGTGAATATAGAAATTTTGTTCTGAAATATTGTAACTTGAGAGAATAACACCCACAGGCGGACCTTACTGTCAAAAAGACGAAATCATGCGGTCGCGAAAGTGTTAAGAAGCGCATTTCATCTACAATGATTATCGAAACAGTATCTTATTCAAGAATACATTCTCTAACATGATATTACTTAGAATTTATTGAAGATGATTATACTGTAACCACGTTTCTTGCACCTAGCTGTGAGGGCAATTACAAAGGCTTGGTGTGGTTCAAATTGACCAACAGATTAGGATTTGATAAACATCTAGTCATTCGACATCCTCTTATTCCTATATTCTTTCAACCACGAGGGTTATCACCTCTAATTTAACACTAGACTCGCTGAGGCAACACTTGGGCAGAGGTTCCCATAATCGCAAAAATGTGGTTGAAGAAGAGTTCTATTATTTGTTACAATTTACCTGTTTGTGTTTCTTAAGAAGATGTTGGGTAAATGTACAACTATGTTGTTAGTATAACCTCGGATTATTACTCAACATAGAAGTTGGATAATTTCTTTAAATACACATAATTACTTTACATAAAAATTGTGGCTATGGTATCATTTAGATTTTTTTAGGGGAATTGGGGGAACAGAATTTTAATAAATTTTACTGTTCTTTAAATTGGTTCACGTGGACAAGAAATTCGCATATGATGTACAGTGTTACATGGAGTCATATGGATTCTTTACTTAGCATATTTGTATCGTATTTTTTAAACAATGATTAAAATTGTTTGATATTTTATGATATGACCTCATAATTTGTGTTAAGATGATGTTTTACTTTAGTATATAAATTTTAGTCAAATTTGATATTTTTAGAGTAATAAAAATGTTGAAGTAAGTAGAGAAACGTAGAATTTTTCTTTTTCATGGATACTGATGATTTTCTGGTTGTAATGATAAAGCTTATAATAATTATTCGTTGATGATTTCGAAATTTTGATGTTGAAAAATAAAAATGTTGAAACTTCATTTGATGTTGAAAAATCATTTTTAGAAAGTTAAAAATTCCTTTTTTATAAGAAATCAAGTTAATATAACACAGTTCTGCAAAATCGTATTTTTCAAATTATTATTATTATTATTTATAACACTTCTTTGGGTCTTTCATGTTTTTTATATGCTGAGTTCAGAAATACTTGCCTATTCACCCAATCACATAAGGGTGTTTTTCACAAAGAAAGAATGAATATCGGAAGAAATCACGTAGATGCTGTAAAAACTCGAAACGATTCATGTCTAAAATAAATTAAAATACAGGGTAAGTAAAAATGAATATAGCGATTACAAACGGCTATAACTATTTAATGGAAAAGTATTTATCGATAAGATTAACACAGAATGTAGACGGAACTCCAAAATTTTGCATACGTACGTCATAGATGTTCTATGTGACTTCCCTTGGTCGAACGGACAACATTTAGACGGTTGTCCATTTCACGCCATACATTCTGAAGCATGTCTGCAGTTACCGACACAAGCGCATTACAAATGCGTATTTTGAGACCATGCGATTTTTATCTATGGGTTTATATGAAAGTTTGGGTTTATATATATTATTTTGGGAATCTATGGGTTTATATGTGCTTCCCATGCCCAAAACAACTGAAGAACTCAAAGTACGCATTTGTAATGCGCTTGCGTCAGTGACTGAACAAATGCTTCAGAATGTATGGCGTGAATTGACTACCGTGTATATGTTACCCGTGTGACCAAGGGAAGTCACATAGAACATCTATGACGTATGTATACAAAATTTTGAAGGTCCATCTACATTCTGAATTAATCTTGTCGATAAATTATTTTCCATTAAATAGTTATAATCGTTTGTAATCGCTATATTCTTTTTGACTTACCCTGTATTTTATTATTTAAACATTATCTTCTAAATATCTCTGTTTCTTTGAACCAAACTTCCGTTTAAGACCCTTTCTCTTATACAGAATACAACAATGACCTGCTAACATTTCATCCGCCCTAACGTCTTCTTTCCGTTCCTTTCATTTCTTGAGGAAATCGCTTTCCTTGTTCTTTATTCACATAGCTTAAATTTTTCGGAAAATTACTGAGATGGCAGTTTAAAAAGTGGAACTTTAAGCTCATTTCTGTCAAAAAAATCCTTGTATATCAAAACTGTACATGATGAATACTTTTGTACATATTTTTTCCTTATTCAGATCCAAAAATACATCAGCAAAACCTATCACCTTCAAGACAAAAAATGTATTACTGTCCTGTCTAATTAATATACTTGATAAATATTTTCTATCATATACATGTCTACAGTGCAGCCACATATCCTAAAACTAGTAGTGAGGACGCGTTCAAAATGTTGGAGGGATGCCAGCCTGAAATTCGGAAAACATCCAGCAATTCCGTGCTCTGTTATTGCTCATTTTCTCCGAGTCAGTTGACTGCCCCCCCCACCCCTATTTCAGCATTGGACTCGTTAAGTTAACGCTTGTGCAGATGCTTCCCTGGTTTCATCAAATGTGGTCGAAGAATACATTTTAAACTGTCTGTTTCCAAAAATGGGGAAAAACAAAGAAAATATATAATTTTGTTGGAGTGAACTAATTATAAAGATGGTGAAACATCTAAATATGCTTAAACATATATTTTGACTAGAATTATAAACTGCTGTAAAGAGAACATTATACAAAATCAAACTATTGTTTGTTAATAATGCAATGGTTTAGAGATTGCATTAAACAGGTATCTGAAAAATAATTTATAATTGTTCTTAAATAAATTAATTTAATTTTAATTATACTCTTTTGTATTCACATGTGATTAATTTGAAGTTCTTCACAAACACTTTATTTTTTATTTCTCTTTGAATTTTCTTTTTCTCCTCCGTCGTTTTCTTTTTCCCCGTAAGGTATATTTATAGTCGGCACTGGAAAATCAATTACAGTATAAGCAAATAATTTAATAATTCCACAAAATTTCGTGAGTTTATTGAAAGTCTTCCCTAAAGCATAGTTAACTGTCACAAGATAACATATTAATATTCCTTAATAATGTGGAAGTCTGACAAAAATAATTATGTTTTTAATTTCTTGAATATATTAAATTAAAACTAAATTTATAAATATTATTTTTATATGAGAAGAAATATTTAATTGCTATATTAAATCAAGAGAGAAATAGCTTTTAGAATGCATAAAATTATACTAAAATCATATATTTATTATTATCTCGAACATAATGTATATGAAAATTCTTACCTTACATTACCAAATTAATTCTTTTAGAGATTCATTAAATCTTATATTAGTATTAAAACAATTTATGAATTTTATCTTATATTACTCCGTTTTTTCTTTACAAAATTACAACTAAAATTGAATTAAATTTGTAAATTAAAATCATTTATTGAAACTGAAATCAGTTATTTTTTTATCGAAAAACACTTTACATTTTTCCATTTTAATTTATATTCTGTTAAGTACTTTTCATATAATATGAGATAATGCAATTTTCTGCTGTCTAGACTTGGTATTAGTTCCATTTTATAGTGAATCTGTTGTTCAGAAAATATTTTTAAAAGTTAACTATTACAAAAACAGAAAGGTTTTTCTTTCCTTTTCTTTTCTTTCTTTCTTTCTTTATTTTTTTTTAACTTTATTAGTGCTAGAGGCCTATTTCAGTCGGTACAGTTGTCGAATTTTTGTACGTCACTCTTAATAGTGCTGAGGGCCTATTTCAGTCGGTTTATTGAATGGGGATTTATTGAATGAAGTCCCCCCCAAGGCACAACTTTGACATGAGTCCCCCCCAAAGTACAAATTTGACATGAGTCCCCCCCAAGGTACAACTTTGACATGATTCCCCCCAAGGCCCAGCGTTGTCGAATTTTTATACGTCACTCTTAATAGTGCTAAGGGCCTATTTCAGTCGGTTTATTGAATGGGGATTTATTGAATGAAGTCCCCCCAAGACACAACTTTGACATGAGTCCCCCCCCCAGGCCCAACTTTGACATGAGTCCCCCCCAAGGTACAACTTTGACATGAGTCCCCCCAAGGACCAACTTTGACATGAGTCCCCCCCAGGCCCAACTTTGACATGAGTCCCCCCAAGGCCCAACTTTGACATGACTCCCCCCTAAGGTACAACTTTGACATGAGTCCCCCCCCAAGGCACACCTTTGACATGAGTCCCCCCCAAGGCACACCTCCCCCTCATTGGGAAAAAGAGAAAAAACGTTGTTTTGCGGCTATAAGACAGTTTGGACTTCCAACGTTATTTGTTACAGTATCTGCAGCTGAAACACATTGGTTTGATTTAATGAAAACTTTATCATGGAATTTAGATCGTCACGAATTAACTAAAGAAGAATTTGTCGATATTAACAAGTTTAGCAGTAGGCCTCTGGCATTAAATTAAAATCTGTCAATGTCAGATTTTCATGTTTTAAATAATGAAATTATGTCGTGTCTGTATATATTTTTTTTTTCTTTTTTTAACAAATAATAAAAGTTTATTTTGTTCTTTACTAACATTTGAAAATACTGGTCTCTATATATTTAAGCAATTTAGCACTAAAATATTTAACGAAATTAAATTAAAATCAATCTTTTTGAAATCTTAAGTATTCTTCTTGCTATATAACAGAGAACAAGTATAAAGCTAGATTTATAAAAACCAACGAATATGAATTAAATTAAATATTATTTTCTATAAAATCTGTAATTTTCAGTTAGAAAAACGCTTGTAAAATGTCAACACTTGTTGCTAGCTTTAAATTTAATTAAATTTTACTGTGAAATCATAATTATTATTTTGACGAATTTTTAATTTTTGTAAAAATCGGTTTAAATTTCAAGATTTTTTTAAAGATTTTTTACACTTTAATTAAAAAATAAATAAATAAATTATAAATAATTGTATTCTGTAACATGCTTTGGACAGAAAATGTAGGTTTTTATGTCGCATTATATCTACGCATTGAACAGTTGCCAGCGGTCTTGGACACACAACCAGGGTTTATTCGGAGACATACCATCACAATTTTGATTCTATGGAGATGGGATGGATCCCGCTTCGGTAGCCATCATAGTTATTATTTGTACGGAAAATGAATGTCGTTGTGGTCATGAGGGATATTGCGTAAACCAGCCACCATTAATGTACTTGACGATCTTCGGTCGACTCGAGTATAGAACCCGTTATCTTCCAATTAAGAGTGCAATG
The DNA here is from genome assembly GCA_963930645.1 of Salticus scenicus. Taxonomy (NCBI): domain Eukaryota; kingdom Metazoa; phylum Arthropoda; class Arachnida; order Araneae; family Salticidae; genus Salticus; species Salticus scenicus. The sequence continues at coordinate 110,592,879 of OZ005650.1, read as the reverse complement.
CTCTACTGACCAGGGTACCGCGACCCCAGCATGATTTTGGAAGTTGTAGTACTAACAACCCAAAATTTAAGAAAATCATCATAAGCAGCTTTATCGGGGGAAAAAATCACATTTTACTTTGTTTAAAAAAATGTCTAATGAAATTTCATTTGAATGAATTTTTATTTGAAATTTCTAATTTTCAACAGAATTTAGAGATTTTTGGACTGTGACCTCCTAATCACAACTTACAGGCTTTTCTCTTTTATCAAAATCAGTTTAAAATTCGTTGCTTTCTGCAGAAGTTTTTTTGTATTCCAATCCATAAAAGCCAAGTGACTGATCACGAATCATAGTTTGAAATTGGAAGATTGCTCGATTGTAAATTTAAATTATGAATGCAAAATGGTTTGAATGAAAAACACAATTTACTTTATGTGTTTATTTGTTTCAATTCTACAGCGCCATGGACTGAAAGACAAACACACACACAGATAAAAGGAGGCTTCAAACTTATAATACCCCTCTTTTTTCTCCAGGGTTTACAAGCAAACAAATATATATATATATATAAATCTCAACAAGTTAAAATAAAATAAAATGTTAAAAACAGTTCATTAGAGTTTTTCTAAATTATGTAAATTATAAAATCATACGCAAAATATTTAATTGTTATTTTTAACTTATTTAACTTATTTAATTGTTATTTAAACTTATCTTACGTATTTAACTTTATAAGATATTGTGCGAATCGTTTACACTTTTAATATCGAAAATAAATATATTTTAGGAACTTCAGAGCATCTAAATAATTTTGACTTAGGGATGCATGTATTTCTTAAAAATTGAATAAATATGGTAGTCTTATTCAAATTTAATGATAAAGTGTTTGTCGAATATATATATGAAATCAATTTCATTAATTTTACATTTTACAAATCATTTTATAATAACCATAATTTAAATTCATAATTTAGTATAAAAGCGCTCCCAAAGCAACCAGTTATTTTTTATTTTTATTTATATATATTAATTTATTTTATTTAATGATGTCAGAATGCTGAAAGGTATTTTAAATACTAAAATTTGCTTTTCAAATTTTATGATTTTATTTATTTATTTGTCATTAGTATCGGAATGAATCTTAGTATTGGAAGTATTATTATTAATAGAATTAAAATTGGAAATTATATATTTAAACTGGAAGGCTGTTTTTTTTTTTTTTTTTTTTTTTTTTTTTTTTTTTTTTAAATACATGAGAGGTAAAAATATATAGCTTTAATTTATTTTTATCTTAATTGAAAGATTTTTGTCTGTATATGTGCAAAATTTATTTTTGTTAATACAACTGCTGTTAATTTTATCATGATTAACAATTTAAAAATTAATAATTGCGTCATTAATGATTACATAGTCAGTAATTACTCAATTATTCTATTTATTATAAAAGAGCTCAGTAACCACGCGAATATTAAATATTTGAGGGATATTTATGAAATCGTGTCATATTAAGATATAATGTTTCAATGTAGAAATCATTACTAATATATAAATAGAGAGATATATCATGTTAACTTATACATTTAAATATTTATACACATGAAATAAAATCATTTTTATTTTAAGGTGAACGACAAAATTATTGCTGACTCATTGGGTTTATTTAGTGTTACACATACTTAATAAAATGATTTTCCATTAAGATTCAGAAAATTATATATATATATATGTGTGTGTGTATGTGTGTGTGTTTTCACTTACAATAAAATGCTATTAAGTAATCATATTTTTTTATCAGTCTCACGCAGATTCTTTTTTTTTTTTTTTTTTTTTTTTTAAATCATTTTCTATCTTTAATTATAGGACTATAAATATTTAAAAAAAATCTTTGTTTCTATTCATATTACTTCTATTCTAGTTATTTTCGTGATATCAGATCAGTCAAATTTATCTACAAAATCCAACTACATAATCCGTGAAATGTAACGTATTCTTCAACCAGGTTTCTTGCGACCATTGTAAACTCTGCATGAGTGCTGACTCAACGAATTTAATGTTAAAATAGCAGTGATAACTCTTGTGTCTGAGAAAAAATAAGTGATAAGGGAATGCGGAATGACTGGACATTTACCAAATCCTAACCAACCTGTAAGTAAATACTGTACCCCTCCAAGCATCTCGAATCGTTGTCAGTTCTAGGCTCGAAAAACGTGGTTACACTATACTTACGAATATTTGGTGCAAAAAACCAAAGACATCATGCGATTTGGGGAACAATATACTTTCCCGCTAGATGAGAAAAATTTTAATATATTTGAAAATTGCTTACTAAACAAATGCTTACCGCACAGCGTATTATTAAATAACTTTAAAATTATCAGATAGACTTTTTATATAACATCTATACATATAATAAAATAAGATGTTTGTGTGTGTGTCATTGTGTATGTTTGTACGGAGCATTTTAGGAAAACGGCTGATCTCAAATCTACACAAATTTACATGGAGATTTGTAATGACCTCTTCTGATGCACCTCAAAGCCCGATTATTGAAGTTTTCATTAGTTTTCTTTTAATTAGAAGTTTTTTTTTAATTAAAATTGAATTTTGCCATAGTGTTTCCGTATCACGCAAAAAAAAACAAGGTGTTTCCATTTGAAAACGAATGTAAGGCATCTCTTATGTTGGTCATTGGCTCAGTCGGTTAAAGCGTCAAGTTGCTAATGCGAAGTTCGTGGGTTCGATACTCGCTGGTGGAAGTGTTACTATTTTTGCAGATAATTCATAGATAAGATGTCAATTGTAAAAGAAAAAATTGCATTATCTACACGGTATCCTAAGAAATTCTGATTAGAGTTTTTAAAAGGTTTCTTTTAGTTACTAAAACGTACAAATTAAAAATTTAAGTGAAAAAAAAAAAAAAAAAAAAAAAAACAATAGAGCCCTAAAAATCATAAAATAAATATTTATTCTTGAAGAGATATGGCTATAAAAAATCAACGTGTCAAGTAAATTTTAAAGAAAAATATAGATGTTTCACTTTTGCAAGAGATGAAATATTTTAACTAATCAAAAAAAAAAAAAAAAAAAAAAAAAGCATTCGACAACAACATTTGAGATTCTTTTTATATTTGTTAGATTTTTCGATTTTTTTTAATTATTATTATTAATTAAAATATAAAAATAATTTCCTTATAATATCTTGAAAATTAGCCATTTAAGTATTAGTTTTAAATTTAATTGTTGCCAAAAAAAGTTTTTCAGTTCATTATTTTCGATAAAAAAAAGGAATATATTCTCACGCGAATAATGAAATTCTTCTACTGAATAATGAAACTAAAATATTTAATAGATGTTGAGGTACAGTTATCTTTGAAATCGTAGTTCCTAAATAATAACAAATCTACCTTTCGCCGATAAATACCCAATTTGATGTACCCAGAATAGATCTTTCTACAGCCAGTGGTAGCCTGGACCCGATGCAGTGCGGGCGGAAAAACATCAGCCATAGGCAGCAGGTACCCGAAGCAAGCTTTAGGGTGATTTCAATGTAGGTTTTTTTTTTTTTTTTTTTTAGTTTTTATTTATAATGTGATATAAAAAATAAACAGTAATTCAATTCTTTTGAAAAATCATTTAAATATAGTGACCAGCAAAGAGGGCGTAGCCTTCTAGTACTGTAATATATCGAAGTGACTTTCGTTGAAAGTCACGTTGAATTTTACCTCTAAAAATATTTTTTATCGTAAAATTGACAAATGTTTAAGCCACATATGTTTGAATTTATGCGTATACTTAGTATTTTAATCTATCTGAAAAAGTTCACTGTTAAAAATGACCTACTTAAAAATGCAAAGATGAGCGAGCCTCCTTACATCTTTTTGAGAAGATTTTTCTCCCAAGTGAAGAGATGTATATTTAAATGAGGGAGCCATTGATTTCTTAAAAATGGGAATGTTGTAAAAATGAGTGCAATTACTAATAATTTTATTTCATGAAAGGTATTACGATAAATGCTTTTAATTTGTTTTTTAAATCCGTTGAATAATGTACAGTCGGGGGAAAAAAAACGCAGCACTCGATGTAACTCCGTTGCTAATCAATGCACAAAAATGTAATAGGTATCATTCGACGGGGAATTGAGAGTAGATTCAGAAAATGAACGGAAATTTCGAATTGGGGGTCGTCTACATATTAAAACGCGCACCAACTTTGATTTTTTCAATGGTAATGCCCCATTTTTATTTTGTATTTGAATTAATGGGATCGCGACAATGCGAAAAAGTATATTGGTTGTATATTTTGCTTATTTTTTCACAGAGTTATAAGCGTTCAAAGTTTGAAGGTGCTAATGTTAAATTCATATTTCAAACTTTTATTAATATCTTCACAAAAAATAACTTGATCGATATAATTCTTTTTTTACGAGATATAGTGAAGAAACCCAAACATAATCCATCATTAATTTTGATTCTGAAAAATATTTTTAATTCTGAAAAATATTAATAAATTCATAATCATAAAAATTATGAATTATGACCTATATTAATTTTTACATAAAATGAATCCTAATGCTGAAAAATATGGGTGTGCAAAGTTGCAGCTCATTCCAGTTATTAGTTTTCGAGATATAAATAAATCTTTCTTTTGGAGTGGTTTAGGGGGCCGTCTCTTAAAAAATTTTGAATGAGATAACGAAGCAAATCTTAAAAAATAACGGAGAAAATTGAACAAAATATTTTTATTTTTTATTTAAGGGTCAAATAATATAACAACAACGTCAAATGCAAAGAAATGAAACAAAAATGTAGATTTTTAGACTTTTGTGTTAGTATCAAGAATTCCTGTTTTCTAAAGCCCCGCCTTTTATCGTTCTTCAAAACAAAACAATACAGAAACGAAAAGTGAATGTGACTTTGAGTATTCGTGTTAAACCCCTTATTTTACATTGACAAAAATATACACAAGTGGTATTTACTTCATGGATTACTGGTGATAAATTTAGAATCTTTTAAACAAACACTAGAAGAAAAAAATTAACTAAATAGGCGGGGTTTACTGTTTGAAATACTCTCAAAATAAAATATTTCAAAACAAATTTTCTGTAACACAATTTTATTACAGATGCATATACATTAAAACTATATTCTTTCTAATTAATATATTTCTATCCATAGTGTATTTTATTGAAAAATATGAACACTGGGTACATGCTTAAGAAATAAGTAACACACAAATTACGAAAGAAACGCCCACTGGCATTGTTACAGATTTTCAAATGATGTGAATCTACGTCAGCAGTCGCGAAAGCGTTAATTAAGAAAATATATTTTTATAGAAATTATAAAACAAATCGTACAGTTCCAAAGAGTTCAACTGACCCAAAACTGGTAAGTGCTATTAAAATTGTTTAATATTTACTTTATGAAACCTTGCAATAATTTATCCGAAAAGATTTAGTTTATGCGTTGTTGTATATATATATATATATAGCTATATTATTTCAGTTTGTATATTATGTTACACGTACGAAAGAAAGTTTAAGCTTTATTGGTGCATCAGTATATCCATGATAGATACTTTTTAATTGAAAAATATTGCACTTTTATAAAAAGTATTGTCTGACCAATCGTAAGTGTAATGTATTTAAATATACCTAAATTATCTAAAAAAGTACTAAAGTATATACATATCCAAAAAACTAAATTCATGATAATTAAGATACTGCAAAGGTGTTAATATTTTTACTTCTTTTTATAACTATTTTCTTCTTGAAATATTTCCGGTGTGAAACAGTATAATTTTGTCTAGTTCTTGTAGGATCTTAATTTTATTTTTCTATATTTAGAGATAGCCCCCTAACACATTTTTGATCATAACTCTATGAATACTAAAGATAAAGTATACAAACAGTATACTTTTCCGCACTGCCAGACTCTCAGAAATTCGAATATGAAGTCAAAATTGGGTATTGCCATTGAAAATATTGGCGCTCATTTTAATATGTAGATGACCCCTAATCCAAAATTCAACGACATTTTCAGAAAGTGCTTTTCATTTCCTGATGAATGGTGTCTATTAAATTTTTCTGCGTCAATTAATAACGAAGTACCATCAAGTGCTGCGTTTTTGTTTTTTTTTTCCCCGACTGTACATTATCCTCTCCAACATGTTGTTTTGGAAATTAGCATGTGTAGTGTTATTAATATATAATTCAGAAATTCCCGTTTATTTGGTATTTTAAATGCTTAAATTTTTTATAACAGTTGTATGTATATGAATATGTATATGAATATTGATGTATATGCTCTGACAAATATTGAGTTTTATTATTGAATAAAAAATCATTCTGATCAGTTTAAATTTCGTTCTAAACCAGTGTATCTCAACCGGTTTCTTGTGAATGTACAAATCTTTTTTATAATTGATTGTTATTTTTTTTTCATGTAAATTGTTATTTTCTTTTTAATTTATTATGCAATAAAAAGATATATAACAATTTATTTTAAGCTATAACACGCAAAATTCAAATAAGTTTAAGTTTTTTTGTAATTATTAAAGGTTGTTTTTATACGATCATTACGACCATTAGATTTCAATTTACGCACTTAAAATTAAATAAATGTGACAAAATTGTAATTATAAAAGCGTTCATTTGAAGCAATATTACTTAAGTTATATTAGTGTGAAGAGTATAGAAATAGGTTAAATAAAAATTATTTATTTACAAAACAGTTTTCTTTGAACTTTCATTGTGTCGCTAGTGGGTGATAAACAGCGAAGTAACTGACATATTCATTATTATTTCATATACCATTCATAGAGATTCCACTGATTTATTATTATTAGTAGTAGTAGTATTTTATAAACATACAATTATTCACGAGAATTTTCATCTGTATTGTTTTCAAATGGTTCTAAGCACGGAGACTTTTCCTGTTAGATATATCTAAAATGAGCTTAATGGCATAATTTGTGATTTTGTTTTAAAAATACGCCCTTTGAAAAATCTGAATTTCATATATATATATATATGGGGGGGGGGGGGATCCCAATGGGAACGAGTTTTTCGAGTGCTTTCGCAAATTTATTTTTATATTTTTTCGAAAAAATTTTATAAATATTACTTTCTTCAGATATATTGATGATTTAATTGTTTTTAACTGTAGTTGTTTCGAAAATATCTCTAAAAAAATATATCCTAGAGAATTGATTTTGAACCGTACAGATACTGATAAAATTTCTTTCCTAGATTTAAATATAAAGAGAAATGAAGATAAATGGCTCATTGGATTATATGATAAAAGAAAGGATTTTAATTTTAAAGTTAATAGTCTTACTAATTGGTTTTCAAATATCGGTACAAAAGTTTTAAAAAATATTATGTTCGCACAGCTTAAAAGAATTCATACTATTTGCAATAATGAAGAAGATTTAAAATATGCTCTTGAAGACTTAAAAAGTACCTTGCAAATTAACTGTTACCCGTCACAATTTTTAACTGTGACTTTTCAGAGTTTTCCTATCTCGGTTTGTTCCACTTCCTCATTCAAGGGCGATATTGAAGTACCGACGAGTAGCCCCGTCGGCCGAAGATAGTTTGTGTTCCAGATGAAGGGTTGTATTTTCATTTCATTTTATACTTTCTTGTTTACCTTCAATAATTCTCTTTTGTATTGTATATTTTTTAAACGAATTGGTGTAATTTTGTAACTTTTACAATTTGATATTTTTATAAAATATTTTTAGTAGTTTTATACATTATATGTATGTTTGATTTCTCTTCAGTTATTGGTAGTTTTCTGACTGGTGAGAAGTAGGGGGCTAAGGATAGTTATTAGCTTATAGCTACTGTCCTTTCAGAAACTTCTCGTTCACCCCCTACACTGAGGGGCCCCCCTGATGAAGATCTCAGTGTTTTTTGGGGTATAACTTCATTCATTTATTTATATATTTCTGCATTTATATATTACTACATCTAAGTTTCGCATTTCCTTTCGCTGCAATCCTGCGCATTGGTTTGTAATTCTCCTATTGGTTTTTCTACTCTGTAAAACTTATATATTTATAAATTTTCCTGTCAATTGTTATATATATATAAAGTATTTATAAACCGATTAGCATGTACATAGCCGATATCAAAGTCTTAACCAAGTTTATTAATCAATTCGATCTTCAATATAGTTCACAAAACTGGATGTTGTGCTAATAAAAATTCAAATTCAGGTAAATTAAAGTAATAAAGAAATAGATTTATAAATTGATTTGTATACAACTCAGTACTTACACTGCCCAAAATTAATTTTTAATGTTATGCATTGTTAATTTACAATAATTTTGATTCCAAAAAATTAAATTTGGCACATTAATAGACAAATATAAAGTAATTAAATCATTGGATTTTTCTCGCGGATTATGTAAAAATCAGCTTTCGTTTTAAATATATAAATATTGAAATAATATTTGTATTTCTATGTGTATACAGATAATACATGTTGTTTGCAAACAAAATGTAAACAGTTACAGATAATACAAACTGTTAAATAACTTTTTGAATACTATTAGAATATTTTTAATAAGATATAAAATGTATTATGGTATATAAGTATTTGTTTATGAATGCATGTTTCGAAATATAAAGATTTCAAAATATTAAAAATCCAGATATTTTTTACGCACTAGTAATATAATAAAAATAAATAAATAATAAATAAATAAATAAATAAGTTATTGTTATAATTTTTGTACAATAGGAAGTACACAATAGTACTCTACAATAGTACTCTACAATGAGGTAGTACTCTACAATAGTACTCTATAATTGTACAATAGTACTCTACAATGAGGAAGTTTTGTTCTAAATGCCAATTAGTAAAGAAATTTCGGTACCTGAGATGAATATTTAAAAATATTTTTCAAATCAATATTAAATAATTTAATTATGTCAATATTCTAAGACACTCATTTTTAAATCATGCTTAGTTTGTTGAGAATTATTTCTCTCTCTCTTTCTCTGTTATCATTAGCAGATTTAAAAAAAAAAATACTTCTTTATTTATTATTCCAAATACACTATTTAGGTTTAGAAAAAATATTTTAGAAGTATTTCTATAAAAGTAAGATAAAATATTTCCTCTTTGTAAAATGACTAATTTTTTTTGTTCGGTTTCTTTCAATACTTTAAAGAACATATCCAGCAGATAATGCTCTTTGTAATCTTTGTAGAAAGGGGAAAAAAGCATCATTTGTGTTTTTTAGCCTAGTTTTCAAATGATAAATGGATTGCTTTGAAGAAAAAAAAAATCAATTTAGTAACGGAAAAAATAGATTGCACCTTCCTTAAAGAATTACGAAGTTGTAATTGCTGAATACATTAACTTAAATATTAAATTAAAATAATTAAAATTGAAAATAATATTAAATTAAAAATTAATGGATTAATTAAATATACACTGTTAAAAACGGTTTCTTAAAAATGAGCTAAATTGTCTCAAAATAGCTCCAAAATAATAAATACTTAGATTTGAAAACCCATGTACTCATTTTTGAATATACTTACATGCTCAAAAATGGGGTTGACCAATAACAATCCCAATATCTCCATGTTTGACAAGTCAATATACTCAAAAACGAGTCCATGGGTTTTCAAATTTAAGTATACATTGTTTCGGAGCTATTTGAGACAAGTTTGCTCAGTTTTAAAAACCCATTTTTTACAGTGGACGATACATAACTATATATATATATATATATATATATATATATACATAGTTATAAATATATAGTTTTTAAGATAATAGTTAAATTACTGTATATAATTAAATTGATTTTATTGCATGTCTTAAACAATATGAATTGTTGCCTACGCAATTTTTTAAAGCCTTAAAATTTCTCAACTCGTTTATATAGTATATCATTTTAAAGCATACCAATTTCTCTACCTTGTGATAAAATCAATACTACATTACTTTAGAAATTTTATTTGTTGACTGCTTGTTAATGCTATGTTAGTTTATAATTTTTTTTTTTTTTTTTTTTTTTTTTTGAGTAACTATTATCTTCAGTTTAACATTTTACTTTGTTATAAAATATTGTTCCAGAGGCTTTGGAAAATCCGGTCACCCGTAAAACTTGTTTAACTCGCTCCAAACTTCTTAAGCCATGGTAGCCTCCGCTTCTTTTTATTATAGTTTATGTGTTTATAAGTTCACGAGTTCATTAATTTTGATGTCCTTCCTGGTGTTTGATCATCTGATAATTGTAATGAATTATATATATATATATATATGTCACTAGAAAACTGTAAAGAATATTAATGTTAAAAAACTCTGGTTGTAAAAATTTGGTACACAATCACCCCTGTTTATATAATTTTTATTTCCATTTTGTGAAATATTAGACAGATGCATAAAAATGGGAAGAATTGTGGGAGTGGAGAGGAGTGATACAATTGAATTCATATATAATACTGTATTATTTTACGTAAAAAAGTACCACTCGTTTTCAGCATAACAGGGTAATAAAGATTACTTGTAAAATCAAAACGCAAAATAATAAGATTTTCGGACAATAAAAAATTCACATCATCAAGAAATTACTAATGCATTTTTAAACATATGTCTGGTTTTAAGAGAAAGTGTAAATGTTTTCTCTGAAGCGATTTTTTTTTTAATTTTTAAAAATAAGTACTTTATTTTTAACGGCTGAGGGAGCAAAGATAACTGCTTAAAGACAGAACCAATATTTAATATGATACTAAACGGTAAAAATTATTGAATCTTAAGAAATTAATGATACGTTTCTAGACACGTGACTAATTTTGTAGCACATAAGTGTTTTCACATAAAATGGAATACAATGAGATTAATTTATAAGCGCGCAAAACGTGCTGAAAAGTTTCAAAGAGGATTTTTTTTTTTAATTTTTTTTTTAAATAATGCTCAATATTACAACATTTATTTCTCTTAAAATGTTCTCATCTAAAATACAAAGACATTTTTTTTAAATGCTTTACTCTTATTATTATGTCAAATGCATAAATATAGCCTCAATTATGATATATATATATGTATATATATATAATGTATTTTTGAAAAACTTGTTATAAAACGTACATCTAATTTGTTTTCTTTTTGTCTATCTGTTTACATACATATCTAACGATATCTCTCTATCAAAACTTCTCTAAATGTCTATTTATTAATCTGTTTATTTATTTATCTATAAATATATCCATTTCTCTATCTATCTATCCATCTCTACATTATTTAAACTTGAGAACTTCTTTACACACTATAAAATTAATGAAAGCTCTACCGGTTTCGAAAGGATGTGGTCTTTCTTCTTCAGGTGCAAAAATAATTTCTACATTATATATCTTTTTCATATGTAAAATAGATTATGTAATTTATAAAACATTATTTACAACTCTAAGCACGTCAATTGTTATTACATTATTGTAACTGCTTCTGCTGTTGGAGTATTGATTTAAATTTAAAAGAATGTTCAAATCAAGTTGCTTTTTATTTAAATATCGTGCAATTATTTTCTACTTAATTGCTTTCGGATTTAAAAATATATTCCATCATACATTTTGTATTACTAAACAAATTAAAAATATCTTAAGAAAATTTATTATAGAGAAATGCAAAAAAAATAAAAATAAGTAAATAAATAAATAAATAAATATGAAATTATAAAGACAATGTATATAATGCATGAAAGCATATATATTTTCAAAAATAAATATTTTAAGGGAAGAAGGACAAATATTAGAAAATATATATATATATATATATATATAAATTTAAAAAAAAAAAAAAAAAAAAAAAACACCAATGGTAAAAAAGACATAATATATCAGCTGTCTATACCGTAACATATTTTTCAAAAAGTGTATAAATTACAAAATGACAAAAAAAATCTAATATCTTAAAAAAAGTTAAACTTAGTAAACTACTTTATTTTAATTTTCTTGTGTAAAATTGTTAAAATATAATCACAGAAATTGTCCATAAAGTTTATTTGTTTATAATTTTTATTAAGAGAATGTGAAAATTTATTTGATTGCAGACCAATAATAAGGTGACATATATATGTTCCCATTAAATATAATAAGTGTATAAAATATTACTATTATCCAACTGTAAAGATATTTTTTATTGTAAATAAATAAGAACCAAAAACGTAATAATTATGATATAGTTAATTATAACATCACTAATTTTGACATAATTAAATATGGAATTTCCTTGATACAATTTTTCCGAAATTAGAAAACTGATTTCAAAATACGAATTGTCCTCCGAATTAAACGGTACACTATAAACTGTAAAATAGCTAGGCTAATGAGCTTAACCTAGGTTAAACCCAGACACTTTGCGTCTACTACTTTGTACATCAGAACTTTTTCGACTATTAGTGAGTTAGTGATCATTTCGATAAAATATTTCTTGCATACATATAATGAATTAAAAATCATATTTACTTAAATAAACAAAGTTATTATTTCTTTTTTCGTTTCAAATGTACTAGCTTACCTGATCTATGTCAGCTAAAATCTGTTTAATTACCGAAATTTTGATCTTCATTTTCTGTACTCATCTTTATGAAATGCAAATATGTTTAAGGCAATTTGTTGATAATAGATAAAAGAAATCATTGACTTAGAAGTAATATATTATATTCAGCTTACAATATTACTATATGCTTTAATTAGGATCACCGCGGATATTCCTCCCTTTTAAACATTATTTTCATATTAGATAATGACATATTGAAATAATGTGAAATCAATAATGCATTTTATTCCAATGTCTCTTAAAAGACTTTGAATAGTTTGACTATTTGAAACCCTTCCTTGGCTAATCACATTATTATCTATAAGATAATGCTGAAGAATATTGTGGAGATAAAAGGATTTTGCTGTAGGAAGAATATTATTTGAGTGCCTCAAGTATAATGAGGATTCTAATTAGGACATTTCATACAAATGTCTCTCAATACATTATGGATATAAAACTCGTTGTCTAAAATGATGATTAGTATTTTTATGCTGAAAGATTTTCTTGTAATGATATAGTGAATTATAAGTTTTCTTATTTATAATGAGGTTAACGTAGAGGCTAATTAAATAAATTAGAATCATGCATGGATCGCTCAGAAGCCAATGCAGTTAGATATATTTTATTTGTTTATTGTATAAAGTTTAATAAAATAAAAATATACTATTTAATTATCTTATAATTTATTTACTGTTCTTTTTTCTAACTTTTTTTTTATAATTTTCTCATTAAATTAATAGATTCCAAATTTTAAAGTTAATGTATTTAAAAAATCAATTTTCTCAATTTCATTTTTCTGTACATAAACGAATTCACTTTGGAGCTATTCATATATTGTCCGTGAAGTTTAAAACTAATGTATGAAAATTATAATTCAGTCTAATGTTGGAATAAAAATTATAAATATATGTAAATATAAGAGGTAAATTTGTTCATCTTTATTAAGAACTACTTTCTTTAAATTATTTCCTTTCTTCAACTAAATACATATAGTTTGAAAAAAATAAATTCCTTTAGTTGAAAACAGGTTTTAAAATACATTTTGATGTGTAAGAAATTGAAAAAAAAATTCCAATGCATCAAAGAGAAATTAAGGAAAAACAAAATGTGAAATACTTTTCCACTTGAAAGTAAATTAATAATGACATAAATACATAAACTAATCATGAAAATTTTCTTTCAGATTTACATGATCATTTCACTAATTTCAGAAAAGATAGTTTATATAAATGAATTTAAAATTATTGACTGAATTTAAACATAAAATTTTAATAAAATGTTTTTATGGTAAAAGTGTATGTTTATAGTATAGCTCAGTCACTTTTATGAATACCACTACTTATATAAAGCAATTTTCTGATTTATTCCATCGAAGAAAGCTAGGTTTGGTAAATATTTCTTTTAAAAATGGGGTATTGAATGTTGTAACTGCGGTGAGTCCTGTATTACTTAAATAAGTAAGCATTTTTAACAATAGAAGGCACTTGCTGCAGATTTCTGTGTTATTTCAGGGTGGAATTAAAAAGAAAAGTAAAAAAAAGGTCCTTTTTTTTCCCCTGTGCAATTATACCTTAAAAAAATCTGGAGTGACTCCACTCGACTTTCCGAACATTGAGTAATTAACAGTTTTCTAGATAAAGTAAAGAAAGAGCAGTTGTTAAACAAACAAAAGAGAGAAAACCATAATAGAGTGTTTGAGTATTTTTCTCCATCTATTACACGTTGTTTTATTTAACGCTACTGAACTTTGAGCCCATAGATCATAATGACAAAGAAATTTTCGTTGTGTCCCTGTAAAAACCTAAAAATGTTAGATTCACCAAAATGCTTATAGTTAGTGCAACAGTGATTTATAATACTCATATAAATTTTCAGCTCAATTCAATAAGGCGTTTAGATGCTATCGTACTTTTAAAAATTTAGTCCCATAGGCCATAATGATAAAGAATTTTTCTTTGTGTCCCTGTAAAAAAACTATAAGTGCTAGATTCTCCAAAATCTATACAGATTGAGTATTTGTGATCTATAATATGTGTATAAAATTTTTGCTCAATTGAATAAGGCGTTTAGATGCTATCGCACTTTTAAGATTTTGCTCCCATAGGCCATAATGATAAAGAATTTTTCTTTGTGTCCCTGTAAAAAAACTATAAGTGCTAGATTCACCAAAATCTATAGGGTTCGTACTATGGTGACTTACAATATGCGTACCAACTTTCAGGTTAATCGAACGAAGCGTTTAGACGCTAGCGTGTTCACCCACAGACATACACACATACACACATACACACATACACACATACACACATACACACACACATACATACATCATCGTAAAAATAGTGAAAACGGACTCAGGGGACCTCAAAACGTATAGAAACATCAAAATCTCGAATTCGGATTTTTGACATGATTACAATACTTTCCTCACTATAGTGTTCGGAAAGTAAAAAATGCTCAATGAGGAATAAGCGAAACTAGTTATTATTTGGATGAAAAAAATAATGGCAATTTGTAGTGCTCAGTCCACTTATTTGGAATCTTGGAAACCTCTGGACGGCCATTACCTATTTGGACTAGGCAAGTTTAAAGGGTTTGACACCGTCCATAGGGGGTGATAAACGCCATATCACCGCATGACGACCGACTACTCTGTGAGCTGCTAAAGCATCCCATGCAAATGAGCTGTGTCCGGAGGAGATAGGATGAGACTTCTAACAGTTGACTCCTATTATATAGATATGACTTTGACATTGCAAGCGCACAGAACACGCACCATGGTGTTGGAATTTTGAAATAGGAGCAGACCTAGCTAAGAATATAGAGAAAAAAAAACTATTTGAGAATGATGGAAGAACAAATATAATTTAAGAAAAAAAAGGGGGGGGGGGAGGAATTGCGAAGACACTCCTGCTTGGAGACTGATAAATGACGAAAGAAGCTGAGAAATTATGGCCTGGGGGAAAATAAAAACATGAATGGAGAATTCTGTAATTCATACTGAGGGGAAAAGAAAAACGTAGTGATGTGCTTAACTTAATTTATATACAGAGTTAGGCGTGGCAGATGATTAAAGAAAGAATGAAAAACGTGTTATGCACAGAAGTTACTGAAAAGAGAAGAAACAAAAAAAGGTACCATCTCAATTTTGATCCACCACGGGGGATGGTGCCCTGCGTTGGAAGTCTGACGAACTTATTACGACCGCATCAGGCACTTTACAATACAGCACAGGTTAAAGAGGATCAGACACCGCCACATCCTCAGTTCCAAATGGAACGAACATAATATAGCATCAACACAATCTTATATAATAAACATAAAATAATTGTGAACCAAAGAGAAAAATTAAGGGGAACTTAATATTTAAAAAAAAAAAGGGTTCATAAATAACTCACACATAACTAGAATTAAAGGATAACAGGAGGAAACAAAAGAAACACAATACAACATAATGCAAAATAATAAAACAAATAATAGTTAGAGTTATTCATTTAAACAAGCATATTAAAATGCTGATACGCCGTATGCCTTCTCTCAGATTATTTCTTTAAGTATTCGACTGGTGAAGTGCCGTACTATACCTTTTGGATGGAAAACAATTTACTTAGTGTTTCTGAAACTTATGGAATTATCTTACAAAAATATTATTTTTCATATTTTATAAACCGCTTTTCAGTGCATTTTACTCATAAAAACTTTCGAAAACCTAAATTTGGATGAAAATGAAATGCGTTGATTTTAAGAAAATCTATATCTAAAATTTAGGAAAATCAAAATATGAATACTAAAAACTAAAAACTATATCTTAAGCATGCGTTCACTACAAAATATATTAAATCATTTTTTTTATTAATTAATTAATTTATTTATTTACTTTTACATATCATCTTTAGTTACTGGTGAGATTCTATACCCATTAAAACATAAACCTTATTTTTTATGGGGATAAAACTTTTCGTATACTTTAAAAATATTACCATTCATCTGCTAAAGAAAAATAGTCTTAAAAATCTCATGTCTCAGAATAAAATATTCGCTTTTCTATCAGGTTTTGAAAAAATTATAAAAGGTATATTAAAAAAAAAAAAAAAAAAAAAAAAAAACTGAAATTTTAATTAAATTATAATTTAAATGAATTGCTTTCTTGTGTGCTTTTGACATTCGGCTGATTTTTTAAACATAATTTGTACTGGCTAGACATGTTCTTTAAGTACAAGGCTTATGTTTAATATAAAAATGATAATAATTTATATAAAATAAAAGTTGGAGAATAAAAGTAATAACAATGAGTTTTCTTATATAACTAAATATAAATAACTTTCATTTGTTATTCATCACTTCCAAACATTTTTCTGGACATCTATAAGGAAATTTTGTCAGTTCGTTCATTTTCATGGTTTCATCAGACATGTATATAAGATAAATACTTTTTTTTTTTTTTTTTTTTTTTTTTTTTAAATAGGAAAAATGTTAATGTTAACAGTTTAAGTTTTCTCAGAGTTTTTATCTCAAATAGAAATTAAAAGCGGCATGTCAAGATTTAAATTCTCCTAATGCAGTTGTTTGTAATTAGTATATTATTGGAAAGCCGGGAAATAAGTGTATTTTTAACAACAATATAATAAATTGTGGAAAAATTTTACTTTTATCCCTACAATCTCAGTCGAGCACAAAAGTTCTCGTAAGATAATTCGAATCGAAAAAATAAATAAATAAATAAAGTTATGTGAAGAAATATAACAAAATTAGCGAATTTTATCAATTAATCTAAACTCTTCAGTAATTTTGCTAATCGCCAATTTTCTTGAAAAAAAATACTGGCATAAGATTTAATCATATGTAGTATCTAACTAAAATATTACCTGCTGAGTCGCAATAGATAAGCTAGAAAAAGTTATTAAAAATGGAAGCATGTCTTCAATATTTCCGAAAAACCGCCTGTTTGGCGACTGCATTCTTGCGAATTTCATTGCAATGAAGATTAAATAGATGTATATGTTTTTTTTTCTTCTTTTTGATAGCCAAACGAACTCCATACACCGTTGAGCACTTGAGAATTCAGAATAGATTAACAAAAACTAATTTTTTTTACCAGATTTCGAGTTACATAGTCGAAATTCTACGTAACATTTAACATTTCAATTAAATAAGCAGTGTCAATGACAATTGCGAGTTCATTAACGCCAAGTTTTTAAAAACGACATTAAAATATAAAAAATATGATCAGATTGGTTGGTTGGGTTTTACGTCGCACTAGTGCTGCGCCGTGGGCAATTGGCGACGGTCTTGGGACTCACCTCTAGATATGATCCGTACACAAACTATCACATTTCTGATCCTCCTCAATATATTATTAGGAGTTTTACATAAATTTAAATAAAATAAAACATATATTAAAACACAAAGCTTTTTTTTTTTTTTTTTTTTTTTTTTTTTTTACTAAAATGAAAGCATTTCAAATCCGAACGCATTTTTCTTATAAAGACATTGGACAGTACAAACCTTCGACGAAAATACAACTCCACAGAAAATGAGTTGTGTGGGTTCAATATCTCATTTGAGCTGCACAATGAACAATTGGAGACGATCTACGAATCTACCCTAAATTTCGTTCTGTTTGTTGTTTGTGTTTAACATCTGGAATACACTTCTGGTGGATGATTCGGAGCAGGTGATACATGGTTGCATTCTATGTATGTTATTTATTTTTAACCTATGTATATCCTATTTGTATGCTTGACTGGACATTCCCCCTGTAAATTTCATCGAGATGAGGACATATACCACACAACAGGATTACAATACGAAAAACTAAACAAAATACCCAAGGACAGCGAGAGAATCGAACCCATTCTTCAATACTCGAAGGCTATTAGCGAGGGGGACATACTCTGCCACGGAAGACCTGCATTCATCATAACGATTATTTTTAAAACAACAAGATTTCGTAGTCAATAATTCTATAATATCCCCTATGAAATTCTAATGCATATTTTTACAAACATTTAACATTATTATTCGTAAACTTATATAAAATAAACTGCCTGAAGTGTAAGAAGCCATAAAGTAGTTGTTATACACATGTTTATCAAATTTTAAATAATTCCCTGCGAAAAGGATCAGAATTGTAATAGCGCGCCTACAGATAATCCGTAGGAATGTATCTCAGGCTGTCGCCAACTGCCCATCACATAGCTGTAGAGCAAATTGAAAACTACTCAACCTCAAACATTTAAAATATTTTAGTTTTGATTTATTTATTTCAGTATTAATTTCATTCAAATATTCTAATAATAAAATGTTCAATCAAATATTATAATTCAGGTTAATTTTTAAATCGTCTGCAAATTTATATAAATGCACATACCGAGAACTTCAAACGTTAAATTACTCCCTATTACATGTAATCAGGAGAAATTTAAAAATCTGAAATTGAAATTACGTTATTTTAAATATATGCAATAATGAAACATTACATAAAATAATTGAAAATATTAGACCTAACATAAAACATAACGTCTCATTTTTTAAATAGAAACTTCTAGATTTCAAGAAATATGTTGCGTTTTGAGTGGATTTTAACGTCGCACTATAGCTACATAGTAGGAAATTGGAGACGGCTTTGTCTTCATTCCTAGGGATGTTCTGGAGACATGCCATCTTAATTTTGATCCTTCACGGAGGAGATGTTCTCCTTCATTCAGTAACCCCTATAGCGATAGAAAATACCACCTTCCAATCTCTAAGTTCCTTGGCATCATGGAAGGAAGGTTAATGTGATTTGGCGATGCCTTTTTCGTATTTGGCGTTCAAAAGGCAAAGTTTATTAATTTTTTTTCGGCTTTCCTGTTATGATTCAGCAGCTGATTTTTTTACCAGTGTATTACGTGCAGCGTAAACTATTTTCTCTAATTTTTTCAAGAAAATATTTGATTAGCACTTGAAAGAGTTCCTTTGTAAGTAATATCTCAAAAAATTACACCAACTTATACTGAAAATATATCGGATAACATTTTTCTTACAGTGATTTTCCTTACAGGTAACACTTTTCTTACTATACAAACATGCAATTTTCCTCAAAGTTAATGATCAGTCTTATATGATTCTTCTTACATGGGATATTTAATTAGTGCCACTCATTTAAACCGAAGACATTGCGTAACGAGTTACTGAAAAGAATTTCTCTCGTGCGAAATATAAGTAGTCAGAAATTAATTTCTAACCTATCTAATTCACAATTAAAAATTGAAGAGAGTTAATTGAGTCCTTTGCCGCTTTGTTTGCAGCACTCGTGCCTAATTTGTTCACCTGAAGAAGGGTCATGTCTTCTTTCGAAAAGAAACAATGATTAAGAATTCTTGCATTTTATGGTTTTTATTCTAAGTTTTGTATTTATTGATTTTGAACGCCAGTTCTATGAAGAGCTCTGATAATTAGCTGAAATATCTTTACAGAAACTTCGATAAAAATGAAAGAACATATTTACTTTATAACATTAGCATTACAAATTAGTTGTTCGTACATATCCTAAAAATACAATAATACAATCACACTACAACAATATAAGTTTTTAAACTGCCATGTAAACAAGCACTATTATACAGGCTCGTACCTGCATATTAGAAAATTCGAATTTATGACTAATTTTAAGATTAAAATTTATTACGATATCTATCATTTATATATATATATATATATATATATATATATATATATATATATATATATATATATATATATATATATATATATATATATAATTCAATAAATATGGAAGAATGTCTGTGAACTCTTATTGTAAAACTGGCCTCTGAAGCAAAGAGGATGAATAATGGATATTTTGTAAGTGTCCTTAATGACTATTTAAATTTAAATATAGCCAACATTTATAAAGCCTAATTTAAAATATTAGAAGAAATTTTTATAAAACGAAAATAAATGTTTTTATTCATAAATGTTAATGTACAAAAATACTTTTATTTCATCTTCTAAAAAACAGTAATTAAGATTTAAAGCATCGTTTGGCAATAAGATTAGGGAATAAGAATAAGTCCGAGGAATAAGTATAAAATCTGTAAATATACTCTTTTAAATATCTTAATAGAAAACCAACAGAAAGGTTGTCCACAGGGCTCGTGTCTCGGCCCGGTCCTGTGGACACTCATTGCTAATAACATACTGAATTCTATGAGCTCACAAGGCTTTGAATTATTTGCATTTGCGGATGACTTCACGTTAATTCTCTCGGGCAAACGCAGAAAAGATCTGGAGACCTTAGCTCAGGATGCCTTCACTGCTTTTTCCCAGCTGCTCAAAGACCTAAACCTTCAACTTTCACCCAATAAAACTCAATCTTTAACTTTCTCCAAACCACGTATACTGAAGAGAAAGCCGACGATGAGTTTTGAGGGCAAAAGTGTAAAACATGTCGATCACTTGAAAATTTTAGGACTAACAATAGACAAAAACCTTAACTGGATTGAACATTTAAACTCACTTAAAATTAAACTTATTATACATTATCATAACTCGTGCAAATTAATGGGTAAACAATGGGGTATTAGCACCAAAATGTTAAAAACATGGTATCTAACAATAGTGGAAAAAATCGTTACTTATGGGGCAGGAATCTGGGGAGGTAATCTTTCAAAAACAGCTATAGGAAAATTAAATTCATTGCAAAGGATGTTCCTCTTGCAACTGTCACGGGGTTATAAAACTATCTCCACTGATTCCCTCCACGTCATCACCGGTGTTCCTCCTTTACACCTCACTCTGAATTACGAATACAACAGAATAAACGTACTACAGCTAAGAAACAAAGACTTACAGAAAATCCTATTTCCAGATGAAGAAATTCAACTCAAAATGGGCAGCTGGTTCATATACCCAGCAGAGGACTTTACGCATGCATTAATTAATACTAACATTAACTCCTTCTCTCCTACAGCCCCTGTGGCGATATATACAGATGGATCTAAGACAGACCATGGTGTGGGTGCCGCATTTTGCGCCTTTGTTGATGGGGTCTTGGTTCATCAGTGGTCCTCTAGGCTTTGAACTGTAACACTGTTTTCCAGGCTGAGATTTTCTCTATCAGCCAAGCAATTTATTGGTCAATTTCCTATTTTACCAATTCGAAAATTTATATCTACAGTGACAGTTTCTCAGGTCTTCAGGCTCTGGCTCGCCACAGGAGTAACCATCCTATTATTCAGAAAATCAAATTAGATCTCCTGTCTAAGCCCGAGACTTTCTCTTTAGCTCATGTCTCCGCTCACAGGGGCGTCGCGGCCAATGAAATGGCAGATCTCTTAGCAAAAACTGCCACTAAAAAGGAAGCAGTGGATTTCGTTCTGGCCCTCCCCCCTCTTACATCAAAAGATATCTTAAAGCACGACTAAAGAAAGAATGGCAGCTATACTGGGATACATCTCCTAAAGGTAGATTTACTTTTAACCTCCTCCCAAAAGTGTCAAATTATAACTTTGACCTTTCCCCAGCCATAACAGCCTTCTTAACAGGCCATGGCCCGTTCAAATCACATCTTTATAAATTTCATTGCTCGCGCACTCCACAATGTGAGTGTGGCGCTGAGGGTAATGCAAATCATTACTTTTCCTCATGCCCACTAACTCTTAATTGGCGTATCCTTAACCCACCTATTAAACCTAACGACTGGTTTTTTAATATCGTTACCCGGCTTCCCCTACGTCAGAAACTAACCAGAATCTATAACTTCATAATGCATCTTTCCAATTTGACCAACTAATTTTTCAATCTTCCAAGGCAGTTACCAACTTTTCTCTGGGAGGTCCATATAATTTTTCATCACAAGCTTTTCCATGCGAGGGAGCAAGGCTCCGTTCTTCTTTTTTTATTCTTGTTACCTTGTCGCCCACTGTCGTGTAAAAGCTCCGCTTTGGCGACCTTTTTTTTTTTTTTTTTTTTTTCTTTTCCCTGTTTATGCAATAAACAACGGAGGAGGTTTAACCTTTAGACACGGGCTCTTTTGAATCACCACAGTGCCATCGGAGCCCCTCTCTAAAGGTTAAAATCGCTGAAAACCGCTGGATAGTGGTGAGCGGCCACCTTCCGTCTTAGAATCTTAGAATATTACCGATCATAATATAAATAAATAAATAAATAAATAAATAAATTTTAGTTTACAATTACGTATTAGCTTATATATATGTGTGTGTGTGTTTGAAGTATATTTGATAATTTATAAAATTCTGACAGAAAGTATTTATTTCTCAAAATGTATAATAAAAAACAAATCGAAATAATTCCATCCATAATAAACAGTCATCAAGAAACTTTAGATTCTACATGAATTGATGTTGACATAACTTATCTCATCTTTCATTGAGAAGTCCGTATTATGTAATGAAAGTGAAAAGAATCAGAAAATATAATTATTTTTCTGATTAATTGAGCTCTTAAGTCAAAACCACCAATCATTTTTAAGTTTAATTTATTTTCAGAAAATTATCCTCTGTAATACATCGCCTGTGATGAAAGATATGTCAAAAAAACTGTGATTCGTATTCTTCATAACTAAATGAATTTTTAATACTCAGTTTACTGACAGAAAGCAAACATTTTGAAAAGCATTAATTTTAATTTGCCATAAATCTTGGATTTGTTTGAGTACGATTTTTTTTAATATGAACAACTATTTGAATAATATTTTCGAGAATATGATATGTTTATCAGTTTTCGACGAAACAAGCATTATTTTTATGTTGTACGTATTATTCATAAATACATATATATTTTTATTCATTTTGACATATTTTAGAACAAACAAAGGAAAATCAAAAATCTCCGTTTAGTATTTAAATTTTTAAAATCTATTTACAGTGCGTTGCATGAATATAAACGCACTTTAGCTTTAAGAATTAGAATGGTATGGAAGTGTAACAAAAAAAATATGAATAGGAGACACTTGATGCAAACTGCATGTGTATGATTCAAGAAATGAAAATACGAGTCAAAACGATGAAAGACCAATATGGTTTTTTAGAAAATAATTTTATTGAATTTATGACAAAAATACATGTTGCATGAATTTAAACGCACATGTAAAAAATAAATAACTGAGTAACAAATACTGTATCTAATACTTTGTAAAGCAACCATGGGCTTCTAGAACAGCCAGTAAACGCCTTGACATTAACTGATATAGTGGCATGAGGTCATACAAGCCGATTGTCTTCCAAGCTAATAGAATGGCAGATTTTAGTTCATCTTTCGTGTTAAACTGCTTTCCGTTTACGTAAACACGGCGAACCAAAATACCCCATACGTTCTCCATTATGTTTAAATCGGGGCTTTTTGAGAGCCAATCCAGAACTTTAATTTTATTGTCACGGAACCATTTCTTACGATATGTGCTGTATGTACAGATGCAAAATCTTGCTGAAAAATATAATTTCTTCCTTGTGAGCATCTGCACATAATCTACAGAGTTCATAGTGTTCCCCACGAACTCTAATTCGAAAGTCCCTTTAAAACCCATGGCTGCCCACACCATGACAGACAAACCTCCAGATTGACGTTTCGAATAGTACATTTCTTCGGTTCTCATATCGTGCCAGTAGCTATAAATCTGTCCGGGCTATCGAGATAAAACTTTTTTTCATCTGGGAAGATGACTTTTTCCCAATTTAGTCGATCTAGAATCCATTTTCTTGCCCATTCCAACCGCATATGTTTGTGCTTTTGAGTGAGGGGTGATTTCACCTTCATTTTCTTAAATTTAATTAATGTTGCAGCTTTGATAGTTCTCCATATGGTTGTCCAATGAACACTCAGCTTGTATTGAGCCTTTATCTTAACACAAGAAATATTTTTATTCTTTGCAGAGTTGCATATTCGACGTTTGTCGTAACTGGTGAGATTTCCTGTTCGCTTCTTATACGCTTTTTTTCCTATAATTTGCTCCTTTCTTTATATAATTTCGCACAACATTCTCACTTCTTCCGATTCAACGCCCAATTTCACGATTGCTAAAGTCTTTACCACGCATAAAGTCGATTTTCATCCTCTCGTCTACTGTCAAAGTTTTCCCTCTTGCTATCCTGAAAAAACTCCGTAAATTTTGCACTCAAGCATTAAAACTGTTTTTAGAGAACTTTAGCAACACGATTATAAGTGTTTTAATTTAATTCCTGTGGATCTGTTAAATTTTAAACGCAAAATACAGAGTGCGTTTAATTTCGCGCAACAAACGAAAAACAGCGAAAAATAAGAAAATGCTTAAACACTCATTTACATAAGCTTGCATGAGCCTAAACATGCGTGCTGAAAGCAACTTATTTAATTGTTAGTCATATGCAATAACTGTTAGTCACATTCCTTCTTTTAAAAATTTAAAAATTCTATTTCTGATTATTGGAAAAGGTGCGTTTATATTCATGCAACCCACTGTATAAATAGGCAAGCATAAAATTTGTAGTCCCTTTTCAACATATTAATTATGGGAGTAGAGGGTTGAAAATGGTATCATTCGAAAGGTATGGTTAGCCAGATGCTGCGAATACAAAAATTATTTTCTTACGATGTCAAGAAGGTATTTAAAAGTACTTTTATTTTTTATGCATTTTCCCCCATTTTTCCCTTTTATACACGTATTCCTTTACATTAAAAATTACCTAAAATTGGAAGTTGTTAAATCTCGCAATTTCATATCGTCCATTGGATTTTTTTGTAAATGATTATTAAAAATTAACGGAAATTATCTCCCGATTTTAATTCCGATATTTGTGTATAGTTATATATAAGTTACAGTCTACATGTGGTAGATTGAGTTATTTTTGCTGTAAAATTGATAAAATTTTAATTTAAAATTAAAAAACTGTAGAAAAAAAATGGCAAACTTCCAGTTTTGATTGTAAACATAAACATTTCATTTCAAAGGGTGATATTTACACATTAAATACCAAACTAATATAGTAAATAAAAGAAAAATGGTAAATATTCTATCATAATTTGAAGTTAAATTTGTTTCCAAATGTCTAAATAAAGTATCTGATATAATATACTAATATGTTGCAGCGAAAGATATTTGATATCTGTCGTTCTTGACAGAAAAAAAAAATCGCCAAATTATCTGGCGAACATATTTAATTCCTTTCAAAAATCATGGTTATTTTAACAACGTATATTAAGAGAGCAATCAATAATATGAAACAATATTTCATACAACAGACATTACGAAAATATACATCTGGTATGCATATTTTCGTATAACGTTTTTTGATCGCCAAGTACAAAAAACGCCAAGGACGACATAGTTTTGAAATTTAAAATTAAAATTTTGTCAATTTGACAGCAAGATAACTTAATCTAGCACATTTGCATGATAATTAATTTATAATTATATCCAAATATAGGGATTAAAATCGGGAAATAACTTTCCTCAATTTTTAATATATTTTTTACAAAAAATTCAATGGACGATTAACATAAAGAATCTTTTACTTAGCCCCATCAACGGAGAGTGACGTGTCACACTTCGCTTGCGTATATATTTTGCATCAGTAAGAAAAAAGTAGAAGGTATAGAAAAACTTTTGATTTCCGGTTTTCGATAAATTTACATGTTTTGAGATTTCCTTGCATTTCAATTAACTTAAATCGACTACTTATTTTTAAAAAAGTTTATTTATTTCTAACTGCTGCATGTACGACGATACGGAAAAATTTTCGATTTTCGTTGAATTTACACGTTTTGAGATTTCTTAGCATTTCAGTTAATTGAAATTGACTACTTATTTTTAAAAAGTTGATTTATTATTCTTTTCTCTGCATACATAAGAAGAAAGTATAAGATTCAGAAAAATTTTATATTTTCGGTTTTCGATAAAGTTACACGTTTTGAAATTTCCCGAACTTAATTCGACCATGTTTGCAAAATATCTTTCTTTTTGAGTTCAAACACTGTACTTTATGAACCAATGGAATTGATTTAACAAAATTTGATATTTGTTTGGACTTTGGTTTGATATGGTACCGATTAGATTTTGGGTTGTATCACCCAACAAGGGGGTTTTCACGTTGCAATTTTCTCTCATTTCAGGAAAGACTCAACATCTACACAGAGAAATATATTAAGTAAAACTCTGCTGATTCAGTTACAGTGCATATCGGCAAACAATTGCCGCAGTTGTGTTGCAATTTAATTCCGTTAAGACAAGGCAATAACTTTGCTTTGCCTTGGTTTCCAAAAAAAAATGGTCGAGTTTCGACCACTGGCCGATACTAGTATTAATAAATGTACAA
The DNA here is from genome assembly GCA_963930645.1 of Salticus scenicus. NCBI lineage: Eukaryota > Metazoa > Arthropoda > Arachnida > Araneae > Salticidae > Salticus > Salticus scenicus. The sequence goes on along the minus strand of OZ005650.1, from coordinate 110,566,046 downwards.
TTTATTTCATTTGTTTGAATGCTAAACATAGATTCTGTAATTGTCTTCACCAGTTATTAATGTGGTTAGTATTACGCCTTTTACAAAACTATCAAACTTAACCACGGATAGTTGATGAAAAAAATGTGCTGAAATGCATTTAAATGAACTAATATATACGTATTGTTACAAATTTGTGAATATTAGAAGCTATTTTTATGTAAATTCATTCAAGGAGGCTTCGTCAGGTTGTAAAATGTTAATTTTATGCATTTCTATCTTGTTTTCACGTTAAAATTACTCATTCTCCTTTAAACTATCCAGTGTAAAATAATAAAATTTCATTCAAACTCTTCTAGGATCTTAATTTTATTTTTCTAGATTTCCAGATAACCCTTTATTTTTGGTTATAACTCTATGAATACTACAAATAAAGTATACAAACTGTATACTTTTCCATAAAGTACTGTCAGTAGTTTTGATCAGTATGTTAGGTCGTCACAGTGCAAATAACTTTTTTTTTTTTGTTGTTAGTTTAAAATTTCGAGTTTTGTGCCAAGTACAGAGTATTATAGGGGAATTTTATTCCATTATTTTATTGAAAAGAAATCTGCAGTTGAAGCACACTAAATACTTGTTAAGACTTACTGTGAGCAATCTCTGTGAGAAATGCATGGAGAGACAGTTTTCGACGCTTCAAAAATAATGATTTTGATCTTACAGATAAAAAACGCTCTGACGAATTGAAAAATTTGAAGATTAAAAATTGGAAGAACTTAATGAAGACCCATGTCACACGCTAGCTGAACTTGTAATTTATTACTAACATATGACTCAACCGTTTCGAAGCGTTTCAAAACTTTAAGATTGATCCAGAAGCAAGGACATTAGGTGTTGTACAAAAAAAAAAAAAAAAAAAAACAGCGAGAATCTATCCAAGGTCCTAACAGAAAAAGTTTTACAAAATGTAGAAAATCTCGCACATATTCTATTTTATTATTATTATTTACAGTGAAAAAAAATTAAATTAATTTTTTTAAAGTTTTTACATTCTGTCATATTTTTCAATTTCAAAATCTAATCTTAAAATTTTGAGCTTCTAAAAACTTAAAAATTTAATTTAAAATAACTTTTGGTTTTTACTTATAAATAATATTCATTTCAAAACCATAAAATATGAGACTTTTCTCTCTCTCTCTCTCTCTCTGTTTTTTTTACGAAAATTTAAAAATTTTAACTTTTTTATTAAGGTAATGAAGTGAATTAATCGCTTGATTTATCCAAATTATGTAATTATTAAGATGATTTTAATTTAAATGCTTCTTATGAAATTAATCTTATTTAGGTTAATGAGAGAAGATAGCTTATCCACAAAAGCCAATATTTCTGAGAGGCACAACAAATAACCACTGCTCATATCATAAATTACGTGTCAGAATATTACTGAGAATAAGAGATTTATATAAAGATACTCAGAAGAAAGATGTCACTCATATAACAAAGACACTTTCATGTAATAGGATGAAGGACAATTGTTATATAACTACCAATATATCACTGATTAGTTCGGAATAAAAATTTCAGGAAAGAAAAAAAGAGAAATATCAGTAAATTGAAAAGGAAATATTCAAAATTGAATGATTAAATAACTCTTCTTTTAATTTTATAAAGATTTAAACTCAATTGAAATAAATTAGTATCAATGATTTTTAATATTGTACAAATTTTTGGCAACACTTTTAGTATATCTAAAAAAAAATAAGGAATCTAAAAACAAAATTAAAGTTAATATATAAGAGGATTCAATATACAATATATATATATATATATTTCATACAGCTGTAATTTTCTTCACTGAATAATATACTTATTTCAAATAAAATAAATAAACATGAAACATTTATTACTCTATAGGTACAGTCGGTAACAAAAATGTCCGAAAACTAGCAAAAATTCCTATACAAAAAAAGTACCCTAAATACGGTTTTGTTAAATAAAACCTTGTCGAATCCTGTTCTTAGTCAGTCTAAGAACAAGATTCGACAAGGATTTATTTAGCAAAACTGTATTAAGCGTACTTTTTTTATATAGGAATTTTTGCTAGTGTTCGGACACTTTTATTACCGATTGTATGTTTTATTGAATATGTGGTTTCAATCATGTCAATTTTCAACGACATGATTAAGTATCATTATATGATAATATTTTAATAATAGTTTTGTTTACATTTTAAAATTAATAAAACATAATTTCATCGTTGTGCACAAATTACTAAACCAAAATTTCCCTATGATTTTAAAACATTTTATTGGTATTGTTGCGTACTTGGTGTTTGTGAATTGTCTGAGAATGAAAGGCGAATCTTGCAGACGCTTAAAAGTTTATTTACAGAAAATTATAGAAGATTACAGGTCTGTAAACCAATTATCAACTTCAGTTTCACTACAAAACACAATTTAAAATAACAGCTGGCAACATCAAATTCACAGCATAAACTGCAGCATGACATTAACACCCAACAACGGGCTGCAGTCAAAATGTACAAGAAAACTTAGTCCAGAGCTCTTAGCAGATGATGGTTGGCGTGAAACTGACCGACTTGGCCGGATTGAGCTTCCTTTTATACCCTTTTATAAACACAAATTTTTCTGGTAACTTCTCAAGGAATCAAGAGAGATTGAATCAAGATATTGATAATAAGGATTTTCTCGTGAAGGTCGTCAAATTTGACGTCAAAGCCATTACCTGCCTTGTTAAAGCTTTTTAATGTGTTTTTTTTTTTTTTTTTTTTTTTTTTTTTTTTAAATGAGCTATTTTAAAGCAAAAACAAGCTAAAAATCTAGAAAATTAATATTTTATAACTTGACTAAGCCTACATAAATAAAGATACTAGCATACTTACATTTAAAAAAAAAAAAGATACTAGCATTTACAAATCCGTAACAATATTTTGTTCTTGCGATATAAAATTCTCATCAAATTAATAAACAACATTTTTCTGCAATTAACGCTTATCTGATTTCTAAAAGTACTATAGATTTTCACAGTTATACATTTCCCTAAAAAAGAGATTAATTATAAGCTATAACAAATGCAAAGTATAGCATCCAAATTTAATTAATTATTTATTAGATTTAATGTTAGCATTTACTTAAAAAAATTAAAAAAAAAAAAGTAAAAGTACTGATTCTTATATTATAAATAATTTTAAAGGGAAGGAAAATATTCAGTCTACGGAATATTTTGTAATAAATTTACTTAAAATAAATCTACTTAACATCCGGACTAGAATAATAATATCCATAATAATAAGCAATATATCGTAATAAATGTTATAGATAAATAAATCCTTCGAGTCGGGTTTTGTTTGTCAGGCAGACAAAACAGGTACTCCGCTTTGTTTGCGTTGCCGCTTTGTTTGAGTTACCGCTTTGTTTGCTTTACTCGTGCCTAATTCGTTTGTATGGCGAAAAGTCACAACTGTACGTTGCCGCTTTGCCTTACATTGTTCGCTTGATGAAGGGTCGTGTTTTCATTTAACCTGAAATATTTGTTGCGAGTTCTTACATTTTATGGTGTTTATTTGAAGTCTTGTACTCATCACTTTTAAATGCTAGTTCAATAGCGCTTTTTATTTATTTTATTTTATTTTATTTTATTTTTTATTTAATTAATTTATTTATTTATTTATTTATTATTATTATTATTATTTGTTAAAAACGTGAATGTTATTTAAAATATATATTTTTTAAGAGTTGTGTTTGTAATAATTTGGAAATAATCATCGTGATAAAATTTCACCGAGATTTGACAAACAGAAAGGCTTACAAATTAGCAGTATTTAGCATGAAATTACAGTTATCACAAATCGGCTTTTAACTCAACTAATAATTTGAATTTATATCAAATAGTCAACATATATATATATATATATATATATATACATATATTTTTTTTACATTTCTCTGTTATATTTAACCATAAGAAACTAAATCAAATGTGAAATGTGGTAGTTTTAAGAGTTTGAAATATTGTTTACATTTTCTTCTCCAACAGAGTACTACTTTCAAAACTGAACGTTGTGTCATTCCTGTACTTGTTAAGTAAAATACACAGTTTGTAGTAAGAAAATGACGTTTTGCATGTAGATTTTGCATATGACTTCATATTTGTTCAATTTCTTGAGCTTTTTGGTTCATAATCCGTGGGCACACTTACCCAAGAATTTTGTAGGTCGGTATTGTGAAATCATAACATTTATACTTGTAAGTACACCAAGTACACCAATTATATATATATATATATATATATATATATACACATATAAATTTTCTTTTTCTTGATCTTTTATATTTTTATTTGTTTTGGGGAATATTAAAACGTTTAAGATGAAATGTACGAGTTGAAGACGTACGGAAAAAATTGTAGCTCAGTAATGATTTCAGATATTTTAAAGATTGAAAAGTTCCAGTTTAAGGAAAATTTTCACTATCCGTAAACTTTACTTACATGTCTCTTTACGTACTGTGTTACTGAGCAACATCAGGTCAATTTTGAACTATGCAAAAATGTTGTTACTCTTACCCCAATTTCATCCTACATTCTGTGTTGAATTTAAGAAATATTATTATATTTCATCATGAATCAGATTACATTATATATTCAATCTGCAATGAACGGAAAAACTGAATATATATATGTAAATATATATATATATATATATATACAAAACATAGAATTTAAAATTGTTCTGTTATTCGTATTTTCTACTAAATGGTTTAAAACGTTCACACGACTATTTATAAAATATAGTGTTTCATCTACCTATCGTACCATGTTCATCTCCTGAATGTTCTTACAAAGTAATGGTGAGTCACATGCAATTACAAGAGCATTCAATTTTAGTGATGTGTCTGCTGACTAAGTTTGGTTCACATATTTCCCTTTGTTTTAATCTTTAACAATTTGTTTCTCTAAGAAAAAAAGTACTATTTTTTCCCCCCTTTTTTTTTATGGTTGATATATGAAACATTGCTTTTAGAATAAAATAACAGGAATCATTGTAGACCATATGCTATTTTCTAGTCCTTGAACGTAGGAAGTTCTAATTTTCATAAATTTGGCTAATTACTGTAAACCTATAATGTTATATTAAGAAACATAATATTCTTGTCTCTGTGAAAAATAGTTATTCTAAAAAAATACTAGATTAACTAGTCATTGTCTCAATCTAAAATCTTAAATTAGTTTTCGTTTGAAAATAGTTTTTTAATAAAGATACCATCACATAACTTAGCAAACAACATATATAATTGCACTTTAACAGAAAAATTTTAATAACTTAAGAAGGAAATCCAAAACTGCCTGTTTAATGAAAAATATTAAAAAATAAATAAATTTACAAAACAATAGAATAAATATATATATCAAGCAAATATATTGTTCTAATAATAGGTTAGAAAATTCTATTCCTTTTTTATGTTCTTTTAGAAAATAAATAAAATGAAACAAACTATAAGAACATTAGGTTAGTAGAATTCTTAGAGCAGTTTCTTGTATCTATTTTGTGATAAAAGGAGCTCAAACCAAAAATACTTTTCAGTATAATGTAAACATGTGTGAAGTATTAAAAAACTTATGAACAAAAAGTATACAAGATTGCTTTTATAAGTGTTATGGGCATTTGACAGAGTTATAAGTATTAGATCGCCTTTATCAGATTTATAGATTTTGGTAAAACCTCATTTATTTTTATTTTCATACGATTTAGGATTCATTTGGAAGAAAATGTAACATTCTACAGAAAAATCCTTCAAAAAAACTTAAAATCATTTGAACGTCTTGTAATAAATAGTGGTAAACAATACTAGAGTAACCTTATTTTCATCATTAAAGCTATCTCAAAGTCACAGTTATTTATTAAGCTTAATTGAAAACAAATAGGAATCTTATATATACATACATATATATATATATATATTATTATTATTATTTTTTATTATTATTATTATTATTATTATTTTTATTTTACAACTCCAATTTTTACTTTCTCTTACTCATAACTATGGTAGAGAAAGTATTGTTTCTAGGTCAATTTTTTGGAATCAAGTTTTTTTTTTTTTTTTTTTTTTTTTATACTTACACATTTTCATGTCTCCTGTATTCAAAAATCATATTTTTTGTGGTTGGTCTCTGTGTGTGTCTGTGTGACAGTCTGTTATCAGCGTATCTCAAGAGCAAGTAATAACGGAAATTCCAAACTTGGTATTCTAAATGTGCATCATATAGGGGTCCTACGCTAAATTTTTCATTGACATCAAGCTGCTCAAGAATTGAAATTAGTTTATCATAGCCAAATGGTAAATAATGCATCTAAATATTCATCACTTGGTTTTTTGTATATTTACACGTTTTGAGACTTCCTGAATACCGAAGTCAAGTTTTTAACGTTTTATCTTTGTCTGTGTCTCATTGAATAAATTAAAAATGAATAATTTCAGGCGATCCAAATGTTGTATTTAAAAGATAATATAACTTTGTTACTAGAAAAGTTGTTCAGGATTGGTAAGTTTCAAGAAATCATGCATGGAAAAGTTGCATGGATAATTTTATAAGAACTTTTGAATCTAATAACAAATTTAAATTCTATATAAATGTAGGTACAATAATGAAACAAGGGGGGGGAGGCGGGTGGTAGTCCCCCACGCATACAAATAAAGCTGTTACGAAGCCTAATTTGAATTACAATATATTAAAATCACACAATCAACTGATTGGGAAGAAAATCATATTTTATTGAAATTTATTTTTTCCGACTGAGTGAAAATAATGCCTGGACCGGGAGTCGAACCCCACATCTTTGACTCACATGTTTAAGGCTCTACAAATTGAGCTATCCAGGCCGACAACCGGTGGACATTACTCACTCAGACAACCTTTAGGCAGAAACATCTGGTCTATTATGTAGATAGCTCAACAGAAATAATCCGCATGTAAAGGAAAACACCATTAAACAATGGGAGAAAGAAATACAATATATTAAAATCACACAATCAACTGATTGAGAAGAAAATCATATTTTATTGAAATTTATTTTTTCCGACTGAATGAAAATAATGCCTGGACCGGGAGTCGAACCCCAGATCTTTGACTTAAGTCAAAGATCTGGGGATTGTAAATTACCCCGTAATCTACAATCTGTATTTATAGTGTAGCGACGCCATCAACGACATTCAAAGGGTAGATAATCCTAACTTACCAATGGACAATGCGTTAATCTTTTGTCCAGAGGTACGGCGCTGGAATGCTACCCAAATGACCCTGGTTTGAATGCAACCTATCGCCGCACGCACTTATCTTCATTGGCGAACACGGACGCTCTTAAGCAACGAGCTATTAACTTCGCTATATCGCAATAGATGACAGCACCAAAAAAAAAAAAACTGTCCGAGCAACAAAGTCTGTGAAACGCTGTACTCACAGCACAAAGGCTGTCACGCCCCACGCCATCAACTCGCCACATCGACAAACACAAGTGCAGACAACTGACTCCTTCAACTTGGCAAAATGGAGCAACTGACAGCACAATCTGGTAATCGCTACCATCTACAGCAGTAAATATCGCTCGTACGACGGCGTACTCTCTAGGAGCAGGAGTACTGTAGCGACGCCATCAACGCCATTCAAAGGGTAGATAATCATAACTTACCCAAGGACAATGAGTTAACCTTTTGTCCAGAGGTACGGCGTTGGATTACTAAGCAAATGACCCTGGTTCGAATACAAACAATCGCCACACGCACTTATCTTCAATAGTATTAAATTTCAGGGTAAGAGAAAGTCCTGTGAGTGGCACATCAGATTATTTATTTTATATCGCACTCATAAATGAAAATATTCAAAATCTCGTATATAACAGAAATTATTTAATCCTTTTCAAGAATTTTTTTTGTTATAGGGCATATTTTATTCTAAAGTTCAAATTAAAATATGTATAGAAGTTTAATGTCATATTCTAACTAATATTACTATAAAAACAAATATAATTAAGTAATTTATTATTTAAAAAATATAATTCAGCAATACCTTTGGTATTAATAATAAGATTTTCTAAGAGGCCCGTTTTTATGGTAAGCGGAATTACGTATAATTGCTGGTATGCCACAAGTGTCATTACGGAAATATTCGACCATGTTAATATTTATTTTTAAGTATTTAAAATGGCACCGATGTCTGAGAATTCTGCTGACTGTAAAATACGATATGGAATTTTTTTCCTTAATGCTGAAGACGTAAAAGCAACTGAAAATCATCATCAGATTAGTAAAATGTACGGGGACAACATTATGAGTGATGGAATAGCGACAAAATGGCTTAGAGCTTTTAAAAATGGCCGCACGGATGTTAATATTGAAGCGCGAAGGGGAAGATCGTCTGTCATTACAGGTGATTTGGTGCAGAGAGTTATTAAAACAGAATAGACACGTTTCAATTTCGTGTCATTTATTTATGTTTTTCCTCGGGTTTCTCGTAATGTTTTGTAAGAAATTTTTATGCGAACGCTTGAGTTATTTAATGACTTATTATTTTATATACATTCAATTCTCTATAGAACAAATAAGTTATCCCAATTTCATAAAAATCTGAGGGTGATCAGGTTTTCAGCTGTGTTGTTTTGAAATGGAATGACCCGAACGAAAAAAAAAAATCTTGTCAAAATACTTAATAAATAATCTGGTGTGTCACTCACACGACTTTCTCTTACCCTGAAATTTAATACAATAAATACAGGTTGCAGATTAATAGGTAAGATAACGAGTACTGTTACGTAAACCTATGTTAAACAATTCATATTAGGCTTCTGAAGAGTTTTATATGATAATTAGTTCTGTGTGAGGGGGGCTACCGCCCCCCTCAACCCCCCGTTTCATTAATGCACCTACATTTATACAGAATTTAATTCGGTTATTAAAAAATAATTCTCTTTTTTTAAAATAATTTATTAAAATTATTATTTAAAAAATATATCTTTCATGATAATGCAGACGATTTCCATATTAGAGAAGTAGTATAACACCAAATATCCAAAAAAAAAGTCCATTTTATTCTCAAAATTAAAAAAAAGAAAAAAAAAAAAAGTACGAAAAGTTTTTTTTTTTTTTTTTTTTTTTTTCGTTAAAAGTAAAAAAAAAAAAAAAAATCGATAACTTTATTTTAAATTATCGCAGATCGATGGTTCAACCATTCGTTTTAAATGTATTGGCGAGCTCTTTTGAAAGATACCCATCATGAAAATTTACTCCCCTCGAGGGGGGACTTCCCCCCCAGGGGGGAGGCGAGGCTCCCACATACACAAAAAATTTTCCCAGTTAACTATCTCTATTACAAAATATATATATTCGTTTCATTTGGTTTAGTGCAGTCTATAGACGTTAAACTCTACTTTCCTGCAATTACCCCATAGACGTAATGTATTAGAATTATCTTGATTGTCCCTGTACACAAACCATTAGCTTGATCTTAACGAAAAGCTTACTGTAGCATCCCTATATGATACACATTTAGAATACCAAGTTTGAACATTCTGCCATAATTTGTTTTTGAGATATGGTGATAACAGGCAGACACACAGACATACACACAGACCATTTGCTAAAAACATGATTTTCGTATTCAGGGGACCTCAAAACTTGTAAATATAACAAAATCTCGCGTTCGAAAATTTGACCCAAAAACTTTCTCTACCTTATGGGTAAGAAGAGACAGTAAAAAGTAAAAAGTGTTATGCTACTGAGAAATGTCTGATATGTAACCACAAACTCCATAGAAAATTAAGCTATAGAAAAAGAAATTGAGAAAATTAACAATTTATCCTCCAATAGATTTAGAAAATTTCCACATCTAGCATTGGAGTTTTATTAAGAAAACTGTATCAGTTAATAAAATATATATATATTTTTTTAACTCTATCAAATAATAATTATTGCTTAAAAAACAGATAGCTCAAATTAGGAAATAATTTAATAAGTTTTTGAGACTTGGAAGTACGTTCCTTGTAAATACCTACTTTAATTTGCACCAAACTTTCTTTAATAAAATCTTGTCATGAAAATTTATTAATTCAGTAAATCATTAATATTACATATAATTAATATTTATATTTTTACATAAAATAAAAGTATATTTATGTAATTTTAATAACATACATTAAAGTAAGTTTTTCCTATAAATTTATAAATATTGAAAATCAAATGCTCAAACAAACAGTTTTTAAACTTAGACACAAATATTAAAAAATAGAAATCGATTTTTTATTTTAATTTCTATATGTAAAACGGAACAACATTTTCTCCAAGTGGTTTAAAAAACATAAAAAGGTATCAATTTTTTGTAAGAATATTTTCAATATTTTATACAAAATTTTACCAGTAAGATTTCATTGCTATTTATATATCAACCATTTATTATTTTTTATTATTTCGCATCTCTTCACTTTTTTCGTTTTGCAGAACTTCTAGCCATATCTTAACGATCCTTTTGGGAAGTATATTTTATTCTTTATCTTATTTATGAAACATAGTATTGTGGCTTTATAAATAATTGCTTTTCTTCTAGATATGCTCTATCTTTTTGTATATATTTTGTCGTATACGCAGTGTTATGTTACATTTGAAAGATATTTTTATTACGTTTGTTTTAGAAAATAAATATTATATTTCATATAAACTGTTTGTAATACATAACTCTTTTTATAATTATTATTTATGAATCTACTAAGAGTAAGTATTTGTGAAAAATTTAAATTAAAAATATTTCTCATCATTAAAGATACTGTTATCGATTCTTGAAAAGTTATTTCATTCTTTAAAACATAACAGATTTTTTTTTTTAATAATTTAAAAATATATTTTTAATTTTCAAAATACTTTATAAAACTATATACATACACACTTACATACATATATATATCGAAAGATTATTTAAAAATTACCTCTAATAAATATATATTTTCAAAATGTACACTGTGATTTCAAATCCGTGAAAAAACGGAAAACATACTGGCAGCAAGTAGAAGTAACTTCTCCTTTTTTTTTTTTTTTTCAATAAATATTCCGTTTTAAATACGGAGTTTTTAAGAATGGATATTTTCCGTTTAATTAACTAACTTAATTTGCTTTAAGCACGCGTTTTCTCAGTGTTACAAACGTATATTTTCCGTTTTCAAACGGAAACTATTAAAAAAAGAAAATGGATATTTTGAGTATTGCAAAACTTATATATTCTGCTTTGTTTTGGGACATTTTCAATTTTACAAACTGAAATTTCTCTTTCGGTCTTATATCATTAAGAGGATGGCAAACATTGTAAATCGTTTTTATAAATTGCCGCTTTAGATTTCTGAAAATGTATTGAAATGTAACAATATTAAACGTATATTAAGTTTTTTGAAAAAATATATTATATTTAATCTTAAATTTAAATTTTTTGAATCCTTATAAAACTTTCTCTGTTAACCTATTTTAATTTTTTTCCTCTAAATTCCATACAGTCGAACCTCGTTAACGTGAATCATAAGGGGGATAAAAAATTTGTTCATGTTATCAGTAGTTCATGCTATCAGTAACTAATCTTCGTATAACTAATCTTCATTTTGATAGGGATTGTGAAAACAGTTCATATTAAAAGAAATTCACGTTAACAGTGTTCACTTTAACGAGGTTCGATTGTATTATTATGACAGTTAGAAAATATATATTTTAAACATATTTGGATGTTATTTTGTGAATTCGCTGGTAAGTTTATTATTTTATATATATATATATATATATATATATATATATATATATATATATGAATATATATATTAATGGTAAAATTTTGTGAAAGGATCTAACATTGACACATAAAATTATTAAAAAAGTATACATATATATATATATATATATATATATATATATATACATATATACCAACGGTTCTACAGAGTAATACGCAAATATAGTAGTTTATATTGTTAAACTATTATAATATAAAATGGTAGGAAATAATCAAAATAAGTTAATAGGGAACATTTTAAAAAACGTAAAAAAGTAAATAAATATATATCTGTATATATATATATATTAAATTTTAGTACGTTTATTTTGTTTTATTTCAATATACATGTATTCAAATTTTCATAAATCTAAAATGATATTTTTAAATCGATTAAAAACGTTCACCACACACTTAAAGGGATATAATCGAATGAGTAACATCAAATTGTAGAACAGAAATTGTCCTTATACAAGTAAAAAGCAGAAATTATAAGTTTATTATGTTGAAAATATCCGTGTTTTAACATTTTTCCAACAAAGTTGAAAAATGTTTATGGCTTCAGTTTGTCTTCTGTTCGGTAAAACCCAAAAATATTCAGGAAATTCCTTGAAACTGTTATGTTATTTAAGTTCACCACGCAATATATCCTATTGAAAATAAAATAAATATCCAAGGTTTGTCTACAGGGACACCCGAAAGAATTTCAAAGAATTGAGTTCCATGAGAGTTATTTAAATGCCGTTATTTGGACAAATCATACTAAAATAAATTATTCATTAGCAATAATAATAATAATAGTTAATATATAAATAAATAAATAAATAAAATAAAAATAAATATGTTTTTTGTGAAATAGAGTGTGATTAGCATTAACAATTATAGGATCACACAAAAATATCCATGATACATTAAGGACTGTAATTGTAAATTGCTGCAATTTCATCTTTTTTTTTTTTTTAATTGAACATTTCTAACACTTTCTGACGATGTTTGAATATTATAATAATTTGAGTTAGTCTATCTGTCTGTCTTTTTGTTTGTCTCTCCGCTCTAGCTTTCTTTAATATTTTCAGATTTCTTAAAAAAATTATATGTAATACAACATTATTATGATGTATTCCTTATTTAAAATGGTATGAATTGCACAACTTTTTTGTGCTGTTACACCCAAAAAAATGCCAATTTACTTCGATGCATTGAAAACATTTTTATAAATCATATTTAAATAATTTTGTACAGCAAATCATAATGAAACTGACATTTATTATTCATGTACTGAAAGAAAAGTTTTCTGTAGAACATGGTACGATTAGTGTTAAGATTTACAAGGCTACACAAAAATATCCAGCTATATTAACAGCTACAATTAGAAATACTATGTATGAGTGTGAATACCTATATTCGTGGATAGTTTTTACAATATTATCTGTTTTTATAATTTTCCCTGTCGAAATTATTTGCTAGAGAAATGTTTTAGAATTTTACTGGAACAACGCTATTACGCCTAAATATTTTACAATTTAATTTCAAGTACACCCCCCCCCCCCCCCACCCTCCTATAATCTTATCTGTCATTGATCATATATTATTTAAAGTTTTACATAAGTGTCATTTCTGTTAAGAGTTGTGAATTTTAATATGTGTTAGGTATATCTTTTGACTGCCTAAATTGTACTTTCATCATCTACATTACATGTTATATCTATTCCTTTCCTTTTCAATCTATTAAAATAAATTTTGTAAGCGTTAGACACTGTGTGTTCACACAAATATGATCTATTCTTCATATATATTAAAGCTAATTCCTCATTCATTTACCAAGATTAGCAGTTATTTCCTTTTAAAGGATAAAAATGAATTTTTTAAGAGTTTTTTCTTTAATTCTAGCTTGTACAGATCAATTTTGATTTTATTTTTAAAACACATTTCAGTATATATAATAAAAAAATTGTCATCAGATCAAATACTTGTTTTAAATATATTTGTAATTTAAAAATATCAGATGTTATGCAGAATATTTACTAAGGTATTTAGTAAATTTTAACAATTAACACTTTCATAGTTTACTATAAGTAGTTGAAATACACCTTATTCAGTTGAGCTGAAAAGGTTATATACATGCTATAAGTCCGTTTTACTCGAAGTGAATAAATTTTGGTGACTCTAGCATGTATAGTTCTTTTACAGGGAGACAACAAAAAATTCTTTAATATTATGCTTCGAACTCAGATTTTTTAAAGTGCGATAACGTCTAAACGTCATATTGGAATGAGCTGTAAATTTATATATATGTTATAGATCACCGTAACACTAACTATATTCATTTGGGACCCTGTAAGCCTTATAGGTTTTTAAAGGAACACAAAGAAAAAAAATCTTTATCATTGTGCCTTAAGGGCTTAAATTATTTAAAATGTGATAGTGTCTAAACGCCTCATCCGTTTCAGTTGAAAATTTACATACATACTAATACAGGTCGCCGTCGCACAAGCTGTATGAATTTTGGTGAGTCTAGCACTTATAGATTTTTAGAGGGACACGACGAAAATTTCTTTATCATTATGGCCTATGGGGCCAATTTTTTTAAATTTTGATAGCGTCTAAATATCTCATTCAATTGAGCTGAAAATTTATACACATGTTATAGGTCACCATTGAACGAACTACACTGTTTTTGGTGAATCTATCACGTATAGTTTTTTTTTCTACAGGGACAAAAGGAAAATTTTTTTATCATAATGTCATATGGGCTGAAATTCGTTAACGTTCGACAGCGTCTAAACGCTATCTATGTCCGATTGAGCTGAAAATTTACATGCTTGTTGTAGTTCATCTTCAAACGAGATGCATCAGTTTTGTATAATCTAGCACATATAGTCTTTTTAGAGTAACACAAATAATAATTCATTATTATTGTTTCTCATGGGCTCAAATTTTTTGAAGTACGATAGCGTCTAAACACCTAATTCGATTAAGCTGAAAATTTTAATAATTATTTAGTTGACCGTCGCATGAAATGCATAGATTTTAGTGACTCTAGCACTTATATATTTTTATAGGGACACAACAAAAATTTCTTTTTCATCATGATCTATGCTCAAAATATTTAAAGGATAATAGCGTTAATTTAAGGAACATTCCACATAGAGAAAAATATTTATATTTCTTATTACAGTTTTCTCTTTTGTTTATTTAATAATATCTCTTACTTTATTTGTACAACCGTTAATTACCTAATATCCAGAAAATCGAGTGGATTCACTCAAGATATTTTTATATGCTATTTGTGTAATGGTAGTATATACAGCAGATTTAAATACTTTATATACTATTTAAGTTATATCATTCAAAATGTTATACTAATTTTTAAACTAATTAAATAAATAAATAAAAGAAATACTGAATTTTTATTCGGATGTTGTTCGATGTATTTTTTCTTATTGGTTTATCATTCATCGCAGCCATTTACAATTGCAAGCAGATGTCCCTCATTGCAAGCGTTACAAATAAATATGTATCTGCAAACCTTTTGTAAAATTTTCATTTTGTAATTGCAATCGATTTATTTGTAAAAGTTACGTTTGCTTGTAACCATATAAAACTTAAGAGTTTTGATTCCAATCTTATTTCCGCTAAGTGTGGCAAAAAGTCAGATTTTCCTATAAGTTTAATTTTTTGAAGATGGCCGATTTTGTATCTAGGCGGCGCAATTTTAGTCATTATAAAGCAGAAACTAAATTTGTAACTTTAGACATGATTTCCTTTTCTAATACATAGGCATAAATATATATTTATTTATTTACTCCTTTTTAATATTTACTGAAAGAGCATATTTATTTTTAAAAATATTTTCTTAATATTTAATATAACTACTTTCTCTTAAATTATTAATTTGACTAATTAAAAAAAATTAATCATTTTTTTTTTCAGTTGAAATTAAGAAAAATAAATATCTTCTCAGAATTCAAACACAACACCTACCAGACACGGACGAATTGCATTACCATAGCACCACTATTCTTGATTCTTTGACTTTTTTTTGTTCGTGTTGTTGTTTAGTAGAAACAGCTAAAACTTCTAAGATCATATTTTTATCCATGGAAACTGTTGTACAAAATTTTTACCCTATCCTGTGTTTTCGACCATGCTCTTTAATTTAAACCTCGTTTGGTTTCCTCAGGTGTTTTACTGATTCATACTTTCTTTGTTAGTTTGGATACTATGACACAAGTAAACATTTATATAATTTTTATGTGCAGTTGAAACAATCAGTTTTCCTGGATTTAAAATTTTGCTTCAAAACGTAGTTTACCTTATTTTTTAAATCTTTATTTGAGACAAATAACATCTATCATTGTTAAAAATATAGTTTTTCGTCTCTAGAAAAAAATAATAGTGCTAATTTTAAACAATTTAGTTGCAACCATTAACCCATTAGTAGTAGTGCATTGGTCTTTTCGCCGCCCATCACTTGTTAATTCATCCTACGGATCACCTCTTAAGTTGCCTTCAAACTCTGGCAACTTGCAAAGCATCAAAGCGATCTATTTTGATATTCCTTTGATGTGGTTTTTGAGAGTTGATGCTTAATGATCCGCTGGAGTCCTGGCTCACACACCTCCTAGTGTGATAATTGCATGAGGACTGGGTCTCTTTTGTAAAAGAGCAATCAAAAGTAATGTCCTTCATTGTAAACATGTGCAAAATTTCAAGGGTAACTTACGGACAATGGATAATTTATGACATTGGAAGCTCTGCTTGTTGCCGGAGTTTGAAATCAGCTTTAAAGTTAAAGTAGAGAAACTCGGTGTAACTGACCTTGGGTGGGTGTCCTCTATTATAATAAGTTTTTAAGTCTATCCGACTATTTTTCGAGCAGTTAATAACATATTGCTTCTAAAATCGGTCTATTTGACTGAGATGCAACCAGTAACGTTGATTCATTTTTCCTCTTTCTTCCGGTTTTTCAGACAGGTTAATGTTTTGCGGGAAAAAATTAGCGTGAAATAGCTGCACTTTCTCTTCTTTCTTTACTGGCTTTCTTTCGGCTTTCCTCCAACATTGCGGAAGGCGGAAAATAGACCAAGACGAGAAATTTTGTGCTAAGATTTACCATGTCATTAATGGAATTTTAATTATAAGCACTGCTAAAACGATGTAACTTATAACCAAAGTTCTAAAAAATATTGGTTGCAGTTGAATTAACCGAAACTGGGAGGATTTTTTTTTTTTTTTTTTTTTTTTATGTTGAACTTTATTTTAAACGAGCTGCTGTAACTCAGCTAACAGATCATCGAGCAAAAGTAATCAGACAACCATAATAGATAATAACTAAAGGCTGCCGTGTACATTAAGAATGGATAGTGCACGTAAAATCCGTCGTGCCTTTATGCACTCATATTCCGAAAAAATAATAGTTGTACGGGTTATCAAGATTAAGGAGACATTTCCACTGCGAAGGATGAAATTGAAATGGCATGTATCCACCTTTAGGGGCCAATCCCAGACTGTCGCCAATAACCTATTATGTAGCTTTAGTGTAACATTAATCCCATTCAACATCAACTTCAGACTTCATACTGTATAGTTTCTATTTCAGTAAATATGCGATGTCAATTGCTATAGAAATTTTCACGTCACTTTTACACTGAATTTTTTCTTATCTGATTTATGAACAATAATTAAATAACTTTTTTTTTCGAAATGTATGCAATAATACAATGATCTACATTTTACACTTAACATATTATTATTATTAGTAGTAGTAGTATTTATTTATTTATTTCAGTGTACTTTTAATGAATTTATGAAACTTCATTTCTTCTGCTACAATTATTATCGTTTTATTCTCTTTATATATATATATGCATTCGATAAAAATTTGGTGCACTATTACCTATTTGAATTTGGAGGAATAATATAAGAGGAGACGACATGTCTAGAAAAACATGAAGTCATAACTGTAACCGAAGAAAGCATAACGTAACATAGTAATAGCTAATGTTTAGGTAGACCAACATAGCTCCTAAGCTAGCGTTGCGGTAGCTATCTTAATTCGACAGCAGTTGACTTTTTTTTACTCAGCATGATGATTCGACGTGTGCCAAATCCTCTTACACAATTTCTTCAAGTAATTGAATCTCAAAAACAGCACAATTTCCATAGCTAAAAAGCATGGGAAGAAAACCTCTAATGAGCAGCATAAATCAAAATTAAATCAATCAAGTAGTTGCCCATATTATAATAATAAGAATAATGTTTTTACAATTTGATATATTTTACGATATAAATTAATAAGAAAACTTCATATAGAATCTTCTTTGATGTAAAACTGCTCGTTCAATTTTATTTTTTATGAGTTTAGATTTATCTATCACACGAATGTTAAAGAGTAAATCAATGCAGTCCAATTTAGAGAACTATATGCATAAATATTAAAATAGCATAAATTCTCGTAATAAACTTCATGAATAATCAAATTTAATACAGTTTTAAATTAATTCTAAGATATAGTTATCAACAATATTGATCAAGCAGTTTCACCATTAACAAATTAGAATTTCGCTATTCTTCGCATAGGTTATTCAGTTAGAGTATGCAAATATGTGTGACACTAAGATAATTTTAACAGGTATATTTTAAATACAATCAAGTCTTATTAGTACAATAAGACCAATTAGTACCAATACACTGATACACACACACACAAAATCATCAAAAACTATGCTAAAATGTTTAATAATTCAAATATTTTCCCTAATAAAATAAAACAAAAAGTTAAAAATATATTCAAAAGCTTTTTATTTATTTATTTTATTTTTTTAGTAAATTTAAAATAAAATTATTTTGAAAATACTTTTATTTTTCATTGAAAATTTATACTTTTAGTTCACGAGGCTAAATCTTTGATCTCACGTGGCACGCATGTTTAAACTTTTACATTGCCAGAAAATTACTTTTCAGAATATGTTCATAAAGTAGCAGAAATTATTTAAGAACATAAATATGTTTGAAGAGATTAAAATACTTCTCACTAGTTTGAATGAAACGTTTTTATGATTTAGAAGAACCTTTTCAATGAAGAGCTTCTAAAACAAATCAGCCAGATAATTGTTTTTAGCCCCGAGGGAAAAATCACATTTTATAAAACCAAAATATATATACTTGAATAACTTGTAAAGCGGAAAGTTACTGAAAGTAATTTATTAGAAAGAACTTTTACAGAAAGAATATAAAATTCTAAAATATTAAATTTTCAACGTTATTCATTTGAGAAATGTACATTCACTTGTTTAACCTTAATCAAAAATACTTTTTAACATTGATCTATCCATATTTTGAAATACACGTACAAATTTTATTAATTTAATTAATTTAATAAATTGAGACTCATATACAATAATTTAAGTATAACCAATGATTAAAATTGCACAAATAATATATATATATATATATACTAGCTGACCCGTCCTACTTCGCACGGATGAACAAATTTTAGTTAACGATGAATTGATATGCAAAAAAATAAAAAATATATCAGTTTATATTAGGGGTGGGAATCGATTAAGAGTTTTAACTGGGTTAATCGTAGTTCATTAATCGATTAATCGGTCGATTAATCGGATTTTTAATCGGTTTTTATTTTTCTTCATATAATTTTATTTCAATGATGAATAAAACTCTCATATTGTGTATATATATATATATATATATATATATATATATATATATATATATACTATTTATAAGTTTGATTGATTTTTTTTTTTCCAAAAATTTTTGTCTAATTATTTACATCTGTTTCATAACTAATTTTCAGAATAATAATTGGCGACTTTAAGTGTAAATTTTACATAAATATTTTCCCTTATTCATTTTTTTTAATAAATTAATTTTTGATTCATTTTGAAAGAACATTAAATGAATTTACACATATTTTAGTTTAATATTTGCAGGCCTTGTCCATCTCGCTTGTCACTATTTTTAAATGAATTCTCAAAATTCCATATCATTATCATAAAAATTTCAAATTCTTATATTTTAGTACTTCTTAGTCACTTCGGACTAGAACACAGAATGCTATTTTCTGTTTCTACTTCAATAGTTACTATCAGCAATTCTGAACAGACAATAAACGCTTGAAGATACTGTGAAATTCTGTTGACATTTCCCCCATCATAGGGATAGTGGAAATCTCAATCCCCCCCCTTTTTTTTTTAAATCTTTAGCATTTTCATTTTTTGAAAGCTTCTTGTTTCTGAGAAAACTATTACCTTAGCCAACATTTTCTGTAGAAGGTTACAGACAGGTGGTGTTGCTCCAGCATGCACATGAAGCGGCAGTTTGTTTAATAACTATCCTTCCCTTTTCTCTATGAACAAAAGTGCAACAACTTTTTTTGAGAGGTTTTATTTTTATTTATTTATTTATTTTGGCTTTTTCATTATTTGATGGAAGTTTCTTAGAATGTTTGTTAGCAAAGTATGTGAAAAAATATTTTGTAGGCAGAACAACATTTTTACTTTAATTCGTAGTTAGAAAATTTTAATCGGATTTTGAAAATTTTTAATCGAATTAATCGATCCGATTAACTCGATTAAAAAAATTGATCGGGACTAAGCATTGATCGATTAACCGAACCGATTAATCGATTAATCGGCACAGCCCTAGTTTATATGTTATAGTCAGCCAATATTATCAACTGAAAAGTCAAAATATAATTTTACAATTATTTTTTTCAATCAGTTGTTAAATGTTGGTAAATTTTACTTTATGTTATTTATTTATTTATTTCATAAAAAGAAGCATGTCTTTACTCAGGAATAAAAAATATTGAAAAATAAACCTATAACATGAATATGTGTTTGATAAAGTTGACGTCATAATGCTTTAATTATTATTTATTTGTTCTTATAATATTAATTTCTATTAAACACAGAGGTTATGTGTTTTTAATTTTCTTAAATTTAACGTCCGCAAAGTAATCTGGTTATTGTTTTAGTAATGGTTCTCCATTAGTGATCGTTAATATTTTTTGTGATTTTGGCGGTGAATTAAAAAGGTTATCGCAAATACGTAAAGTCCTTCGAGTGAAACGTCCTAGCTATTGCGGTGTCAAATTTTAAATATCGCTAAAGAAGCCCTATACAAAAGTAGATTTCTAACGCGAATGCACATTTAATTTATTTTAAATGAACCGTGTTTCCAATCAACATAATGAAACTTGCATAATCAAATGTCATTTGCAATGCCCTAACGGCTGTATATTGCGCTACTTGCTTTCGGAAATATATCAATCATCCTTGGCAAAAAAAAAAAAAAAAAAAATGATTGCCAAGTTATCTCGCAAATATATTTAATTTTTTCCATAACTGATGGTTTTTAATAATGTATATTAAGGGAAAAATCAATAATATGAAACAATATTCGTATAATATATACTATTACAAAATCTGGTGTGAAACAACCACACGACTTCCATTACCCACTATTAAACGTATTATATACATTTCTTGGAGATATTAAGTACATGCATTTTTTTTTTTAGATTTTCCAGTAAGAGAAACTTGATACACGTATAAAGACACCTACAACAAAGTTTACATAGTGAGTTAAAAAATAAGGGGGAAAAATAGATAGTTATTTTTTTAAACACGAATTACCGAGATCTAAAACTGAACTTCCTAATCAGGATGACCGTTAGTATTTCTGTAATATGCACGTAATACTTGAGAAAGGTTATCTAAATTGAATTAATGAAACAATTTTCAAGAAAATCGTTAGAGCCGTTTTTGAGATACCAACTTTTACCAAAACTTGGCATACTCAATTATTGACCGGAAAACAATAATTACATCCAAAAGGATATTTAGTAGGAAGTTAACATGGCGAGTTTGAAAAAAAATAGTACAGCCGTTTTTAAAGGAAGGCACTTATGAGATCTGAAATTGAGCTGTTTATAGAGGACGCCTATCAATTTTCCTGAACTAACCAATTATATCATTCGAAAGGACATCTAATAGATTGTTTATATAGCAACTTTGAAGAAAATCGTTAGGGCTGTTTATGACGTACGGGCTTGCGGTCCCATTTCCGGTTTTCGATGACACAGTTCCGGTTTTTCAATTTTCACCAAAATTTGGAAAATTCATCTGTACATCAGACCTGAATCAATTGTGAAGATTTGTAGTTCTATCTTTATTAATTTTGGAGATATGACACCCGGAAAATTTCACACATTCGTACACACACACACACTGACCCATTGCCAAAAACTACTTTTTTGGACTCAGGAGGCCTTAAAACATATAAATCAGGTGAAACACTATATCAAATTTTTGGACCGAATACAATACTTCCACTGCCTACGGTAGTACGGTATTGAAATAGAAACATAGATCTCGTATTTAATACGAAAATATACAGATTTTCGTATTACGTTTTCGATCTCGAAATACAAAAATCGCCAAGGACGACCGATATCAAATCTATGCTTTGTTTTCAATTAAAATATTGAAAATTTTAATTAAAAATGTATTTTACCAAAATTTATTATAGCCTCTAGCACTTAGAGACAGTGTAACTTTTGATTAGTATAAAAAGAGAAAGAAATAGAAATCGGCTTTTTAATTCTAGCGATCGTTCTCTACATATACATATAAACCTTTCCTCTATATATATTAGTATAGAGCATAGATAGATTAAATAGGTTTCTAATCAACATAATGTAACTCAAATAATTAAATGCTATTTGCATTGCAGTAATGGTTGTATGCGCTATGTATATTGAGCTACTTGTCATAACTGTTAGTTGCTAAAAATAGTCGTCAAATAAATTTAAACTTCTCAATTATTCTTTTAACAAATGCATAATGAAATGCAGACGATATTTTTTTAATTCACTTTTTATATTATTATTCGCGAGAAAATATATTTTATTATATGTCGAAAAATGAATTAACCCGTAAATTTTTTGGGCAACAATTATAAAAAAAAAAAAAAAAAAAAAAAAAGAAAAAATATATATATATATATATATATACAGACACGACATATTTCATTATTTAAAACATGAAAATCTGACATTGACAGATTTTAATTTAGTGCCAGAGGCCTACTGCTAAACTTGTTAATATCGACAAATTCTTCTTTAGTTAGTTCGTGACGATCTAAATTCCATGATAAAGTTTTCATTAAATCAAACCAACGTGTTTCAGCTGCAGATATTGTAACAAATAACGTTGGAAGTCCAAACTGTCTTATAGCCGCAAAACAACGTTTTTTCTCTTTTTCCCAATGAGGGGGAGGTGTGCCTTGGGGGGGGACTCATGTCAAAGGTGTGCCTTGGGGGAGGGGGACTCATGTCAAAGACCTTGGGGGGTCATGAGACCTTGGGGGGTCACCTCATGTCAAAGACCTTGTACCTTGGGGGGGACTCATGTCAAAGTTGGGCCTTGGGGGGACTCATGTCGAAGTTGGGCCTTGGGGGGGACTCATGTCAAAGTTGGGCCTTGGGGGGACTCATGTCAAAGTTGTACCTTGGGGGGGACTCATGTCAAAGTTGGGCCTGGGGGGGACTCATGTCAAAGTTGGGCCTTGGGGGGACTTCATTCAATAAATCCCCATTCAATAAACCGACTGAAATAGGCCTCTAGCACTAATTAAGAGTGACGTATAAAAGTTCGACAACGCTGTACCGACTGAAATAGGGGTACCTTGGGGGGGGACTCATGTCAAAGTTGGGCCTTGGGGGGACTTCATTCAATAAATCCCCATTCAATAAACCGACTGAAATAGGCCTCTAGCACTAATTAAGAGTGACGTATAAAAATTCGACAACACTGTACCGACTGAAATAGGGGTACCTTGGGGGGGACTCATGCCAAAGTTGGGCCTGGGGGGGGGACTCATGTCAAAGTTGGGCCTTGGGGGGGACTTCATTCAATAAATCCCCATTCAATAAACCGACTGAAATAGGCCTCTAGCACTAATAAATAA
Organism: Salticus scenicus; assembly: GCA_963930645.1. Taxonomy (NCBI): domain Eukaryota; kingdom Metazoa; phylum Arthropoda; class Arachnida; order Araneae; family Salticidae; genus Salticus; species Salticus scenicus. The sequence goes on along the minus strand of OZ005650.1, from coordinate 110,542,253 downwards.
TTTAATAAAAGTTTAGAAGTAACGCTTAGGTCATTACATTACATCATATCATATCAAATTATATTATTAGAAAAATAAATACTTTAAATTTATAATGACGTCAGATTTAACGTGTAAGTTTAACATTTTGCAAAGCTTTATATGAATTTCAATTTAATCCACGCGCAAATATATTTTTTTCTATTCCTGTCAAGATATTTTGAAAACAATATCAACATGTAAAAGTTTCTTTTATGTTGGCAACGGCTAATTTTTTTAATATTTCATTAATTCCATTTCTATTATGGCTTTTATGGGGATTTTAATTAAAATGCTCAGATTTTAAACTAAAATTTATTTTATCAAATTTAAATATAGCCTATAACAATCAGGCATACTGTAGCTTTTGGTCAGTGAAAGAAGTTTTAAAATCGGTTCAGTAGTTTCAGAGATTACCCTCCACAAACATACAATTTTTTGCGCTTTATATAATGATATAGATATATAATCTTATTTAAAAAACATTGTATGTCTAAGCAGCTTTTATCGATAGCTTTCTCTGTTTTACGTATTATAATAATAATTTTTAAGTTTGTTTCCCCCCCCCCCCTTTTTTTTTTTTTAATGGCTTTAAACCTTTCGGTTAACGACCTTGACTGTAGGATTTCTTTACTAATTTTTTTTTTCCATTTCATGTGTTCGCACAGTTTAAAAGAATTCGCATTTATGCAGTAATGATTGTGATTTAAAAATAGCTCTTGAAATCCTTGCAAATTAACTGTTACGTCTTAACTTTTCACCGAATGTTTCAGTGTTTTCCTCTTCCGATTTGTTTTATTTCAGATGTTAGATTTCTATTCTGTTAAAGGTGTTTTTCTGTTTCGTGAGAAGTTGGGGGCTAAGCATAGTTATTAGCTAATTGCTACTATCCTTTCAGAAACTTCTTTTTAACCCCTACACAAAAGGCCCTCCCTGATGAAAACTTCTGTTTTTTTTTTTTTTTTTTTTTTTTTTTTTTTTTTTTTGGGGGGGGGGGGGGGGTATTTCATTTCATTTCTTAGATAATTCCTACATTAAAGTATTACATTTCCTCTTGCAGCAATTTTGCGCATTGGTTTGTAAATCTCCTGTTGGTTTTTCTAATTTTTATCTAATCTTTAAACTTTTATTTTAATTTCATATGCATAAATATTTGTTTTGAAAGTTTCTTATTTAGTAAAAGCATTGTTTAGCTAAGCAGCTTTTAGCGGTAGCTTTCTCTGTTTTACATTTTATTATAAAAATCATTAATTTTATATCATTTTATATCATATACATATCGTATTAAAAATTTGTTGTATATATATATATTAAAAAAAGTTTATTCAATGACGGAAATGCATGGATTTTTTTTCGTGTGATTTTAAAATCAGAAATTTGTTTTATTGATGCTGTTTAGAGTAAAAAATAAATTTAAGCAAAATAATATACAATTTTAGTACCTCTAATTTTTTAAATAATTTCTTAAATAAGAAATAAAACTTTTAAACAATTTTACATATTTGTGGAGTACAATAACTTTTATTGTAAGTGTTTTTCATCATTTTAATTCATTTATATTTAGGATATATTCTATTTTACACTTATAAAACGTTAATCTTATATTGTTTTATTATTCCGTGTATTAAATATGATATTTTTGGCTAATCTAACAAAACTAGTTAGTTGTAGGGTGAATAAGGCGACCGTTGAAAAATAATCATTTAATTTTATTTATTTTTCACTTCAAATAATTAATTTGCTTTTTTCAGCCCGTGCGAAATTTTCGCACTTTATCTCTTCGTTACCTTTAAAATTTAAAATTATTATTATTATTTTATAGACGTCATTTTTTCATATGCTTGAGCAAATTTAATATTTTATTAGTGCTAGAGGCCTATTTCAGTCGGTACAGTTGTCGAATTTTTATAGGTCACTCTTAATTAGTGCTAGAGGCCTATTTCAGTCGGTTTATTGAATGGAGATTTATTGAATGAAGTCCCCCCAAGGCACAACTTTGACATGGTGCCCCCCCAGGCCCAACTTTGTCATGAGTCCCCCCCAAGGTACCCTATTTCAGTCGGTACAGCGTTGTCGAATTTTTATAATACACTCTTAATAGTGCTAAGGGCCTATTTCAGTCGGTTTATTGAATGGGGATTTATTGAATGAAGTCCCCCCAAGGCACAGCTTTGTTAGTTAATTAAAAAAAAAAATCTAATCAAAAATTCGTTACAAAAAAGGCGGCTTTTCTGAATCCGTCGGATTACACAGCCTATCGATTGGACAATTAGATTTTTAAAAATTAACTACAGTATGAAAGTTTGGTGGCAACTTGCATTCACACGCAGGCAGAGTCCAAGGAAATCTCATAAGCCGATATCTTAAGCCAAAAGCGTGACAGAGCCAGGCACTGATGAGCGTAACTATATATGCTGATTATGTTCACTACCGAAGTCAGCAATAATGTAGTTAATAATCCGATGGCTATAACAGTAGACTATAACCAAATGCTTACTATCATTTACTATGCTAAATTATGCACTGTAATAGAAAAAAACCTGGAAGCAATAATGAATTTTACTAACCACATTATAATAAATTTTTGTTGCGATAGTTATTTCCAAAGTAGTTTAAAAGCAAAAATTACCCAGTGTTTTTGATTTATTGTTATTGATGGAAGTGTTTTGCTACATTTTACTATTTTGACAAACACAGCTCAGTAAGGAATATCAATTTTTTTATATCCATACTATAACCAAAGTATTTTTGAAGTTCCATTTTCAGCTCTGTTTTTTCTAAAATGTCACTTTTGAAACGCCCTGAATCAAATCTTTAGCAGTTAATTAGTAAGTATTTCTGTTATCAGCTTAAATTAAAAACAAATAAATGCAGGAAATTCAAATTTAATACTCTGATGTTCATATAATATTGCCACTTAAAAAGAGTTAGTCTGAAAAATTTGAAATAAGCTATCTCTCTCTCTCTCTCTCTCTCTCTCTCTATATATATATATATATATATATATATATATATAATAGCCATATATTACGTACTATAATTGTAAGGGGGCTTATGAAAGGCACTAGCCCTCTCAAACAGAATTTATATATTAAAAAAAACTTTTTCTAAACCTTTTTTTAAGAAATTTTTAAAGTAGATTAAACTTTATTAACTTACCTTATTGATGTTACGCTTTCATCTGCAATATATTTTTATAGTATTGAAATGCAGGTAAAATAAACTGATGTGAATAACACACTGCATTATTATTAAACATTTTTGACGAATCTTTTTACTTTTTATTGCCTTTATCATGAATTGCACTATTCTATAATTTTAAAGCGCGTAACTCTAACCAGTGTTCAATACCTCAATTATCTTTTACTGTGTACAGCAATACTGTAACAAATGCTAATTAAATCATTTTTTTGTGCTGAAAATCATCTTAACAGCAAGCTTAAAATACATTATTTTGTCGCTCTCGGGACATCCAGTCGCAGCTTAAAATTGCTAACTTTTCAGATACAAACTATAATATAAATCCCCTATAACTAGGCCACCAATAGGAATTGAGTTACGCCGTTTTTACCTGATATAAATATTACATCGGGCTTTTAGAGGTAAAAAAAGACTGTTTAACTCAAAATTGCGAATTTTTCTGTTGATGAAATTTTTATTTCAACTTTTTCATTCAGAATCTCTTTTTCATGACAGAAACGATTTGTAAATCCATATATTATTCCGGTAGGGACTTGTTTTCTGTTTCAATACAAAAAAGACACCTTTACAAAAACAAAATTAACTCAAACTGACTGAAAATTTATATACTTAATTAATAAAAAAGTATTTTCTGTTTAATTAATACATTAAAAGAACAAAAAAAAAATATATGGCAATTTGTATTATAAATTGAAAACAAAATTATCTTTGAAAATTTCAGCAGTTACGATAACACATTTTTTTATTTGAATTTTTTCTTAAATTGTAATAAATATTTAAATAAGCCGCTTCTGTAACCTTACTTTCTGGAATTTTGCGTGTCTTAAAAAAAAAAGAAAAAAAAAAAAAGACAAATCTCTTCTCAAATTCTGAAAAAAAAAAAGTTCACCTATTAACAATATACTGACGCACTGCGATATGACTTTGAGTATATGAATTGATATCCTCCTGCCACATCCCGAATTGTAGAGAACACAGTCCTGCCTTTAACACCGGTGCTCCTTTTCAAAATGAAATGATTCTTTTAGTCCTCTACTGACAATCATGATCTATTATGGTAACGTAGTGTACATCAGAGTTGCCAAATTTTATAATTTATTCCGGAACATAATTAGTACCCACTTTTTCTCTTACCACGCATTGTGAAGAGTAATTTTGTCTTATTTAATCACGAAAATATGGTGTAAATAAAAAACAGACATTAACATTACTCCGTAATAAATTATAAAAATTGGCAACACCCATAAAACTTAGTCATTAATAGTAACGGATTGTAAGACTAACTCTTAACGCTAAATTAACCTATACACGAGTTAATCGTTTTATTTATGAAGATTACGTTTGTAATTATCCCCTACTAGTTCAATGTCCACTACTTGTAAACTTATCTTCATAGTTTTTTTTTTTTTTTTTTTAATAATTAAACTAAAATATAATAACAGACTCTCAACATACTTTAATCATGAACTAAAATAAGTGAAACAATCTTTACCAATATATTATTAAAGATGCAAGAATATCGCAAAATCTATAAAATCTGCAGCAACTAATAACATTTCCTGATCTATATAAAAAGATTTCCGATTATCGACTTGTTAATCAAGTGAAATACATATTAGTGTCATTTATTACAGTTCTGCTTGATTAATGTATTCTTGGGCAAACCCCCGTGCTTTTATTTGCTATTTCAAGATAATTTTATGGATTTTCAGTTATAAAAATAAAAGCCAAATATTAGTCTGGAATATTTAATTATTTTCCATATGGATTATTTTTTGACACATAGATATTTTATTTTACTTTTTGTGTGATTTATTATGGTGAAATCAAAAATGCATATAACATGTTCTCGGTGACATTTTCTTCAACTGCTTAATAGAATTAATGCTACGAATTTTCAAAACTAAAACAAGTAACTTCTTGATACCTTTTAACATTTAATTTAAAAAATAATTTATTTAGATTTTGCTTATATTTGTATACAATATTTTTAAGTTTTCATATTTATTCAAACAAATAGCGTAAAAATAATTTTCATTAGTTATCATTTTTTTTTTTTCACTTTTTTCATTTTTTATAGAGATATATTTGTATTTTACGAAAACAATCTTACAGTTTTCACATTCCTCTTGAATAAAACCTATATTTTTGAAGACTGTGTCCTTCAATACCGTATTCTAAAAATACTATTTCATCAAATGAATAAAATAATATTAATATAAAACCATATCTATAGAAAGCGTAATACCTTTTTCATTTGCTTTTCAAATATATCTAGTTATTTCTGTCTACATAAATAGCGTTTTCTTTAATAAATAAAAAATGCTTTTTGATAAACATTTATATTTTACATAAGGGAAATACTGTTTCATAAAGATATACAAAATATTTTTTTTTTTTTTCAGCTAATCCATTCACAAATAAGACTGAAGAAAGAGGAAAACCATAAACAATAAAAAATTTTTAGAAAGCAGTTTTTATCCGTAAAGTAACACATTACATAAGAATTATTTACCTAAAATATGCTTTTATAGTAGATTTAAATTCTTTCCAACACATTCCTTACGTTCTTAAATTATACTTTCATACAAATGGTTTTTTAAACCGCGTTTTTTATAAGACATCTTTTAAGGTAAAATATTTTTGTTTAAATTCTAGTTAAAAAAAAAAAAAATAATAATACGATGACATTTAAGAAACTCGTACTTTTTTTTTTTTTTTTTTTTTTAACTATTATTATTTTAGCAAGGAAATAATTGGAGTAAAATACATACTTTTAAATGAAAAATACTAAAATAATGTAAAAAAGGGAACTTTTGAATTTTCTGAAAATATTTCTTTTATAAAAGTTTGTTTAAGATCTTTTATCTGTTGCAATCATTTATAAAAAATATATGGGAATTGTGTATTTAAAGATAAATATAAATAACAAATATGATACTTATTTACATAATAATATATGAATTTGAAATTTAAAATATTATGTGTCTTATCAGCCATATATTATACAGAGAGAATATAGTCGCATGAATCAATGTTTTAGCGAGTCGACATTCAATAAAAATACATTGAGTTTCCATTCATTTCCGGTAAATGACAGTGCAGATTTTTTGGAGTGTATTTCAATCGGTATAAGTCATCTCACGCTCAGATTTTTGTGGCGTTTACTGACGCAGTATAATTTCTCTCAAAAGTCATGTTCTACCGTCACTCAAGAGTTTCGCAAGAAAAAAAAATTTCCTGATACAGCATTACCAAATATCCCGATGCAGATTTACTCAATAATTCAACGGTGACAAAATGTATTACAAACTACAATTTAAGAAATACAATTCATTTTTAAGTATAATAATTGGTAAACTGAAATAAACTCTTTAACTCTTTATCGCTATTTTTTTTTTTTTTTTTTTTTTTTTTTTAGTATGATTAAGAAGAAAAAAAAAAAAAAAAAAAAAAGAAGGAATTTAGAAATAAAAATTAATTCTCTATTTATCACATAATTTTATTTCATATGTGCTCTTTATTTGCTCTTGCACTTGAATATAAGTCTAATTTTAAACTTTTTGTCTTTTTCATCAATTAATTTCAAAATTACTCTCGTTTTCTAATTAATTATTTATCTGTCAAAGATAACTATAAACAGCATAAAATGCATGGTTAACGCAAAATGACTAATAATTAATTTCATTAATTTATCCTCTATAAAAATAAAAGATCTTTGTGATAGCTAATTCTTAACTTTACTTTTCTCATACATTAATAAAATACAAATTTTGGCTGCTAGTGTGGCTCAAACATTATAGTAGCGGATATCGTTTTTAAACTGAGATATCTTGGTAATTTCTTAAAAAAAATCCTTATATTTTTATTAGGCACATGAAACAGATTCGCTAATTTAAGGTCAGTGTATGAAAAGGACTTAAAGATATAAGTTTAAAAACATATTGTTTCAGAGGACCTGGCCTTTGTACATTTCATGCAATGTAGCATTGATTCTTACTCGAATTAGTAACAATCATAATTATTTCAATAATAATTCATTGTTTGGTTCAATTTGTAGTAATTAACAAACTTTTCATTCATCGCCCTTCATCAAAAGCATTTTGGCGCATATTTCTGGAAGTGTATCTTTATATCCTATTACGCATACATAATTTGTTTTAATATTTACTAACAGGAAGGATGTTTTAACATAATTACTACTACACACATCACTACAGTCTGTAATATTCTAATTCTCAAAAAATGATACCAAAAATGTAAAACACCAAAAAGTACTGTGAATTCTTATATGGTAGATGTCATTAATGCCATATGTTTCCTATATTTCAAATAACGAATTAATTCATGCATATATATATATATATATATATATGTGTGTGTGTGTGTGTGTGTGTGTGTGTGTGTGTAAGGGATCTTGTGTCATAGTTCACATATTCATTTTTTCCGTCAACAAAAACATAAAACATAATTTTTTTTTTTTTTTTTTTTTTTTTTTTTACTTTTAAAAAAACGTTTGAACTTAGATTAGACTGCATCAAATAGCATACATAAAATAATTGAAAAATTGTAAAAACTATCAATCTTGAACTTTGTCTTTTCAACTCTTTCGAAATGAAGAAATATATTTGGAAAATTTCCTCATGACGATTTAACTAGCTTTATTTACAATAATTTTCTACTAAAAGCTTGGATTAAGTTCTTTTATAAATACATATAATGTTTTTCAATGGATATTCAAAAACTGAATATGTGAATGCTTTAAAAAGGTTGGTTTAAAAAAAAATTACTGGATAATATTTACTTTTAAAATGTAAATGTATCGCATTTATAAGATAATCTATTTATTTATTTGCAATATACAATATTATCTGCAAATATTTACAAAACAAAAGCATAAGAATTATATTAAATAAAATCATTAGATTAAAAATTTTAAAGGGTATTTAAAAATTTTAGGTATGATTATTTGAACAATTACGGCTTCAAAAATACTGGAATAACATGTTTTGAAGAACAAATGTATCACATTCAAAAGAAAATTTAAATACTTATTCATAACATACAATTTTATTTACAAATATTTACAAAAGAAGGGCATAATAATTTTTATTCATAAATATATATAATTAAAATATTACGTATTCAACTAGATATTCAATGCATTCTCAATCATAGAATAAAATTTTAATTCAAATTGAATTATAGATGAAAAAAGAAAAGTATATGCAAAATAATATGCAAGCAACTTTATAATACTTAAGAAGAAAAAACAAAAAAGCACTCCGTGACATGAATATCTGTCATATTATCGTTTAATTTTCCAGTAAACAAACTTTTGTATTATATAAAAGCATTCAGAATTTAAATTACAATGTGTTACTCTCAAAGGAGAACTAATTTAATACAGACAATTTATTACATAAAATAAAACTACTTTTTGATTTTTTTTTTCGTTTTTCATGAAAATTGTAAATAATAATAATAATAATAATAATAATAATAATAATAATAGTAATAAAATCTCATGAAAACGTTTTAAAGAAAAGTTAATTCTCGGCTCAATTTTAATTTTGAAATTATACTTTTTATATGACTGGAGGTAGCGTTACACATGCGTCAGTTATTTTATACCAGCTAATAATTATATCAATGATTGGTCATGTCCAACTTATCAGACATTCGACTGTTAGGCGTGCTTGTGGAAGGAAGGCAGTAAGAGAGTCTCTAAATCGTAAAAATCAGTAACTTTTAAAGTTATTTCATACTCCTCTAAACCTGGTATAGAGGGTTCATTATACAGGATGTTTCTGAACTCCACGTACAAACTTGGAGGGCAGGTATAAAACATCAATAGTAATGAGAATCACATAGAAAATCAGAGTCCAAAATGACATCTTCAAATAATAAAAGAACTTAAGAACAAAGCAAGGGCACAATAAAGAAAGCAGTATGAAACGCTATATTACACAAAAAATAGTACAACAGTTAAAGGCCTCACAGAAGGTATTCGAAATTCCACTCATCAGCTTTAAAGACAATTAACATTTACGTTGCATGGATTGACGAGCATTTTAAAAAATACCGAACGTTTCATGGATAGTAGCAGCAGCGATGACGATTCTTCCAAGAAGGTTCACTTCAGAATTTACAAACGTTTTGCAGACAATTGATTTCATGGTACCTCACAAATAAAAATCAAAGTTGGTTGATTTGGTAGATTTGGTTTTACGTCGCACTAGTGCTGCGCAATGGGCGATTAGTGAAGATCTGGGTTTCACCTCTAGAGATGGTCCGGAGACATGCCATCACAATTTTGATCCTACATGCAGAGGATCACTCCCCCGCTTCGACAACCCCCAGAATATAAAAATCAAGATGCGATAAATTAAATGATCTTGGGAGCCATGAGACGGGACCACCACTCCCAATCCATCTACCTTTAAATGTTTCAGAATTCCATAATAAGATGGAACCATATCGTGTTAAAACAACATTCGAAGTTGTACTTGTACAGGAACATCGATCAACAATTCCGTAAAGGCCTCATCAAGAAAGGGGAGATAGGTGTGAGTGTTCATTCGAGATGGTAAGATGTATGAGCCGACCAAACCTTCTCTCACGATTCCCACACACATACTAACAGCGAAGCTGTGTTGTGCCGCACTTGGTCTGGATCCGTGTAGATTGTCTGTGTCTCACATGTGCATATTGTGAGTATTAAACACCCCAAATATATAAAGGGCGTTCCATCAGTGAACGAAAAAAATTGGGAACAGCCGAAATTATTAAATATCGCTGGAAACTCATATATATGACTCTTCAAACATTAAATACGTGAAAAAGCAGTAATCAGCCAAAGCCATAAATACTCCGAGAGCTGTTAATTAACTTGCTTCGATAAACTGGCGAATTTTACCCCGTTAAACATACAGCTGGCGGTAGAATGCATTCTTATAAATGTTAAAACTATGTCCTATATCATTTTCAAAAGGTACTAAGCTTTCTCTTAAAGGATGGGAGACAAATTTGTCTTAGAATTATTGATGAGAACACAGATTTGCTAATAGTACAGTAGATAGCGTTTCCATTTAAGTGGGGATCTCATACGGACTAATTCCCAATTCTAAGAATTGGATAAATATCAACCGTAACCAAATTAAGTAGCATCCGTAGAAGGGTGGGTAATATGATGGTAGTAAAAAGTCTAATCTTTCTAACACGATGTTGAATTTGTCATAAAAGTTTTTAAAATAACTTCATACCGCTCCAAACTTGGTTTTAGAAATAATTTGTACAAAAAACAATAAAAAAATATTAAATCATATTGAAAATGATGGATTATATGTTCGTTATTATTCAGAACTAATAAAAAATTAAAAATACAAAGTTATTTCCTACCGCATGAATATATATGGTCTTCATATTTTAGATATTTGGGGAAAACCGCCAATCAAGCTGTAACTAATTAGCTTAAAATGGCTTAAAAATATGTCAATAGGTACCCATTGTAACTGGTTGATGTTATTTCAAATGTGTAAGATACTTGTTTTGTGCATGCGCAGCATTTAAAAACTATATCTGTGCTCGACAAATGTACATTGGAAGTTTAATTGAGTTGGTACTGCGGAAGATCATCATTATGAACCTTTATTATATTAGGCTAAAATTATCTAAATGAATCATTCTTCACTTCAGAACATAAATTTTAGACCGTGTCATCACCCGCCAATGCTTCTATAACAATGTTCAAGAAGTTTTGTCGCATATTTCTTAAAACAGGCCTAAATAGTAGTCTCTACCTTTTGACTACTATCAAGTACTTCTAACTGAATCTTTCTGTCGAAGTGTCAGCATGAAATCTATAGAAAACATCCATGACTATTGATTCAAGAAATCTCATTCCCTCATAAAACTCACCAGTCTCAATCAACTCAATTAAACCAGAAGAAATTTCAGAAATATGGATGGTAACTTTTTCAACGCCCATATCACTGCCCCGACTTAGCTTGAAGCTAATACCTGCTGTTTGATCCGCTTGAATTGCATTTAGATGAGAAGCAGTTCACAACTGATGCAGACGTGTAAAATGAGGATCATCAAACAAGAAATGATGAAAGCTAGTTAACGCACGCTTTTTATTCTCATCTGAAAGGATATTTACCGTTATTAGATTTTAAAACATGTTTTGATAATATAATTAAACTGTTAACGAAACGAACATCATCTCTTAACATTCATATATAATGAAAACATTATTTCTTAGTATTTTGAAAATAAAAATAGACAGACTGTAAAATGTTTTTAAAATATACTGCAAATATATAACAAGAAAATAACTTTTGTTCAGAAATTAATTGACCAAATAAAGACTATTCGCTAAATAAATTAATTTGTCTATATTACTCTTACATGTATATGCATGTTTTAATATCAATGTAACCTTTTCTATATTTGTGTTCTAATAAAGCTAAATATAAGCTTACGTAGTAAATGAATGCAGTAATTAATTCATGCATACAATAGATCTATTCTTATAATTTTGATTAATTTGATATCTGACTTCAGTGAAACCAAGCAATATTTATTTTCAAAATTAATCCTTCGGTTATTTCATGTGATAAAGTTTTGTCTTATTCAGTATTCTTGTTGATTTTACAATCAATTGTCGTTTTCAATGACATCTAATCTCATTTTCAATAAAAATTTATAATACGTGAGGAAATGCTTTTAATTTATTATCATTTGCTCAAATGCTCAAATCAAATGAAAGATTAAAACTTTTGTACTCATATAAAACACAAACTGCAATAGATTATATTATTATTAAAATACATTATAATTAATGGGGTATCTTTCGGCCTGCATTTAAACTTTTTATTTTCGATTTTATGACGATAAAATAATAAATGATCCGAAATCAATAAACTACCTTCATTTGTAATATTCAAAAGAATTTAATTGTCACATTAGAGGGGCTTCTTAGATAATCCCATAATTATCTGAAAGAAAATGTTGAAGGTTCTTCTGAAGATGAAAGATTTCAACGAAATAGGAAATTATTGCATTGAATTATAATAATCAAGTTTCTAATTAGAAAACTTATCTTTAATGTTTCTTACTTTATTTTCAAAGTACTCTTCATTTAAATTAATAATAATTGTCTTTTCTATTATAATATTAATAGAAATTACTCTTAACCATTTAAAAACAATTGCGTTATAAATTTGCATGATAAAAAAAGACATTCTAGATTATATTGGACGGACTAGAAGATGTTTGAAATTTAGAATAAATAAGCACCGTCGGAATGTTCGTGATGATGAAAAAAAAAATCTAATGCTTCCCACAACTGGTCTTATGATTATTGTTTTGACTTTTCTAAAGCTAATATTATTTTCTTCTGTAATTTTTTCTTCTCATTTAGATTTTCAGGAAGCTTTTTTTCATTTTTAAAAAATCGAAAATAAAAAAAATCCAATCAACTAGAAGGTTTCAAAAAAGTAATCATATACATGTTTGACAGTATTTATTTTGATGACGAGCGCATTACAGCATGGAGACTCACGGACAGCATATTGAAAACCAGCGAACAGCGCACTCGGTTTTTCATAAAAAAGAGATGCGTTTTCATTGCAAGATATCAATACTACTACAATTCGCAATGGTTATGTGCTTAAGGATTTCAGTTTTGGGAGTCACTCCACATCATTTTTCACATTTTCAGGCTTATTAGAGCGGAACTTATGGTTTAAAGTGAATTTCAAATCTCTGTAAACATTCATACCTGAAAAAAGAGTTTAAACGCAGCACTTGATCTTAGGACCTAAGAAATTTGGTTTCTAAGCCACACCTGTAATCTCTTTTAATACCGTAGAAATAAAGGAGGATTTTACTTCCTGTTTTCTTCAACATATTTTTCGTAGTAAAAAAAAAAAAAAAAAAAAAAAAAAAAAAAAAAAGAATGGTATCCCGTTTTGTCCAACTTTCCCCTATATATATATATATATATATATATATATATATATATAAGATTGCGGTAATAAAAGTTTTATGAGTACTACTCAACAAAGGAAATTATGAAAAATTATGATAATTCAATTTTTATTTTTATTAGTCTACAGATATACAAATCTTCTCGGAAAACAGAATTTACAATGAAAAATCTAAATAAATGTAAAACCATATAATTTTTAGATAAACATTATATCGAAGTAATAAATAAAATATTTTATCACTTTAGCATTAGATATATAGGTTTGCTAAAATAATGCCTATAAAATTTTCAGAAACAGCTCTATTTTTCATCCTAAATGACGTGGAGCAGCACTCTCTAGGAATTAACAAAAATCAGAATGGAATCAACGTATATATTCATAATATAACCAAAAGTATATCATTTTTACATTATAATATATTTGATAGTATAATTTATAAGAGAATTTTAAATACGAATATTTTATTAAAAAAAACGATTCCATAAAATTTCTTAAACGTTTACATATAGTATTTCCACAATTGTTAAAAAATAAATTGAAATAGTCCAGTGTCTGGAACCATATGCATGAAATAACGAGCAAAATTTCTCGTAAAAAACTTCTTATTCTTCAAGTTTTATGCAATTTTAATCATGAATACTCAGCTGTTGTTATAAAGCCTATTGTTAAAACAGCTTCATCAGTTAGCTAAATAAATTTTGATGGGTTTTAATTCAGTTATTCTTTTATATAGAACACAACATACGTAGAAAAATTGGATAGACAAATATATAACTACACACAAGCCTCATGCAGGACATTCCAAAGGCATAAAGTCATCAAATACTGCGTGAGAAGTTTCCGTATTTCAAAATTTCTACATAACAAAGCAAAATAAATTAAAAAAAAAAAAAAAAAAACGCATATTTAAAAAAATAAATTTAAAGAAAAACTATGTCAATTTATTTTCGCTCTATGAAAAATTAAATTTTTTAAATTACAAAAATATTACTGAATCCTTCTTCTCACGTGACTCGCAACTTTAAACTTTTACATTGCCAGAAAATTACTTTTCAAAATGCATTCTTAAAGTAGCAGAAATTTTTTAACAACAGAAATATGTTGGAAGAGACTAAAATACTTCTAACTAATTTGAGCGAAACGTTTTTATGACTCTAAAGACCAATTCAACGAAGAGCTTTTAAAACAAACCAACCAGATAATTGTTTTTAACCTTGAGGGGAAAAGCCCATTGAATAAAATGAAAGCACACTTGAATAACTTTCAAATCGAAAAATTAGATGAAGAAAGTTATAAGAAAGAACTTTTGCTGAAAGAATATTAAATTCAGATGCAGGTTTTCCGTGTAATTCATTTAACAACGACACAATTATTTTTAGCTTATTTGAAAATATTTTTTGTCTTCATTTATTCATATTTTGGAATACATATACAAAATTCGCATTTTCTTTACGTTTAAAGTAGAACATTTTATGCATATATATATGGTTAGAATTGCATAATAATATTTCCATCTGAAGATTCAAATTATCAAAAACTATTTTTTTTTTCTTTTAATGGCAGATTTTACTACTAAAAGTTTATTTGTATCCCTGGTCTAGATCAGCTTACATATTTTGTCAAGTGTATGTATTCAATGCTTGAAATGTAAAGAGGTATTTTCATGTAAATATTAAAAATGAAAATTAATTTTATTGATACAGTTGAAAGCAAATATTTCTATTTAAAAATGAAATAATACATTTTTTGCACTACTTGTAAGTGTTTAAATCCTGAAAATGTTTTTTTAAAATGGAAATAAATATTTTAAACAACTTTACACTTTTGTGGAATACAATATTAATTAGTTTAAGTACCTTTAAAAAAAATTGTGTTCATGAATTTTTTTTTTTTTTTCATGTTTCGCAGTTTAACTATAAGATTTTTGAAATATTACAGAGAGAGTTGAGAATTTAAGATAAAATATTTTTAATGTTATTAAAATTTATGGACAAATATGAAAATTATAAACCTTTTTTAAAATTTATGTTGTCTTTAAATATCTGAAATATATATATTTTTTAAAATATATTTTTACTAATTTTTCCTGAAATAATTTGGATTGTCATTTTCTGACACACACACACACACACACACACATATATATATATATATATGTATGTGTGTGTCTGTGCGCGCGTGGCGCAGCATATTTGTGTATGTGTGCGTGTGTAATCCCATTTTTATACGAATTAAATCTTAAATCCAAAAATATTTTTCCAAGAAAACCATTAATTTCATGAATCTGAATATTCATATATATTTTACTTTTAAGGGTTTCACTATGTCATATTTTTAATACATTTATAGAAGAAAACTAGTTTCTATGAAATAGAAAATACAACAAATGCTTTTAAATGTAATTCAAAATAACCCCACTATTTTATCCTTTCTATCTATTTAAAATTTAAAAAAAAAAAAGTGAAATGGAAAATTAGATTCTTTAACTATAATATAAATGAACCGCAAATATTTCGCTTAGTTAAGAATACATTTTTAATTTATTTGATTTTATTTTATGCAAATAAACTCTATTTCTTACAATAGATTCTAATACTTGGGTTTCTTCGAATTTTACTTTGGAGATAAAAAGCCATTTTTCAATATTGAACTTTGATTCCACATCAAAAAGGTTTTACAGTGGTGTTCAATAACTATCTAAGAGAGAATTACTTTTTTTGGAATTGTATTGTCCTGATAAGGAAGAAATACTATCCAACAAGTAAACATAAAAAACATATATAAATGTTAAATGAAAGGAAATCATTAGTTGTGTGGAAAGTCAAAAAATAATTCAATAAAAATATATAATAGTGATACAAAAAGGTGCAAGAAAAATTTTATTTTCTGGATGTAAAATTTCATACTTTTCCAAAGAAATTACTAAATCCACGTTTTATTATTACTATTATTACTTAATAGTAAAAACGTAAATGTTTTAGTTATTATTATACATTACAATAAAAAGGCAGTTTTTCCTATGTTACATTGTTACTATATGTGAAAATTAATTTAAGTTCAATTAATTTAAGTATTGACATTTCCAAAAGATATCTAAATTTATTTTTCGTCAATTTATAATCAAAGCTTTAACTTTTATTATTTAAAATACGCACTATTAATTAAAGTTGATTGATAAATGTAAAACTTATTTAAAATTTAAATTATTGTTAATTGAATAGTTTTCAAATAATATACACTGTTCAAAATTTCAACAGAAAACTCTGTGTAATCTATTATCTTAAGTCTTGCGTAAAATTACAGAGAAAAATAAACGGAGATGTTAAAAAACTTATTTTATACATTCCTTTCAATAACTAATATTAATTTATTTAATTATTTGTGAGAATATATTTCTCACTTGGAATAATTTTCTAAAATAGAAACAGTCATTTTTAATTTTAATTAAAAAAATTAAATAATAAATATAGATAAAAATACAGAATGAAAATTGAGAATTTCGATTATTCACTTTTAACTAAGAATTACTGTAAATTTACAGAGACTCTGAATAAATATTTACATTAAATTTACAGAAATTTTTAACAGTGTACATTTAAAATAAATTCTGTTGTTTCTTATAAAAATGTTTATATATATATATTGTTTTATTGTACCACGTATCGAATATATATTTCTTTTCTAATTTTACGCATTTGTGTTCACTGCCAAATTCAGCGATAATGCGATAAATTATTGGATGGATACACAAACACACCAAGCAGGATATACAAATTGAAGCCCCCCTGTCCATACTTTAGCCGTAAGTTTTGTGGGCAAAATGTACTTTTTATATTTTATTTACAGCATTTCCCGTAATTTCTAGTCTTTTTGCTGTAATGACGTACTATATGCTATATGTCTTGCAAAGAAAAGACTTAATGACATTTAGCATTCTGAGTTGAAAATTATTATTTAGAAAAAGAAATCAGTAAATAAAAAATCTGAAAGTTATAATAGACTTTATAAAAAACATTATGACTAAATACACAAATCTGTGATAAAATATATATATATATTTTAACTGTTCCATTTAGATTTTTACCCACTAAAACTGAAAAGAATAGTAACAAAGTTCCATCACGCATAGTGCTTTGCAACACGTGCGTTTATAGTTTAATTTTTCGTGAAAGCGCGCAACCAGTTATCCTATTGTTGATTGTAAAAACCATATTCGTTAATTATTTCATATTTTAAAACTATTACTTTATAACAGTGAATCTCAATATTATCACAAATAACGCATAACGAAAGATGTGAAGTATTAGGAGGTTAGGTGGTGAGAAAGGAACACGTTGTAAATTATTTCTATAATATTACTAAAATGTTTATCCAAAGTTTTTGTAAACTATCTAATCAGGATGACCGTTAATTTTCCAGTAATAATCGCGTATTGAGAAGGGGTATCTAAAATGGACTTATGTAACAATTTTTAAGAAAATCGTTAGAGCTGTTTTTGAGAAACCAACTTTCACCAAAACTTGGCATACTTAATTATAGACCGGAAAACAATAATTACATACAGAAGTATATTTAAAAGGGAGATAATATGTCGAGTTTAAAAAAAATCTGTACAGCCGTTTTATAGGAAAACGCGCCCGCGAGACCTGAAATTGAACTATTTATACAGGGTGTCTATCAATTTTCCTGAACTAACCAACTATATCATTCGAAAGGACATCTAATAAAGTGTTTATATAGCAATCTTTGAAGAGAATCGTTACAGTCGTTTTTGAGATACGGGCTTATGGTTCCACTTCCGGTTTTACATATTACACCACAATTTGGGAAATTTATCTGTACATGAGACCTGTAACAACTCTGAAGATTCGTAGTTCTATCTTTATCAGTTTTGGAGATATGATTGTCAGAAGATTCCGCACATACATACAAACACACTGATCAACTGCCAAAAACTACTTTTTGGGGCACAGGAGGGCTTAAAACGTGTAAATAAGATGAAAACTCGAAATCAAATTTTTGGACCGAATACAATACTTCCATTACCCTATGCAGAATTGTGATACTTATATTCTCATTGTGATAATAATTTCCAAGTTAATTGAAATGTAAACGATTATGTCTTCCGACTTAAAGGGTACCGATAAATACATGCTTCACCTGTGTTCAGTTTAAAATGCATGTATGAATTCTATACTGTAGAAAAAGTTTTCTTTTCTTACTTTTTAAACTTTTCAGAGAATAATCTTATAAACTGTCGATGATAAATTTGGAATAATTTGGAATTTATCTTTCATAGAAGAAAAAATAATTCAATCATATCAAAAGTAAATTTACATTTTACACAGTTGATGTATAATGCCATTACTTTTCCAAGCATTTTTATTTAAGAATGCTACTATTCTAGTCATGATCAGATAATTTCAATTAAAGTTATAGCAAATAGTAGTTCTTCAGGATCCATTTTCACTATCTAATTTTCTTTAAAAAATAATTTAATTAAAATATTGTGTGAAAAGTGCACGTTATTTTAAAATTAGGTTAAAAAAAAAAAAAAAAAAAAATCATGAAATATCACTTTACATTTAAGTTACTCAGGCAACTGTTTAATTTTGGATCTGTCAAGAGTTTAAGCTCAATAATTATAAAAATTTCCTTTTCTCATTTAGTGGTATTAATTACATCGCCTTGGAGAAATTAGTAATCTTAACGTGTTAGACACTTATTATAGAATTTAATTCCAAATTAAGAAAATTATTTGGTCAGAAAAATTTAATAGTTTTTTGAGAATGATACGCAATTATCATTCGGTTTGAAGGGATTAAAACTTTTAAATAAGGAAAGAAGTAACTTTGAGTTAATTCAAAGTACAGATTCAAATAATTGTAAATTGGTTTTGCTACTTATAAATTTGATATATTTACTAAATTAAAAATTTTTGAATAGTACACAAGAGTAATATATTTTATCATTTATTAGATGTCAAAAGAATCAAAATTTCATGTATACATTTTTTAAAAATATTTTAAAATTTTTCGTGTTTTGGATTTGGATTTCGGAATAAGGCTGATTGACTGCTGTAGGTCCTAGGCCAAAGGGGGAGTTCCCTTCGTGGGGGTCTTTCTAAGGGGTCCTATCCCGTATTTACGCAAGTTTCTGAGAAAACCACGGAAATCTCTGACCGGCTAGGCCGACGAGCACGACCTGGGATCGAACCCGGCACCTCACGTCTGCCAGCTTTGAGCGCAGTACCGCTCGGCCGCTGGTGGGCTTTGGTGTTTTGGTGCTATGGGAATAAAGCCGATTGACTGCTATAGTTCATAGGCCTGGGGGGAGTGCCCTCCGTGGAGGTCTTTCTAAGAGGGTCCTAGCCCGTATTTATGCAAGTATCGGAGAAAATCACGGAAAACTCCAAATGGCTTTTTTGCATATGTATCCCTAATATAAAAATATTTTAAAATTAGAAACAATTGTACCAAAGTTAAAGAATTTACATTTAATGACTTTTCGATAGTTTTCATTGATCATAGTCTCGCTGGTGGCTGAAATGATCTTCTGTCTACGCTTGTCTAAGATTGTAGAGGGAAAATGCTAGGTTCGAATGCAGGTCATAATCTTTGACCTAGTGATTCAACCTTTTCACTGGTCTTATCCAAAACTCTTATGAAAACTAGTTAAAATCTCTTTTAAAATACCCCAATGGAGAGCATCTCACCAGACCTAGGTCGCATAAGTAGGCAATCGGCCTTAACTTCATTATCATTGCTAACATCAAAATATTACAAGAAGGTTTATCCCTTACACTCCCAACCAAAACTTTTTTTTAACCAAGCAAATGCCTTTCGAAATGAATGAGAATTTTATTTTATTTTTTTCGGTTTCTAGAAATTCCAGTGGGTTTCTGAAATACAAGGATATTTAAATTAAATTTTTTCGATAATATGATCCTTAAAAGCATAATGGTACAATATATGTTTGAAAAAAAAATATCTTTACAGAAAAAAAAAAAAAAAAAAAAATCTATCGAGCTAAAAAAAGATCCTAATACATCTTCCCACCGAAATATTCACGGTTTGTCCGTCTATTTATCCTATGCCTCTCATTCCTAATTTCTTTTAAATACAATCGACAGCAAACATGTTGAAGCGCTAGCAAAATTTCATACTTAAAAGATATGCTCCTAATAGTCTTTTGTTAAGTAAGTATTTGTCAAGTCAGGATCTTAGTCTTTATGCTGTTTATAAAAAAGTAAGTTGATGATAAAAAGTAGCGATCAAACTTTAATATATATATGTATGTGTCCTTTAATAATTTTGATGTCAACTGTAACCAGGATACCTTTCAAATTGGTTGAACATATTTTTTACAGTTTTTGGAAATTCCGGCGCTGGGTTTGACTTTTGGCTGATCGTATATATATATATACAGATTAATGTTCAGATTGTTAATTTAACAAGGCTTTCTACATATGAACTTAACATTTCTTTAAAAATAGCCAAAGCAGGGTTGATGTTTGTTACATAGGTTATGTTTGCGTTCTTTGTAATAAAAATAGTCTTAAAAAGTCTGCACAAAATATTTGTGAGATTATGAATATTGTTTTAACTGTTGATTAATTTTAAAATACAAATTTTTCTTCTTAGATGTGCTTTAATATATATATATATATATATATATTAGTAGTTTGAAATCTATTTTTATATGCAATTCAGAATACTAATGAAATAACTTTATTAAAGAAATACAAACAAATATAATAAGTTTGACTTATTGTATGTATTTAAATAAATAATTTAGTTAGCAATTTTTTTCTTCTTTTTTTATTATATGCATAAATAACTTTCGTACTTGCTTTTTTATATTTTTTAAGAGAATTTGCATCCTAGTATTCCAGTTATCTTCCACTCGCAACTTTTAGATATACGAATAAATATAAAAATTTCGTTTCAATATTTAAAAGTGTACCTTTCTTAAATATGTGTTCTTATTGTTTCTACAGTTAAGGTAATAAGGGACATTTTTTTTTTTTCATTCTATTGCTTTTTATGTACTACCAGTAAATTTATCATTTTTATGCACAAAGCATGTTTTAAATGATAAAATGTAAAAAACAAAACGACAAAAGATTATAAATAGAGAAAAATGACGCTTGTACGGGGGAAATAATACAATGTCCAATTTTAAAAAGTTTCGTGTAAATTCTAAATTATTTTAAATTCAGTTTATTATTATTATTATTATTATTATTATTATTATTATTATTATTATTATGCGTTCCTTGTATGTAATTGAACATATTTATATATATCTCAATTACAAAATCAGTTACAAGCATAAAAAGTGAACATTTTGAATTTTTCAAAAATTTTTGTTTTACGACTTAAGTTGAGAGTTCGTGATAAAGGTAATAATTTCTTGATTTCAAAATAAATACCCTGTTTTGTGACAAATACACAGATTAATATTCATAAAACTTTTTTATAAAGCATTGTATGAAAAGAAAAATTTCAAAGAGCATTACAAATAACTGGTTATTCCCGAAATTAGGAACACAAGAAAAATGAATTTAAAAATTAAAATTTGTAAAAGCTTGTAAATAATGTTTCAGAAACTGTACAATGATATTATTTTAAAAGTATTGTAAAAATCATACATTTTATAATAACTATCTGGATAATATTAATTTACATTAATTTTGACAATTCACATTTTCCCTTGTCCCTTTGACAGATATTTTTCATATATATTGATTCCAAAATAAAAAATTATGTATATTAGGAAATTCTCAACATATTTAAAACATGTATTAAAAAAATTTGAACACTCTTCATCCAAATATTATTTAAGTTGCAAGAATATAGCAAAATCAATGAAGTCTAATGCAATTAATAACATTACTTGTTGATATACACAAAACGGTTTCCTATTATTGAAGATTTCAGTTACAAAAAAACTGATAAATATTGATCTACAATATCTAATTAGTGACCATAGGAATTAATTTGTTATACATATAAAATTTATTACACTTCGAGTGTAACTTATTAAGGTGAAAAAAAAAATGTCATCATCAGCATTTCCTTTTTCTTATCGCTCATATATTTCATGCAGATGCATATTAAAATAAATGCATTTTTAAGTATTCTTAAGATTCTTAAGTATATACATTTTAAATTCTTATTTAAACAAAGAATTAGTTTTAAAAGGTTTTATGCGTAGGATATGTATATTTATCTTTAGACCTAGTAATTCAAAACCTAAACTTAATAAAATAAATTTGGTACAAGAATATGGAATTATGAAATGTCAAACCAAACATTTAGTTTGACATTGCTTCTGTTAAAGCATTAACATGAAATTCATAGTAAACATCTACGACTATTGATTCAAGAAATACGTCTTTATCGTAACAATCACTAGCCTCGTACAACTCAATCATCTGAGAAAATATTTCAAGAGTTTCAGTGGCAACTCTTTCATCATCCATCTTACAATTCTGACTTATCTTGAAACAATTATTTGCTGTTCCATCCGCTTGAATTGGATTTGAGTGCCAAGCTGTTCACGACTGGTGTAGCTGTTTAACATAAGGTTTAAAAATTGAACAATCGAAAAACTAGTAATTTATATGCTTTTGAGACTAATTTTAAAATGTATTTTCAGTTATTAAAGTTTAAAAAAAATTAATATTTATATAAATAAACTGTTAAGAAAAACATTCATATATTAAAACATCAATATTCTATGAAAAGAAAATTTCTTAATGTTTTCAAGATAAATAATTATAAAAAATAAATAAATAAATAAATAAATAAACCTTTTTATACACCATGCTTTAAATTTTCTGATAAATCATAGAACTCTTATCAATGTGCATAAAATTTTTAAAGTGATAATGACGTCATTTTTTCTGAGATACATAATTTAACCTTTTTTTAATTTTTTAACGTTCACGTTGAATTAAATTTATTATTTTTATGTCAAAAGAAAATGAACTCGTATTTTTTTTTTTTTTTTTTTTTTTTTTTTGCAACAATTAAAAAATAGCTAATATTTTTATGGCTATTTTTACGTTATTAGGATGTTATTATTTTCATATTTTAATTAATTATAAGAAAACTAATCAAAAATTCGAAAATCGAACTTCGAAGTATTGTGTTGTCACCGGGTTCTGAGCTACTGTGAAAGTTTCAAATGTCTTGCTAGTAGGGAAGTTAGTTAAAATTCGATTGCAAGATTTTTACCGTACAAACAAACACACAAACAAGAATAGAACTTAATAAAAACATGTTAAAATAGACCGTGAAATGACAATTTATTTTTTTTAATGCTACAAAAATATAATAAGAAAATAACTCTTCCTTATAATTAATAAAAACAACTCACTAATTAAGTTACCTTATCTATCTTACATGTATTTATACTTATATATAAAATATATGTATGCTTTAATCTCTCCAACATTTTCTATAATTGTGTTATAAAAAAGCTAAATGTAAGCTTCGTGATAAATTAATGTAATAAATATTTCATGAACACAACAAATTTAATTTTATAGTTTTGATTAATTTCTTAACTGACTCCAATGGAACTGAACTACAACATTCATTTAACGGCACAATTAATCCTTTGGTTAGTTTCTATGATAAAATGCTTTTTTGTTTGATAGTTTTGTGAATTTGACAATCAATTTTCGGTTTAAAAGATACACACACAATTAATTTTATTTTAAATAAAGATTTATAATATGAACAAGAATGATTTTAAACGATGGTTTTCCCAAATGTTTAAATCAGTTGAAAGTTAAAGCTTTTGTATTCATGCAGAACACAAATCATAATGCAATATATTTAATGGATTAACTTTTCTATTAATTTTAAACATTTTTTTCAATTTCATGACACTGAAATAATAAATAATACGAAATAGGTAAGCATATTTTATGAATTAGTCAGTTAAAAGACTTCAGCTTTGACATTTGAATTATTCTTAACAACATAATTCTCTAAAACAAATGTTGACAGATCTTGTAAAGATACAAAGGTTTTAGAGATATAAGAAATTATTCTGTTCTATTGAAATAATAAATATTTTATTTCTAAATTTTTGAGGAATGCTTCTTTATTTATTTTGGAAGTATGTTTCGTTTACTTTAATAATAATTAAAATTTATGTTACAGTGTTTAGAAGAATTGTTTTTCAAAATTTAAAACAATCTACAAGTAGTTAATATATTTAGCATAGCAAAGCAGCTGTAAAATTTAAATTTAAGAAAGATGCCACAAACAGTATTAAACTTAGTATGTAATACAGTATAAAGCAATCTCAAATTTTTGATTTAGTTTTTAATATTTTGCGATTTCTTTTTTTCCTTTAATAAATCCATCATTTATTTTAAAATTTAGGATTTTACAGTTGGCATTGATATTATAAAAACTTTTTGTTTTCATACTCGACGAAATAATTAAATTTACCATAAAATTTAAGTCACATATACCGATAAGTCTAGCATTAAAAAAAAAAAAAAAAAAATCATTAAAATACAATTATTTAATTATTTCTTTATTATACGTAATTACTTTTTTTTTTTTTTTTTTTTAGAAAAATGTATAAAAATATTAATTTTTTATATAAAATATCACAACAAGTAACATTCAAATAACCATTAAAATTCAAGAAAAATTTAGAATTACATAATTTAAATTTCAGATTAATCTAAAAATGACTATTAAATATTAAAATAAAAAGCTCTATATTTTTAATAGCTTATTAATAATAATAAAAAAATAGCCTTAAAAAATATATATATATAAAGATGCACACGGTATTAAATTATCTTCGTCGATATTCTAAAATTTCTCTCTAATAATAAAGCTATAACCGATATCAGCTGTTTAAATTTTTTATCTCGTGAAGAAAGAGCCCTTTATTTACTTAAAAATATAATTCAAAAAATCCAAAAAATAAAAAATAAATTAAAATAAAATAAAATAGAGTATACCAAAACAATTTAATATGCAGTGTAGATTTTTAAATAAAAGCGAACAACTTTAACTGAATAATTTATTAAAGAGAAGGAAAGTAACTACAAAGGGCATTCCATAAAAACTGAGAGTTATTGTTTTACATAGAGGCAATACTGCCAAACTAAAAAATAAAAATGCAGACGAATTTTTCAAAATGTTAACTAAATGTTATAATTATTCTAAATGAAACAGATGATTTTATTTTCCTGTTTTCATGCTTGTTTAGTGAACTCTTTTTATTTGCTCTACAAAAAATAGAGGTGAGTGTTTCAGGGTTTAAACTACGAAATGCGTTGTGCCGTAAACTTTTGCTATTGTTTGGACAAAACAGCTCCAGAAACAGCTAATTGAATGATAGAAACTTACAAAGACAAATATTCTGATGAATCTACGATTTTCAGATGGCATGGTGATTTCAAAAAAGATGTTTGTCAGCAGAACTGGCTCCTAAGCTTAGGTGACTAGAAAGTGTTGTAAATGATCGAAATATTAACAAAGTGTGGCCAATCTTGCATGAAAATCGGTGAATGATGTGTTAAAAGATAGCGTCATCAACTAACGTTTCGAAAACGTCGATACTTTGCATTCTACGCATAGCTTCGCTATGTTTATTTCAGATTACTTCTACTTCTGTTCAACAATATCTTAGTAAATGCAATATTAAAATCAAGCAACATCCCCCTTACAATCCAGATCTAGCACCATGCGATTTCTGGCTGTTTCTGACGTTGAAGGAGAAGCTTTGTGTCAAAAAATTTAATACAGATTCTGAGGTTATTTTAGCAGTGTAGGGTTCTTTTAAGCAGCTTCCAGAAAAAAGACTCTCTATTTCTTTTAAAAAGTGGGTTGAACGATGGGACCGTTGCATATCATCTGAGGAAAAGGTATTTTGAAAAAGTATAATTTGTTTTTTACTGTAAATATATTTCTAGATTTTTTATAATTTTACTTTTACTTTTTATGGAATACCTTTTGTACATACGCTGCAAACAAAAAATAGAATGTATAAAAAATAGAAAAATTTTGTAACTTTCCAACAGAAAAATCTTCTTTCTTAAAACTACAAAAATTTACTATAAAAATGTATCTCATTCTGTCAAGACACATTTTTGCCTGTAACTAGATAAATTCTGGAACCATCGATAAATATTTTATTTGATGGTTCTTTTTCTTTCCAGCTTTGTAAACGACGAAGTTTGTATCAAAGCAGGATTGCGAAGTGCTAAGTAACAGCATGAAATGTGCTTCCATAGCTGTGAAGTAGCATCGTCACCTATTAATCGACGGTTCCTAGTTCGGTCCTGGCTGGTTAAATTGAAAGATTTTATTTAAAGCAAATTCTTTTAAAGAGTGTACTAATACTCTTTGTAATGCTCTGTTACAAAAATTTCTGTCAACATGTATTTTACATAGCACATGAATATTTTCTAAGAACTTTCCTGTATATTATAATAGGATTTTATGTTACTAATAGGATTATTTTTTACATTGTAAATAGTGTTTCATAAAATGTATACAGTATCATCGTCAGCAGAATACTGCATACGAGTTATTTTCAAAATGAAACCGAACTTCTGAAATAGCACACCAACCAGCAGAGAGAGCATGCTGCAGCTACTGAGCGCACCTAGAGGAAGGTTTAGACAACAAACTGCCATTTGCCTCGTGTCGCTCGGACAATTAACAAGCGAACAACAGCCGTTGAAGTAAGAACGTGTCGAAATAGGCCTCCTCGTCGGATTAGTGACAAAGTAACAATGAAGGAGCTTGAAGAACAACGTGTGTGTGGGAAATTCTGCCACAAACTTGGCAAAACTTTCTCAGAGACATTTTAAATGCTAAACCAATAGGAGGAGGGCTGTATGAGTCGCACACAGTTCTATGAGTGGTTTAAACGTTTTCAACAGGGCAGAATGTCGGTCTGTGACGATTCCAAGTCTGGTCAGATGGTAAACAAGGAAGTCTACCAGAGAATCCTAGTGCGCATGAGGGATGCTGTGCGCAGGAAGAAGACTGAATTGTGGATAAACCAGAGTTGGATGTTGTATCATGACTTTGCGCCAGCTCACATGTCACTTCTTGTCTGCAGCTATCTAGCAAAACACCGCATTCCCGTTGTGCCCCATCCAGCGTATTCTCCGGACCTAGCCCAAGCAGACTTTTTCCTATTTCCCAAACTGAAAAATACCTGGAAAGGACGTCATTTCCAAACCATAGAAAAGATACGGGAGAATGCGACGCGGAACCTGCGGGGACCAGGAGGTGTTCCAAAAATGGAAAAAACGATGGGAACGATGTATTGCCTATAGAGGGAATTATTTTGAAGTGGACAGTGCTTAAAATGTTGTACAATAAACAATAAAGCTTATACAGCAAAAGTTAGGTTTGCTTTTGAACACACCTCGAATTTCTCTGAACTTGCAATATTCTTACTTGCTGTTGATGATGATGCTGCAACCATTGAATTTTTCGCTTGAATAATTTTTAAATTGAATTAACATATTCCTTTTTTGTTTATTATTTTTATTAAAATACTTTTTTTTGTTTTTACATTCCAAGGTCACATTTCATAAAGCATATATATATATATTATAAAAGTTTAGACCTGTTTTTAGAGTCTATTTTATACAAATTTAATTATATATTTTTGCAATTTCATATATATATATACAGGGTTCCAATTAAAGTTTGTTCTCACCCATTTAACTGATGAACAACCTAAGTTAGTAAAGAATCTCTACAAGATGTGACCGCTGGTAGTGGCACTTGGTGGAAAACGGCGAGTAAGTATTCCTATTTCATAAAGACAGTAGTGGGGAAAGTGAATTACAAAATTGTAGAGCACTATTGATTTAGTACAAAAAGACACCTTGTAGACAAAAATGCTAAAAAAACGCTTAAAACTTACATTTCCTTGTTCGCGATTTCTTAAACTGCGAGGTGAAAAATGATCTTCGAGAAAAACATGCTTTTGCAAGATACCTTTTTTTTTTTTTTTTTTTGAGGGGGGGGGGGGGGGTTGAAACTTCTGTTCTGCCAGCAGTACATACTTGAGCCCTTTTTTAAACATAACTCTGAATAAGTTTTTGCGCAACTGGTGACACAAATGCTACATAAGTTCAAAGAAGGGTCCAGATGTGTATTGCTTGCTGATAGACAGAAATTTAAATATCGAAAATTAAAGTATTTTTATATTAACAAAATCCAAATTTAATAAAGGTATTTTCTTTAACCAGACTCTACAGTTTTGATACATTATTCCTTATCCTTATATTGCAAGCCTTTATTACAAACAGAATATCAACAGACATTTCTATCATTTTGTGAATGCTGACTTATTATTTATGTTTTAACAAAAGTTAAAGATACATTCTAAATATGAATATCAAATGCTTCATTGACTTAGATATTAAAAATTAAAAATTTTTTATTATCTCACTTTCTAATGCACTTTAAAATTATAACAATTGAATTCGTGATTTGAATAATACTTATATACGTCACAAACTACGTAGTAACATGTAATATGTAATTGTAAGATAACAGAATGTTAAAAAAAAAAAAAAAAAAAAAGGAATGTAAAATAAATATCTCATTTACCATTCTAAGGTTTTACAAGAACAAGAAATAAAATTTAAATTAGATTTATAATGTAACAAAAGGAACGAATCGTACTTTTAAATACATTTTATTCTTCACTGACTCTAAAAAAATTAGGCAAAATAAAAGTGAAGTATGCTGAACATTAAAAAGATAATATTAAAATGTATCGCTTAATTTTCCAATAAATGAAACTTAAATGTACTTCAAAAGTGTGTCGGAATGCAAATTACCTTTTGTTAATATTATCAAAAGATTATATTAAAACGCTGGGTTCTGAAAGATTCTTATTAAAGATAATCGGTTGAATGTCATAGTTTATTTCTTTAAATTTTAAAATTCTATTGCAAATTGGGATAAAATTCTCAAAAGAAAATTCAATTTCTTTTAAGTCCATATTTTAATCGATTTAAGATATAAAAATTATTAAATTTCAGAAACAGAATTTTTTAATCAACGCACGTTCCAGATGTACGTAGATGCTTATACTTCCATTTGATAATATATAAAAGATTAAATTAAAAAAAAAAAAAAACAGAAGAAAAAAAGACTGAAGAAACATATTTTTTTTTCTTTGGTACTTATGTTGGCTAAGTGCATTTCATTCCAGAAATAAAATGAAATATCTTTATGATGTAAAATAAAAAATAAATTTTATTTAATACAGAAATGTTTTAATCTTTGCACGTTCCAAAAGTTAGTGAATGCTAAATTTCATGTGATGTTATATAGAAGCGCAAAATAATTCTGAAAGCGATCATTTACTTTTCATTAATACTCAAAAAAAAAAAAAAAATTTCAACAAAAAAAATTTCAACAAAAATTTCAACAAAGTTAAAAATTTCAACAAAAAACTACTGATAATCAATAACACTGCGCTGAGAAAAACAATTCAGCCCCTGATACCATTCTTGTTGATTCTTATGTAAAATGACCTTCTGAATCCAAATATGACTACCATTTTGCCCAGTCGCCCGCTGTTTTCACGGGGCACCACCCCCTCCCTCAATGTTCGGTCATTGTTCGGTAATTTTATGGCCATGAATTTGATTTGGAGAATGAAAAAGAATTAATTTAACACTTAAAAACAAAAAAAATATAATGTTTAATAAATAACATTAATAGTAGATTTAAAATATATAAGAAATATAATGCATAATTTCAGTGACAAATTCCCCCCCTAAATTTTTCCCTTGCCGCAAATGTTGGTGTTTTAGAATTTTCTAACTCTGTAGCCCCTCATAAAATATTTAACAGTTAATGTAATCTTTCCCCCTCTAAAAATAAAATTTATAGCTATAAAATTACCGAAAAGTGATCAAAATAGGGGGCGTTCCTAAATAACGGTGGGTGATATAGCAAAATGGACGCCATACTCGGATTCAGGAGGTCATTTTACATAAGAATTTGCCAAAATGGTGTTGGGGGCAATTTTCATGCCGAGCAGTGTTATTTTAAGTCTGATGTAAAGTTACAGAGAAAAATAGACGTAGATGTTAAAAAATTGTATGTTATGTATGCAATTTAACGGATAATATTAATTTAATTAATTATTGGCGAGAATGTATTTCTGACGTAGAATTCTTTTTCTGAAGTAAAATGAGAAAAAAATATATGTACTGCCTTCATCTAGAACTAATAAGTAGTCATTTTCTGAATCCCTAAACAAGCAATATGGATTTTCGAGTTATGTGTGTAAGATAAACAAATGACCTGAATAGACAAAATGATCGAGAATTTCTAGTCTGCACTTTTCTAGATGGGGAAAAAATATTATGAATATTATGAATCCTTTGTATATTGCGAGAAATTCTCGCTTGATTTCTTAGAATTAGGTCATAAACCAAGATTATAGTTACTAAAACTTGCGTCTTGAGTTCGCATATTGTTTCAGAGATTTTAAAATAAGTTTGACCGCGATAATATAGGTAAACTATCCAGAATTCTGTTATGGGATTTTAGAACTCGCTAGCAAATGGAAGTAGAATTTATAAGAGTGACATGAAACTGCATTTACTAGGACCACAATTTAGTTTCTAGATATCAGTCACAGAATTTTTTCTGTGTAACAGAGTAGAAACAGACATTTTTAATATATATATACATACATATATATATTGATAAATTAAATAATTAAAATAAATAAAAATACCGAATAAAGATTGAGAATCCTGATTATTTACATTTAAGTAAGAATTTTTGTAAATTGTCCGAGACTCTGGATGAACATATTAGTAAATTTACAGATATTTTTTACAAAGTATTTCTATTTCCTTTTTTTTTTTTTTTTTTCAAGAAATAAAATAAAATCTTCTTTTACATAAAATATATTGAATTTTGTTGTATTTTAAAAATAAATCATTTGTTCAGGTAGTCTTTATAATAGTGAATTAAGCGCTAAATAATGCAGCCAACTTTTCACTTATTTTAACTAAGTAAAAAATTATGAAAATATATTTTAACTATAGTTGATGATATCAGTACACTTGTTTTACGACAATGTTGATAAAAAAAATAATAAATGTATTATTATTTTCATTTTCTAATATGTATATTATTATTATTAAAACAATTATTAAAATAAAGAAAATTTTAAATAAGTACATCAATCAATATTTTTACAGAAAATGTTATAAATGTTTGTAATATTCGTTATATTTTTTTTTATTTGTTCATATAATTAACTATAACATTTCTTTTCAATTTGTTCACTCATTTAATTATTTTTTGTGTAATCTAAAATAATTAAATGTGTAAAACATATAATCACACTAAATGGAATTACCTAATTATTTGTATGTTAACTTCTGTTATTATACTAGGTCAAATGCTTGTAGTTTTCTTTCCTGTTATTTTCTAATAATGGACTCATAACAATAACTTTTCAGTAATATAGTAAAAATATTTTGGAAAAAAAATTATTATTATTATTTTTTTTATTTATATTTTTACATCCACATTTACAGTTGAAAGAGAGGTTTTTTTTTTTTTTTTTTTTTTTTTTTTGTATGTAATTTCAAAAATAAACTTATCACCTAATGGATAATATGCAGACATTAAACGAATATATTCAAACATAAATATATATTTATATTTATATTTCCAATTCTATTACTAGAAATTCACAGTGTTATTTCTGATGTGGACCTTTTCTAATAGAATGCTATTGTCGTAGGATGGTTATCTGAACACAATCCATTACTTAGGCTGGTACTCGAGCTAACGAAACAATAGAATGAGAATTATACACGGGAAAAAAGTACAAGCGTTAATTCGAAAAGGAGGGACCATCACCATTTAGATCCACCACGGAGTGGGGAGGTTACCCTACGTTAGTTGCTCGAAAATCTGCTAAAGTCCGCATCGAGCACGTCACGGTGCAGAACCGTTGAATAAGGGCCAGATACCTAACCCTCAGACCCTGGCGGGACAAACGTAAAATAACATATAATGATACTTGTAAAACATAAGTAAATTATAAAATAATAATAAGGCATTTTCTTCCAACATTTCTTAAAATCTAAAAATGATAACTAATCTTTCTAAAGTTGTTATATACTTTTAATAGATCTAAAAAATATAACACTGTTCTATGATTTAATTAACTCATTTTCTGAAAATATATGTTTTTAAATTTTTAATTAAAAAGTTTATAAATGACATATTTTCCGAATGAATTAAATAAAATAATTCTGTACATCTGTCAATAGGCATTTTTTTTTTTCACTTCATTGAAAATTTGAATGTAAAACTACTATATCTTATTTGCTAACAATCAATCATATTATTCTAATTTTTTTAAACATTAGATATAGATTTGTGCTGTAATAATTATTAGAATTCGAAAAAGCAGGCCTATTTTTATCCTAAAAATCTCAGAGGTTCACCTTCTTATGTGTAACATAATTTACAATAATAAACAAAGTTGTTTATAATATAGATATTTAAAAAAAAAAATTGCTCATTATAATGTATGCATAGAAATTAAAGCAGCAAAATTTCTCGTAATATATTTTTTATTCATTAAGTTTAATTCAGTTTAGAATTATAAATGTCGAGCTGTAGCTATCAAATACATTGTCAAATCAGCTCCAACAGTCAGGGAAATAAAATTTCGTGAATTTTGTGCATCAGTAATTCAGTTATATAATATATAACCTATGCCCCCAATCATTATTCAAGACATCATTAAACAAGTAAATTTATCAATAATTGTATAAAAACGTTTTAGCAATTAAAAATTTCAACGTAAGAAAACATATTTAGAAGCTAATTTAAGGAAATAAATTTTTAAAGAAACAATTTTAAAATTTTATTTCCTCCATATGGAAAATCTATACCTTTAGATGATGTTACTTTATCTTTAAACTCACGTGACACGCATCTTTAAACTTTTTGATTGCAGAAAATTACTTTTCAAAATATATTCGTCAAGTAGCAGAAATTATTTAAGAATATAAATACGTTGAAAAAGACTAAAATGCTTCTAACTAGTTTGAGTGAAATGTTTTTATATTTATAATGTTTTGTTCAATGAAGAGCTTTTAAAGCAAATCAGCCGGGTAATTGTTTTCAGTCTTAAGTGAAAAATCACATTAAAGGAAACGAAAACATACTTGAATAACTTTTAAAGCAAATGATTACTAAAAGTAAGTTATTAGAAAGAACTTTCAAAGAAAGAATATAAAATTCACATATATCACACTTACAGTGTTATTCATCTAACAAATGTATATCCATTTTTACTTTCTCTCATCCATATATGCGATAGAGAAATGATTGTTTTGGGACCAAATTTTCGAAATTGTGTTTTCGTTCCATTTATATGTTAAAAGGTCCCATGAATACGAAAATCATAATTCTAGCGGTTGGTCTGTGTGGATCTGTCTGTGTCTTTGTTGCTCTATATGTGTGTGTGTGCTATCAGTATATCTCATGAGCAGGTAGTAGCAGTGTGTTTAAACTGAGTATGCTAAATCTTTATCAAATAAGGATGCTACGCAAACTTTTCCTTGAGATCAAACAAATGGTTCGTGTACAGAACCAAACAAGAGACTTCAAATACATTACGCCTATGGACAAAATTTTTCGTAGATGAAGTTTTACATCTATAAGCTGCACTAAACCAAATGAAATGAACATACATTTTTTATATGCATAAAAGCATGTTTCATGTAGAATATGCCATGAAAATCATTTGTCATTTGATTAAAAAGCAATCAGATGAGCTAGAATGCAGCGAAACTAT
This sequence comes from Salticus scenicus, assembly GCA_963930645.1. Classification (NCBI taxonomy): domain Eukaryota; kingdom Metazoa; phylum Arthropoda; class Arachnida; order Araneae; family Salticidae; genus Salticus; species Salticus scenicus. The sequence goes on along the minus strand of OZ005650.1, from coordinate 110,508,162 downwards.
GCTTTGAAAGTGAAATTTCAGGAAATGCATTTTAGATTGTGCTGTATGTTATTAATATAGGACTATATCTAAGTACATAATATGCTGTGTATATAAATTTTGTGTTTTTTGTCATAAATATGTGTTGAATATCTGAAATGCATGGAGCTGTTTTTGTGTGATTATTAAATAGAAAATTGATTTTATTGAAGCTATTGAGTTTTCATTTCAAAGTGCAATACTAACCTTTATATATATATATATATATATATATATATATAATCTTTTAAGTGTTTAAAACTTATACTTTTTTTACATAAATGTTTTATACATTTTCACATTTTGTGAATATAATAATGGTTCATTTAAGTAATTTTTGAAAAAAATATTCATTTTCATTAAAATTCGTTTAGTATTTTAACGTTTCAGATTTTAATTAGAAATATTACAGAGAGAATTAAGTTTTCCTGTTATTATTATTTTTTTTTAATAATATGCAATTAATAATCAGGTGGTTATACAAGCGGAACATATGTTGCATGTCTATTTACGAAACATTTAATGTAATTTAGTATAAGTTGCTTAATTTGGCATAAAAGTTTGAAAGCAATGATATATTAAAAAAAAAAAAAGTAATTATTAAATATTATTATGGAAGTAATTTCTATAAGACAGAAAAATAAAAGATTAACTTTTCTAGCGTAAATAATGCCTGTAATTACTTACATTACATGCATTCAGATTAACATCCATAGACTAGTCAAATAAGGAAAAGGATTTTATTGTAAAACTTTTCTGGTCTTGCTTAAAACTTCATTATGATTTTTCTAAACAGATAAAAGCATTTTAAAGAAACGTTATATTACGTTGATTATATACATATACATATATATATGTATATATATATATATATATATATAATAAAGATGATCTATTAAGCAGAGTAGAAGCCAAGCAACAGATACAAGATCACTGAAACACCAATGACCAATAAGATAAAAAAAAAAAAAAATCATCAGTGGATGAAATACACTAATGTAAAGAAACCAGATCTATTAATTAACAGCCTGCAAAACAAACGAGTCAATAAAGTAAAACAACAAATCTTAACTTAAAACCATAAACTTATCAAAATTAATTAAAATACAAGCCAAGAAACACAGGATAGGAAGAAGGAGGCAGGCGACAAGACTTGTGACTTGCCTGTGGGGTTACACTTGTTTTACGCCGGCAACACTCCCTCAGCCTGCCACAACCAGAACAGGAACCATATGGATTTAAAAATGCAAAATTTCAAAGCAGATGAACAACAATGAAACCACGGAGCCACAATGAAATTCACCGATTGATCACATTGTGTTTAACAGTGTAATTAGAACATTAAATATAGTTGACAACTCAAAAAGGAAAAATCTGAAATTTTATTGGAAAATGAAAGTTTGCATAGTAATACAAAGCAAATGCAACAAGCCTTCATTTTTTTTTTTAATTTCACAAACCCACCCAACCATCCAGCCTTACAACACCACCCCACCTCCGTAATCAAACATCTGCCCACCCAACCACCACCTTTTTTATTGTCTTTTATTATTTTTTAATTTTTTCGTTGATATACACAAGAGTGTACACAGCTTTTTTTTTTTTTTTTTTTTTTTTTTGTACTGACAGAGACATGGTTAAGGATATAAAATAGAAAATACAAAGTTTTTAGGAAAACCCATTTTAGCAGTGGCTGTGGTCAGTTTATTAATATTCTTGTTTTTAAACTTTGCAGAGCATAAATTATTAATTCGAAATAAATGGTTAATGATGATGTTCCTAATTACCGAAAGATGCAGACATGAATTAAAATGTGTAAGTAAGTTTACATTAAAACAAAAATCTTGCCGTTTGTCATAGATATCTGTGTAAAGTTTATTACCATCGATGATTATTTTGAGATCTAAAAAGTTAATTGATTGATTAATAAAGAAGCATCACAAAACTGGCGTTGTAAAAATTATTACTTACAAACTTTGAATAAACACCATAAAATGCAATAAACTCGCAACAATTGTTTCGGGTCGAAAAAACACACGACCCTTCATCAGGCAAACAAAGTAAGCACGAGTGCTGCAGTCACAGCGGCAACGCACAAAATCGTTTAAAATGAAAAGAAAAAGTTTATAAAGTAGAAAATAAATATAGCTACTGGTGTGAGTAGAATTGTACAAAAAAACAAGAAAATAAATAAATGAGTGAGATTAAACATATAACAATCTAAGGATAACAAAAATTAAACTAAAATCTAAGTTACGTGAGTAATTTCCAAACATCAGAGAAGAAAGGAGTGGAAGAAATATCATTAACAAGATTTTTCGAATTTTTAAATATGTAAAATGCTTCATGAATATCCAAATGGGAGGAGCAGACAGGAGATGAAATTATGTTAGTTTTGGAAAAATCAAAACGATGACCTTGAGACCAGCAGTGGGAAGCAATAGAAGATTTGGTAATCTCTTCATTACGAACATTCCGACGGTGCTCATTTATTCTGTATTTCAAACGCCTCCTAGTTTGACCAATATAACCTAAGTTGCAGGACGAACACGGAATTAAATAAATTCCAGAACGGTTTTCGGTGGGAATGGGATCCTTAAGAGAAGATAATTTTATTTTATTGACGGGTTTGTAAATAACTTTGAAACCAAACGGTGAAAGAATTTTAGAGATTTTAAAAGAGAGTGAAGAATAAAAAGGTAAAACAACTGGGATGAGACTGTGATCGTTTAGTTTGGGAGCAGAACGTTTAGGATTCTTAAATTTATATAGAGCTTTATCGATGATAGATGGGTTATAGCCACGAGAGAGAGCAAGAGATTTTAAATAATTAATTTCTTTCGAAAGATTAGACGGATCAGAACAAATGTGTAAGGCACGATAAACATAAGTGTAAAAAGCAGACATTTTTTGTTGAGGGGCGTGGTTAGAGAGAGCATGCGGCGGCAAAGAGACTGAAAATGGTTTTCTAAAAACAGTAGTTGAGAAACAATCCTTTTCTTTATTCACAAGAACGTCAAGGAAGGGCAAAGAGCAATCCTGTTCAACCTCAAAAGTGAATTGAATGCATGGGTCAATCGAATTGACCAAAGAAAGTAAATTGGGCAAATCGACGTCAGGGAAGACGAGAACGAAAGTGTCATCCACATATCTAAACCAGTGAGGAAATTTATATACACCGAAGAGTTTTTCTTCAAAATAGTGCATATAGATGTCGCAAAGTAAAGGAATTATTACATTTTTGTTTTTAAAACTCCCCCCCTTTTTATTTTTGTTTTTTAAACTCCGCCTTCTTTAAGTTTTTACTTGTTTAATTGTTAATTTTTGCTAATTTCTTCTCATTTTTGAGCCTCTAATTTCATATTTTTTGTCGAGGCTTTTCTAATTGTTTAGTTACTTTTTTGTATTTTGTATTTACTGTTTTGCATCTTTTAACCCCTCCCCCCCCCTTTTTTTTCGTTTAAACTTTGCCTTCTTTAAGTTTTGACTTGTTTTATTTGTTAATTTTTGCTAATTTTTTCTCATTTTTAGATACTGTCATTTTATATTTTTATTTTATCGATTTTTCTATTTGATTAATTACATTTTTGTATTTTAACGCCCTCCCCCCCATTCTTTTTGTTTAAACTCCGCCTTCTTTAAGTTTTGACTCTTGTTTCTGTTTTTGTTTAAACTCCGCCTTCTTTAAGTTTTGACTCTTGTTTCTGTATATGTTTTTAGCATGAGTTCTTCAGAGATTAATCGTTTCAAACATCTTCGTTTGAAACTTTCTCGCTATCTCAATCATTTAAATTTTCTTCTTAGATGTAAACGTGCTCGGATAATTCCTAAGTTCATAGACATTAAGTACAATCTTCCTGCTTCTCTTCGCATTAAAAATGCTTTAAATAGGAGTAAATTTGCCATTCTTAGGGCTATTATTCAGGATACACGACAGTCTCTCTCGTCTATTGAGTCTGAATTATATACTTTACACCTGTCTCTTAGCAATTCTGTTCATGATTTCTCTTCTTTTGAAAAAAGAAATTTCGCATACGTTGCGTTTCAATCTTCTACCCATCAAACTAACTTAAATAAGAAATTTAATTATCTTATTAAAAGAAATTCCTTTACTTCTCCCGTTTCTCCTCTTGCTCAGAATACTGTTGTTAATCTCTCTTCGCACGTTCTGACTAATACTCAACGCGACGTGCTCAGTTTGGGTCTGAATTTTGCGCGTACTTCGAGACCCTCCATTCCGGATTTGATCGCTCCGATTGAAAATTCCTTTAAAAATAGTAAAATTTCTCCAGGCCAGTTAGAATCTCTTCGTTTCATTTTATCTAACATTATTTCCTCCAATAATCATCCACAAAAGTCTAACCTTACTCCTTCTCAAAAATCCGCCCTTTTCTGAATTAAACTCCGCCCCCGATTTAATTGTCACAAGATCTGATAAAGGGGGACAAACTGTTCTACTCAACAAATCGGATTATATTTCCCATGTTGAGTCCTTGCTTACCTCAGGTCCATATTCGAAACTTAAAAAAGATCCTTCTAATGATCATCTTGATCAAGTCAAACACCACGTTAAAAATTCCGTTATTCTTAATGATTATACCAAACGCATGGTAATTCCTTCTGCTGCTAATTGTGCTCGTTTCTATGCACTTCCGAAAATTCATAAACCCACTCTCTGCTTTCGACCTATTGTATCTAATATTGGTACGGCTTCTTACAATCTTGCTCGATTTCTTTCAAACTCTCTTTCTCATCTAACTTCTACTAATCTTCATACTGTAAAAAACTCGTATGATTTTGTGGACAAAATTAAATGCATCTCCCCGTCTAATTATACTATGATTTCTTTAGATGTAAAGTCACTTTTTACAAATGTTCCGGTTCAAGGTGCTCTGGTTTGTTTAGAGAGAAGACTACGTGAATTCCATTATTCTTCTATTGAAATTGAGGAGCTTGTAAATTTAGTTCATTTGTGTATCAGGCAAACTGCCTTCATTTTTAATGGTACTTATTATTCCCAAAATGATGGTATGGCCATGGATAGTCCTCTCTCTCCTTTACTTTGCGACATCTATATGCACTATTTTGAAGAAAAACTCTTCGGTGTATATAAATTTCCTCACTGGTTTAGATATGTGGATGACACTTTCGTTCTCGTCTCCCCTGACGTCGATTTGTCCAATTTACTTTCTTTGGTCAATACGATTGACCCATGCATTCAATTCACTTTTGAGGTTGAACAGGATTGCTCTTTGCCCTTCCTTGACGTTCTTGTGAATAAAGAAAAGGATTGTTTCTCAACTACTGTTTTTAGAAAACCATTCTCAGTCTCTTTGCCGCCGCATGCTCTCTCTAACCACGCCCCTCAACAAAAAATGTCTGTTTTTTACACTTACGTTTACCGTGCCTTACACATTTGTTCTGATCCGTCTAATCTTTCGAAAGAAATTAATTATTTAAAATCTCTTGCCCTCTCTCGTGGCTATAACCCATCTATCATCGATAAAGCTCTATATAAATTTAAGAATCCTAAACGTTCTGCTCCCAAATTAAACGATCACAGTCTCATCCCAGTTGTTTTACCTTTTTATTCTTCACTCTCTTTTAAAATCTCTAAAATTCTTTCACCGTTTGGTTTCAAAGTTATTTACAAACCCGTCAATAAAATAAAATTATCTTCTCTTAAGGATCCCATTCCCACCGAAAACCGTTCTGGAATTTATTTAATTCCGTGTTCGTCCTGCAACTTAGGTTATATTGGTCAAACTAGGAGGCGTTTGAAATACAGAATAAATGAGCCCCGTCGGAATGTTCGTAATGAAGAGATTACCAAATCTTCTATTGCTTCCCACTGCTGGTCTCAAGGTCGTCGTTTTGATTTTTCCAAAACTAACATAATTTCATCTCCTGTCTGCTCCTCCCATTTGGATGGATATTCATGAAGCATTTTACATATTTAAAAATTCGAAAAATCTTGTTAATGATATTTCTTCCACTCCATTCTTCTCTGATGCTTGGAAATTACTCACGTAACTTAGATTTTAGTTTAATTTTTGTTATCCTTAGATTGTTATATGTTTAATCTCACTCATTTATTTATTTTCTTGTTTTTTTGTACAATTCTACTCACACCAGTAGCTATATTTAGTTTCTACTTTATAAACTTTTTCTTTTCATTTTAAACGATTTTGTGCGTTGCCGCTTTGACTACAGCACTCGTGCTTACTTTGTTCGCCTGATGAAGGGTCGTGTGTTTTTTCGACCCGAAACAATTGTTGCGAGTTTATTGCATTTTATGGTGTTTATTCAAAGTTTGTAAGTAGTAATTGATTGATTAGTCAGAGTATTTTGAGTTAGCTTTAAATTAGGTGGATAATTGAAGGAAAAGCCCTTTTGTGAGTTCTTGTTGAGATAAAATACAATAATATCATCGATGTAACGATAAAATCGAACATCATCATTGCATATATATATATATATTAAACGTTGATTTTATAACTGTCTATAAATTTTGAATGCCGTTTCTATATTTTAAAAAGGAATAAAATGTCACTTATCACTTTATTTATTTGATATTATTATTATTATTATTATTATTATTAGACAGATTTAGTAATTTTAGATGCTATATAACACAATTTTATATTATTAATCTCTCTATATATAAATGGCTAAGAGATTTTTGAGTCTGTTTGTCTGTGCGTTGACGCAAGTTGCCACCAGCTTTTCATACTTTAGTTAATTTTAAAAAATCTAATTATCTGATCGATACGTTGATTAAACCAACGGATTCAGAAAAAATGCCCCTTTCATCTAATACTTTATTTGTAACGAAATTTTGATTAGATTTTTTAAAATTAATTAAAATGTGAAAATAATAACCTGGTAAAAGCTTTTAAAATGGACATTTAAATTTTTAATTGTTAAAAAAAAAAAAAAAAAAAAAAAAAAAAAAGAAACTTTTTTTTTTTTTTTTTAAATAAAATGAAATGTGCTTTCACGCGAAAAAAAAATTAAATATTAAATTTGCTCCTGCACATGAAAAAATGAAAATATGTAAATGGAGTAAAAAGAAATAATAAATATTAATAATAATAATAATAATATACCTCAATTTTAGATTTTTTTCCCCTTTTGTTTAAATAGTATGTTTTTGGCACGGATGAATCGCGTTTGGCATGAAACCTAATTCAGCATTGCATTAAAGAGCTTTACTTAATGATAATCCTGGGTAAGTTTTAAAATTTTGATGCTGAAATGGATCGGACATTTTTCGCCAAGGACTCCACTTTCGTAAAAGCCACTTTAAGCCAAGTAGCGCATAAAAAATATAGATAAATTATAAAAATTGAAAAACATTAAAGAAAGGAAAGGAAAACGAAAAGAAAAGAAAGAAACAAAAAAAAATTATAACATAAATTATGTATTTTTGTCTAAAGTGACGATAAAAATTCAAAATCGCCACGGGGAGCTACATTAAGACTGTACCATGATCAAGTTTAATGATCAGGCTGTACCATGATCAGGTACCAATTATTTCATTATTTATTTTTCTATATACCAACTATAATTAACTCAATTACTATTATAAATAATTAACTCAAGTACTATTATAACCACAAAAATTAATTGTCTCATGCGATACGCGTAGACGATCATAGCGCATTGTAATCGAATAAATCAAATAAATATAGAAAATAACGTGAAAGAAAATATTATGTACACCACGTACAGTGTTATTCATATATAAATGGGATTCAAATATAAAATGGCTACTTCAATTTTTTCGATACTGTCTGTTTCGAAAATGTCATCTGATAAACACCCAAATGGAAGCCCACTGGTAAGCTATTGTCACAGGCAATAGGGACCAAAGAGCCTGCGAATGAGTGGGTCGCTGCAGATGGCAGGAAAATCCAAAGCGGGCTTTACAGAAATTTCATGATTTCTTTAAATTTTATTTTTGTTTGTAAAGCTATATAGAAAAGAGTTTTCTTTAAATACAGTGACCAGCGAAGCGAGAAAAGCTTTCGTTGATTCACTACCTTCATTGATTTCATGAATTAAAAAATGGTTTCGTTGACAAACTTTGATCTATTGGTACGCAGGCAGCATCAGGTTGAGATTTGTACATTTCGAGTTTGATTTTGAAATTTTTCCCGCATTCGGAATTCGGTTCGTTCCCTAACCGGGGCTTTGCTAGTATAATATGAAATAGTAGTTATAATTACAGACTGGTAAAAAGCGCATGTTTTTCAAGACATGAAAAGGATGACTTTTTTCAACAGCAATTAATGTTTCATTTTTTTATTTCATACAGTTATTACATTTATAAGCATTTTCTTCGATTAAGATGCAATAGCCTCTGTCCAAGCACTTTTTTTTAAAATAATTGTTTCTAATTCGTCTTTCAATAGTTATTACTTTTTTCTGGAAGCTGTTTTGTAGTCTTTATCAGATTATTTTAATTAAAATGTTAAAATTAATGTACAAGTTTTCCGATTTCATTGTCAACCTCGTAACAAAGTTTATTAAAAATTATTTAATTAAAATATTTTATGAACAGTATGCGATTTTTTTTCCAAGTCACATTTCATTTCTTGACTTCTAAGTCACTCAGGCAACAATTTAATTTTTCGTCTGTCAGAAATTGAAACTCATTAATTATGAAATTTCTTTTCTCATTTAGCGATATTAACTATATCTCCTCGGAAAAATCAGTACACTTAACGTGTCAAACCTTTATATGAAGAACCTGTGAAGTTTGCGTTGATTCAAACTCCATCTTAATAACTTAATTAGATAACTAAATAATAAGTAAGAGAGTACAAGACTTGAATTAGACAATAAATATAAGTTTATTTGAACAGATTTAACGGGAGGACGGTCTGGCAATTAAGCTAGCTCAGTCAGCGTATTTAATTAATCAAAATATATGTATCAGAAATTAAAATAGATAATCTTAAATATCTCACCCCAGCAAATAGACGAAGGTGTACAGACGGTTGCACTCGTATACTCCGCTACTACGACTTCTCCGTGGATCAGAGGATTCCCTTCAGATACAACTTTACCTCTGCGAATGCTAGTAGATACTCGTACCTACACTCATCACAACTTAATCTCAATACAACTAAATCTCCACTATTCCACTATAATATACATCACCATCCACTATAATATACTCCAACCTCCACTATAATATACTCCAACATCCACACCAATCTACTAAAACCATGTCCATCTTATACTTCTTCCTACTAACCTCCTTTCCCTTCATTTCAATCAATACTTTTAAAATCACTTCACATTCATCTAACTCTCCGAACCTAATTCGTTCGTTGCAGCACCTTGCCGACACAAAACTAACTCGACCTCAACTTTCGCCGAGTCACTGGCGTCGAAGTAATTTAACCGTCCCCACTTTCTATTTTGCTGGATCCAGCTTAATTTTACACAAACTGTGCTGATGTTCTGACGTCTCAACCTCACAAACCTAATTCTAAATTAAGAAGATTATTTGGTCGGAAATATTTAAGAGCATTTATTTAAGGCATTATGAACATTTGTTTACAAGGTATTGAGACCATCTTAAAAGTAATTCGGGAAATAATATTGAGTTAATAAGGTATAAAAGTATGAATATAAAATGGCGAAAAATTGGTTTCGTTATAAGTATTATTTTTTAAACAAATCTCTGAATAAATAGTAATGTTTCTGCCGTTCATTGAATTTAAAATGAAAAAAATTTTTAAGCAAACACAATTTCAAAAACGTTTGGAATTTTCCTATCACATTTTCATTGATATAAACTCAAATGGTGACTCTTTTTTTTTTTTACATATTTGCCTTCTATATACTTGCTTTTAAGTGCTCTATATAATAGTTGCAAGTATTTTATTATTATAAGCTTATTATTGTACTACACAAACGTATAGTTTTTTTTAGAGACACAAAAGAAAATTCTTTATCATTATGGCCTATGGACTCAAATTATTTAAAGTGCGATAGAGTCTAAACACTTTAGTAAAATGAATTGAAAATTTATATACATGTTATAAATCATCCTTCTACGAATTGTGTATATTTTATTGAATCAAGCACTTATATATTTTTACAGCGCTGCAACGAAAAGTTCTATATCATTATGACCAAAGGTTTCAAGTAATTTTTAGACAATGAAACAACATATTATACAAAAACTGATTAATATTAACAGCAATAAATAATCTATACTTAAGCAAGTTTCAATTATTTTATTTGCTATCTCAAGATCATTACGTATATCTTTAATGACACAAAAAATGGCTAGTTACCATAAGAATTATTACTTAACGCATAGAAATTTTATTGTGCTTCTAGCGTAATGTGTTATGCTGGAATCAAAAATGCTTTTAGTTTTTCTTTATCGATGACACATTTCATGAAACGGTATATCATATTAACGCTTTCTTAAAAAATCTTAAGTATAATTTTAAAGATTTTTAATCAGAAAAAATATTAGTTTTAAAAAGTTTTATATATATATATATATATATATATATATATATACAGAGAGAGAGAGAGAGAGAGAGAGGATATAAAATTTTTAATTCTTACATAGTATCCACGTAGGGTGCATCGAAAAACGTGTTTTTTCTGCAATTCAATTCTAATAGCGCGGAAATTTTGCGCATAGGCGTCATTATAAATGAAAAAATATTAAAAAATTTTTTTTTCAAAATTTGAAATCGCGGAGAAGGCCTAAAGTTACCAAAAAAGCCAAAATACCGGAAAATTTAAAAAAAAATGCAAAAATTACAAAAAAAATACATTTTTTGTTCTAATAGTGAAAAAAGTGTCTTTAAGAGTGTCCTTAATGCATACAAAATATAATTAGACCCATTCTTGTTTTACTGAATTCGCGCAAAAAGCCTAAAGTTCGTAAAAAAACGATATTTCATGATTTTCGACGATTTTTAAACATGTGCCAAAACCCATAAAAGTTTTATTTTTAATTTGTAATTGTGTAAAAACCATTCAAAATAGTTTTCCCAATCCAGAAATAATACTTTCAGACCTGTTATTCCTTAAATGTATTCGCGCAAAAGGTCTAAATTATAGTATAAGTTAAGTTATAGAGTCACGTAAAAATGCCGTTTTCCATATCTGATGAGTGTTTATTTAACACATTAAGGTTTGTAATAAGACAAACAAGTGATTTACAAAAAATGTATTAGCCAAACATATCATATTGCAGCTCTGAGCTCATTTCAACATTTAATCTGTGCTGAAATGACCCAGGACTCACGGCGAGGACGTGGCTGCAAGGCGAGTCCCACCTCCACCCTACCCAACTAACCAACCAGGGTGAATTTTATTTGCAATATTTACAGTAACTATTTACTTTGTACAATGCATATATGTTCGTTGTAGGCAAAAGGTTATTTACATAGTAGCCCCTTTGAATTCTGACTTTGAATTAAATGTGGGCATCAGCTAACTTGATTTTAAAGTAGCTCTAATATAACCATCTCGATTTTCATGCCCGCACACTTTTTCTGCTGCTTCTGTAACCACTTTTACACACATCTCAACTGACTGGGTGTAGCATGGGAATTTGAGGTAGTTAAACTCTGGTAGCGCTTTGTCTTTCAATAAAGAAGCAATGTATTCAGTTGGCATCTTGGACAGTAGTGGCGGCGGTGTTAACTTGCAGATTGACCAATCAATTAGTTCGGTATAGTCGTTTGCACTAAAATTTATTGTGTTACCTTAATGTGTTAAATAAACACTCATCAGATATGGAAAACGGCATTTTTACGGGACTCTATAACTTAACTTATAATATAATTTAGACCTTTTGCGCGAATACATTTAAGGAATAACAGGTCTGAAAGTATTATTTCTGGATTGGGAAAACTATTTTGAATGGTTTTTACACTATTACAAATTAAAAATAAAACTTTTATGGGTTTTGGCACATGTTTAAAAATCGTCGAAAATCATGAAATATCGTTTTTTTTACAATACAACCCGCAACTTTAGGCTTTTTGCGCGAATTCAGTAAAACAAGAATGGGTCTAATTATATTTTGTATGCATTAAGGACACTCTTAAAGACACTTTTTTCACAATTGGAACAAAAAATGTATTTTTTTGTAATTTTTGCTTTTTTTTTTTTTTTTTTTTTTTTTTAATTTACCGGTATTTTGGCTTTTTTGGTAACTTTAGGCCTTCTGCGCGATTTCAAATTTTGAAAAAAAAAAATTTAATATTTTTTCATTTATAATGACGCCTATGCGCAAGTTTTCCGCGCTATTAGAATTGAATTGCAGAAAAAACGCGTTTTTCGATGCACCCTCCAGCCGTAATTCTTTCAAGATCTAAGTAGAATAAAACAAATATGGAACAAGGGCTTAGGATTAGCCAACATAATATCAAAAAACATTTTTCATTTCAAAAATTTGCATACATAAAAATATATACATTAAGCATTTTATAAAGGTTTATTATGTTCCCCATAAAGAAAACTATTTGATTTTACTCCTACAACTTGTGAATAATTTATATTTAATTTCAATAGAATTGATATGCATCGTGCCAAAATTTTCTGTGAATATGCCAAGACTGAACAAAACTTATTTTACGTAACTACATTAATATCAAAAACATAAAAGGATTTTATGTGTAGTTTTGCATAAAATATATTTAAATGTTTTATTTATATAAAACAGTGGCATAAGAATAATTTAAAAGTTATGCTATGTTTTTCTTGCTTCCAATTTTTAAGGGGATAAATATGTCTTTTAAAAAATCTCATAATTTGAATACTAATCTAAAATAAAAAACGTATTTTTGAAAAATCCACGAAATCCGTACACTGGAAGACCGTATATTTTAAGACCGTATTCTTAAAGATCGTCATATTCTTTTTTTTTTCCAATAATTGTAGATATTTTAATAAAATTAAACATAATTTATACGTCTCATTAATGTATTAAAAATTTAATTGTAGATATTTTATATATGTATGTATATTGTACATAAAAAAATGCTATTTTATAAAAATATACAGAGTTATTTTTTCGTACAAAACCACTTATAAATACATTTAAAAAGAGATTAAAAAGATAAAATACAAACAGTTTTTTTTTTTTAAGCATTCATTAATTGTAAAATAACATATTACTTAAGAATTATTTTCCTAAAATATTTTTTAAAGTATTGGGTTGTTCGGAAAAAAAAAAAATTCGTTTTTTCCTTTGAAAATGAAGGACGATCTTCTTATATTGTAACAATATTTTATTGAATTATATATTCTCCACTTTGATCGTTTTCTTAGCGATCGCACGAGTTAATATTTAGCAGTTTTTATAAATCAATACATTATTTTGTGTTCATTAGCATAAACTGGTTTTTCAGAACGTAATGCATCTTGAACGTCAAAATTGCCGGAATAAAATTTGGTAAATCTGTTTTGACACTGGCGTTTTTTAAATAAATTTTCTGTATACACATTGTATACTTTTTTCCTTGTTTGAACAGTATTTTCGCCTTTTTGATAGTAAAAACAAAATATGCCGAAAATGTCACTTCCGATTTTCTTTATTTGATACAGCACCTATCAAAACCTATTGAGCTGAATAAAACGAACTTTTTCACAAGCAAGCCTTGCTATATTAGCTGTCCCAATATATAATGGTAATGCAGCTTAATTTGTAGATGGTGTGAAAAAAATACAATTATGTCCTCTGCTGAGAAAAACGAAATTACTTTCTGAACAACACAATAGATTTCGGCTATTCTCTGCACATGATTTCGGATATGTATGTGTATTACACGTGGAAGAAAATGCTATTTAATAAAGATATACAGAGCAATTTTTTCGAACAAAACCACTTATAAATAAAGAGGTATGAAAACCATAAAAATATATGGTTTTCATAAATGGAATATATGGTTATATTGTTATAATAATCAAATATGTGATTATAATTAAGAGATAGGAAAAAAAACTACATAATTTTTTTAAAAACATTTATTAATTGTAAAATAACGTATTACAAAAGAATTATTTCCCTAAAATATTTTTAAAAGTAGATTTACTCTATTCTCTGCACATTCTTGGCGTTCTTAAATTATACTTTTATGCAAATTATTTCTGTAACCGCACATATTTTATGATATATTTTTTAGGAAAATCTAAATAATATTTTTGCGTTATTTCGAGTTTAAAAAAAAATTATTATTATGACATTTAACCCTTTATCTACGATGGTACTTTAAAATACCATTACACTGAAAAACGCATAAAATCGAATTTGTGGAAGAAATATCTGAGATACAGTCGAACCTCGTTAACGTGAATCTTAAAGGGTATAAAAAAAAATGTTCATGCTATCAGTAACTAATCTTCATATAACTATAGCAATCTTCATTTTGACGAGGATTGGGGAAACAGTTCATGTTATATGTAATCCATGTTTACAGTGTTCACGTTAACGAGGTTCGACTGTAGTTGTAAGAATTGAATGTATATACCTCACTTCAATTTGACAAAAGGGCACTAGACCCTACAAGTAGTTGTTTTTGTTCAAAACAGGATTTTAGGGAGTTTTCTCTCTCTTTCTGCTTGGCGTTTTTCGCGATCTTCACGTGCGTTATAATTAATTCCTATATTACCTCAAGAAACTACCATGAATCTTAGAAAAAATATTAGTAAAATAAAAATTGAGTACATTTTTACCTTTTTTAACGTCTTAATACATTTTTCGACCTTTATATACCAATGGTACAATGAAGTACCTCTTCACTGAATGCCCATTAATTCATCATCATCACCATCTACTGCGTGGATTAGGCTAACAGCCTGTTCCAGTCCCATTGATCAATCCACCTGAGCTTAGGTCTGCCCCAGTCTCGGTAGCCTCTAGGTTTGTATTTCATTAGCTTTTTTGGTAGTCGGTCTTTGTTCATTCGCTCCACGTGAACTTTCCATTTATCTTGATATTCTATTATTTTTTGGTTGATGTTGTATATTTTTAAGCCGGAGCGTATGAAATCATTAGTTAGTCGGTCTATTCTTGTTGTTGGTCCATTTCTTTACAGCTCTCAAAAACTTCATTTCTGAAGCTTGTATCCTGGATCGTTCTTTGGTGTTAACCGTCCAGGTCTCCGATCCGTATAGCAGAGTCGGTGTTGGCATTACTTTGTAGAATTTTAACTGAGTTTCTCTACGTGTCTTCTTTCTTAGGATTCTGTTCAAAACTCCGCAAATATGCTGGAATTTATGCAGTTTATTTTCTAAGTCTTTATTTTTGTTATATGAAGTATCACATCCCAAATACTTAAAGTCTGCGACTTGTTCTATTATTTTTTTATCCAAGACGATTTTAGTTCTTATAAGCTCTTTGCCTGTAAAAGCCATCGTTTTAGTTTTCTTTATTGATATCTTCATGCTATAAGTTTGACATAGTTTATTCATCCATTAATTAATATGGTAAAATGTTATGAATAATTTTTACTGCATATAACTTTAAAAAGTACTCATGTTTCAAATACATTTTTTGCCTGCTTCACGATACGATAGATAGAGGGTTAAAGACCCACTTTTTAAGAACAAACCTCCAATAATTGTTTGAATAATTGTTCCAATTTGCTCCAATAATTGCTGTTTTTTTTTTTTTTTCTTTCTTTTTCTTTTCATAAAATGATAAAAAATATACTATGGAAGTTTTAATTTTTCTCAAACAGTTCCTTTTATAAATGCAAGTTCAAGTTCTTATTGTGTTGGTACCGTATATAAAAATACTCGTATTACGTCTTTAAATATTCTTAGAAGAGAAATATAAATTAAAGAATTACTATTTTAATTCGTTATTTATCTAGTATTTTGTAACTTGAAATTTAAGCACTTCATTGTTCTATAAATATATATATATATATATATATATATCAGGGGTCGTGCTCCACCCCCACCCCCCACATTTTTCTTTAGGACACTTCGATGGATGAGAAACTTCCGCCTTTTTTTCTACCAGTCTTTTTTATACAATAATCTCTATCTTATTCAATCCCAACACATAACCATGATATATTAGTTTAAAGATACATTTTATACTACTTTAAACTAAACAAACAATTTCGGAAAAAAATAATAATAATGATAATTTCTCGGAAAATTTCCGTATTACAGTTTTACTCGCCTTATTTAAAACAGTTTTATTCTAAAGAATTGGATTAAGTTTTTTTGCAAACAAATTTAGAATTTTTAAACGTATATTTAAAAACTGTATGCTTGAATGCTTTTAACAATTGTGATTTCAAAAATACTAGGATAACATGTTTTTGAAAAGCAAATGCACCATAATAATAATAAAAAAATTAGATACTTTTAATAATATACAACCCTATTTATTAAAATTAAAAAAAAAAAAAAAAAAAAAAAAGAAAGAAAAAAGAAAAAAGCATAATATTTTTTCCTACATAAATAAATATAATTATACAACGTATTATTTAACTAGATATTCTATGGATTCTCAATCACAGAACAGAACTTAAATTTTATTTAAATTCTGTATCCCCAAAACAATGAAAAATCTTTATGTAAAATAATTTCCAATTAACGTTAAAATAATTAAGAAAAAATAATTCGCGACAAAAATAAAGTTGTCTAATTTGCCCAATAAACAAATTTTTGTTTATTATAAAAGCATTGGGAATTCAAATAACCTATTATTATTCTCAAAAAGGAAAACTAATTTAATACAAACAATTTATTGCATCAAATCTATCTATTTTTGTAACCGCGTTATTTGTATTTTTCGTGGAGTTGAAAATTTAGAAAACATTATCTAAAATTTAGTGTCAAACATCCACATTGTAATTACATTATCCACTACTATATATATTATATAATCATTTTCAAAAAAAAAAAAAAAAAAAAATGCGGTCAGAATACATACCATTCATTTAACATATTACACACCTAACAACTTTCCTATAAGAGCAAATTGATACATACTTCGTAAAGATGTGTAAAAGCGAGTTTACATAGCGAGGTTAAAAAAAAAAAAAAAAAAAAAAAAAAAATCGTTTGACGTTTTTTTTTAAACACCCATTTCCAAGATTTATAACTGAAATGCCTAAGCAATTATAGATTAAACAGTCATTTCTTTTTAACTAAGTAATACATGCTAAACAGTAACTAAGTAACACATATTAATATTAACTAAGTAATACATGTTAAAGGTCATCTAAAAAGAGAAGTTATGTATCAAATAAAAAGAATCGTTAGAGTCGTTTTCGTGAAATCAACTTTGAGTCCCACGGTGATTTGCACAAGAACTTGTCGAACTTTATCTGTTCCCCGGTAACTAACAATTACATGCGAAAGAATATTTAAAAAGGAGTTAATATATAGGGGTTTAAGGAAAGCACCTATACCTCTTTTTAAAGGAATGTACTTGCGAGATTTAAAACTCTCTTACACCTTATAAATAAGTCTGATTATATATAACGTCTATAAATTTTCCTGAACTAACCAATACGAAAGAACATCTAAAATAATGTTTAAAGAGCAACTTTGAAGGAAATGGTTAGAGACGTTTTTGAGATACGACCTAGCTGACTGCAATGAAACCGACCTAATTTTATTTAATGGCAAAACTTCTCTTTCGTTTAGTTTCTTTTATAACTCCACATTTTATTTGATATTTTTCTTAACTTTACTATAATTAATTGTTTTAAAAGGCATTTAATCTCACATTAAATAAAAATATATAATACTAACGCGAACACGTTTTATTGATTATATTCTTGAATACTTTAATCAGTTTAAGGATAAAAACTTTTGCATTCATATAAAATACAAATCACAATATAACATATTTAATACATTTTCTTTTGTTCACATCGTTTTATTTTCAATTTCGTGGTAATAAAAGAAGGAATTGTACGAAACCAATAAATAAAATTTCTCCATTTATCACAGTTAAAAGGCTCTAACTGTGACGCTTGAGTACTTCCTTAGGTGAGTACATAATTATCTAAGAGAAAATGTTGAAGGTTGTTGAGAAGGCAAAAATAAAAAATTAATGAAATGAGACTTAATTGTTTATATATATATACATATATATATATATATATATATATATATATATATATATAATTTAATAATAATTATCACTAATTATCACTTTTATTATAGTATGCATAATAATTGCTTTCAATTATTTTAAACACATTGTTTATTATATTATATTATTAAACATATTGTTAAACTTTATTGTTAAACATATTTAAAACACATACTCATTGGCATAAATTAGTGTATATCAACTTTTGGTAAGAATTTTACAACAGAGCTTGCATTGCCATCCCGCTTTTTCTAAATTTTTAACACGAAGTTATAGGACAAAATTTTGTATAAATGTGCATAAAGAGAATTATTTTTTAATAATCATTATGAAATTTAAAAGAATTATTTATAATAGAGATAGTCAACTGGTAGAAAAAATTGTGTATGTACGAGTCTCGCCTCCAACCTGGGGTGAAGTCCCCCTCGAGGGGAGTAAATTTTCATGATGGATATCTTTCAAAAGAGCTCGTCAATACCTTTAAAACGGATGGTTGAACCATCGATCTGCGACAATTTAAAATGAAATTATCGATTTTTTTCATTGTTAACAATTAAAAAAAAATTAAATGTAGTATTGCGAATAAAATTATTAGTATTATTATTATTTAATATTTAGTGTTATACTACTTCTCTAGTACGGAAATCATCTGCATTATCATGGAAGATAATTTTTTTAAATAATAATTTTAATAAAATATTTTTACTGAGTAAATTTGTACAGGAAAATATATCAGAAAGTCATGTGGTGGCCACAACATACTATTTTTTATTTTGTCTCATTCAAAATTACCTGCTAATATTTTTTACAGATATTAATTCTTAAGCAAGCTCAAAGTAATAGTAAATGCGGAAAAAAGAGCGTTGCATAGTTTTACAATACATTTTTATACCGAAGAGGCTAATATTAAATGTTTTAATTTGAATTGATTTAATCAGAAAATTCCATCTATATTTTTATCAGTACATTTTATCTTATTTAATAAATGAACGTCATAAAAATGCTGAGGATTATAGGAACAAATGCAAAAGGAATTGAAAATTGTTAGACTATGCTTTATTCTTTAACATAATTAAATAAATGTCTTTTGATACGAAAATATCTAATTACATTTATTTTTAATTAGCTCGCTGTAAAACATCCGGTTATTTTTAAATAAAATTGTAAATGTCATAGTACTTACCACAGAAGCAAAAAATCGTGATTCTTTTTTCCTTAAAAATATGCATGTAGTTAGACATAAACAACGATGATAAAGTTTTGACATTAAAGTCCGTTTCACTCCAAGTTCTTTTTTCTGAAAAATTATTCATAAATTATTGTATAAAACACATTTCCTTTTACAATGATAAGTCCGAAAGATAATAAAAGAATGAGATGGAAATATCAGAGAGAGGATAAAATTCCACACGACACTGTTCAAAATATTTCTATAACAATTTTATCACAGCACTTCCTTATGTTTAAGCATTTTTATTTATTATTATATTTTGTTTTTCATTTATTTCCACACTAATAAATTGTGCAATCCGTTTTCTTGGTAAATTTTAGTTATTCTAATTAAATAATTTATTTATTTTTTATTTTAATACAATACAAGTTAAAATCGTATAAATTCTAGAAATGTACAAAATTCGGTGCTTAAGAGACTTGATGTTCTGCTAATTAAAAATAAAATTCTGTATTCCAAATTATAGTACATATACAATAAATTATAATATATAGAAATATATGCCTACTATAATTATCAATTATCACATTGCCTTTACATGTTAAGCAAAAGAAATTTATATTGGGTTGATTGGAAAGTCATATTTTCACTATGTTTTTAAAAGGTGATTTGTTCCTATAAAAATAAAAATTTAATCAATAATGTATTGACTATTTTGTTCGATGGCCTTTTGTTTCATAGCTCAACAAGCTTCATAATTCCATGCTGGTAGAATGACTTGTCTTTAGAAGAAAAACTGTACCATGTGCCTATTTATAGCCTTATCGGAATCGAATGTTTTATAATTCAAGGAATTCTGTAAAGAGCGAAACAAATAGTAATCTGAAGGTGCAAGGTCAGGCGAGAACGGTGGGTGGGGCAACACATCCCAACCAAGCTCCAACAGCTTTCGGCGGGTAACCAAACTCGTGTTGGTCTAGCGTTCTCTTGGTGAAACACAACGCCTTTACGATTCACGAGATCAGGCAGCTTTTGATTGATCGCATTGTTCAATCTGTCCAATTGCTGACAGTACACCGCTGAATTAATCGTTTGATTCCTTGGTAAGAGCTCGAAATACACAACCCCTTTGAAATCCCACCACACTGACAGCATGACCTTTTTCTGGTGAATGTTCGCTTTGGACGTGGATTGAGATGGTTCATCGGCCCCATAAATTTTACGTAACGTTTCACAAACTTGTGTCGCATCCTTGCCTTTGCGGAAATAAAAAAGCAAAACATAGGAAAAACCAACAGCTTTTTCCTTCATTTTCAAATGCGTATAAAATCTATCCAATCCATATGAATCGAACAATTTTCTATTTATTGAATGGGTTAGAAGTGTGACCTTATATAGTATTTCAGTTTGGTGCGTGTGCATGGTGCTTCTACTCCGAAAAAACGCACTATTAACGACATCTGTTAGCAAAATATGACATGACTTTCCGATCAACCCAATATGGAAGACTAGAGAGTCTTTGCTTTCTTTTTTTTTATAATTATTAAATATCTAATTTAAACATAAAAAATGGGTATCCCTGTTCGAACACTAAACTGAGAATTATTTTTAAATAAATAAAACTAACAAATTGACATAAAAGTATTCTTTATAATATTTCCTGTTAATTTTTGACCCAGAACAGAACAAAATGCAGATTGTTTACACATGCAGAATATAAATGTAAAGTTTTTTATGAATTTATGTATTTTTATTTATTTATTTATTTTAAGAAATATTAAATGAATATTTTTAATTAAAAAAAAACGTGTTTTTTCTTCTTAAATATTTCCACCAGTTAATAAAAAGTAGGAAAAACAACCATATAAATAAAATATTTTTTCAGCAATTGATAACTGATAAAATTGCAATCTAAATATTTAAATGAAATTGGTTGTGTGTGTCACAATTGGAAATGAATAAACAAAAACTTAACGTGATCTCTTAATTTGCATTTACGCATTTAAAAATTCATACTAATGTACTCATGCAACTCTTGAATTTGATATAAGTGAAACACATTCTACAAGCAGGAACGAATATATATATATATATATATACATATATATTTAATTTTATTCATACATTTTTATTTATTTATCCTTTATTTTTTTATTTTCTAGTGACATCCAATTTTAATAGTTCATCAATAATTCTGATATTTGGACATTTTAGCATCAAAAAGTGAAGCTTTTTTTCTTTATTAACCGTTTTGTGAACGAGAATCCATAAAGTAATTATGCATACCAGTTGAAATTTATAATTTATTCTGCGGTACTGTTACCCTCAACCCCCCCCCCCTCCTCCAATCTTTTTTCCACACCAGTATGATTTCAGAGAAATTTTCTCCAGTATGTAATAAAGATGAAATAAGAAGTAAAATGCTTTTAAAATATACTAGCGTGGAAAAGGGGCGGGGCTAACAATACTTCAAAATAAATTATAAATTTTACCAAGTATGAGTAATGTTTAATCAAAATTTTTAAGTGAAAGTTGTATGGGAATATAAAATGCTTCATTGACTGAAATCTTCGAAACTATAAATCTTCCATTTTTACACTTTCTAATGTAGCTAGTTTTAAGTTATAAAATTAGAATCCATGATATCCATAATATCCAAAGACGCCAACATTTTAATTTATTGCGGAGCATTTTTAGCCCCGCCTTTACTTCTCACCGCTTTATTTACAGAAAAAAAATTTCCAATGTGTAACTTCCATAAAATAAGAAAAAATTGCTTTTAAAAAATAAATGGTATGGAATAAAGGTGGAGTTAAAATTACTCCGGAATAAATTAAAATATTGGCACCTATAAATATCAATAAAACTAAGTTACTTTTTAACGATGTAGTCACATTTACACTGTAATTAAAAACAATACAATGTAAAAGAAAAAAATGTTTATTAAATTTACCATTCTAAGGTTTTTCAAGAACTGGAAATTAAATTTAAATTAGATTAGCAATGTTAACAAAATAAAGGAAAAACACGTTTGAATATATTTTATTCTTCACTGAATTTAAGAAAGATATTAGGCAATTTAAAAATAAAGTATTCTGAACACATAAAAAGATAATATTAGAATATATCGTTTAATTTTTTAATATATGAAAATTGCTAGTACTTGAAAAGAGTTTTAGAATTCAAATTTTTTTTTTTTTTTTTTAATGTTATCAAAAGTTTATCTTTAGAAGTTCAATTTGAAATAACCGTATAAAAGATATTTCTTTGAATTTCGAGTCCTATTTCTTTAAATTTAATAACGTATAAAGCGAAATGGAACAATATCTTTAAACGAAAATCCTATTTCTTTCACGTTCATGCTTTATACGATTTAAATTATGAAAATTATTCAATTTCAAAAGCATATTTTTTTTAATCCTCGCACGTTCCAGATGTATGTAAAAACATTTTTATTTATTTAATATTATATAACTTTTCTTATTAATAAAAAAAATCCATAATTTATCTTTTCTTAATACTTATATTGACTAAATAGATTTCATACTAAAATTTAAATGAGATATCTTTAAGATGTGAATTGAAAAATAATAATCATTTAATGCTGAAATTTTTTAATCTCCGCAGGTTTCAAACGTATGAAGAAGCTTAATTTTATTTGATATTATATAAGAGTACAAAAAATTTCTGAAACTGATCACTTACGCATTTTTTAATACTTATATATTATGGAAAAGTTCTTTTATAAAAATATAATCTAATAATCTGTTGCATCGATGATGTTGCCTTTTATTGAATTTTTAAAAGAAAATTTCATTTATTTCAGCAGCATTAAAGTGATAAATTAAATTATAAATTGTGCAGCCAACTTGTAATTTATTTTTACTGATCAAATCTAAGAAAATAATTATTTTATGTGATTTTTTTTAATTAAATTTATAATATAAATATATTTGTTTTACAATAATTTTCATAAAATATATAAAATGTAATATTCATAGGATTTTTAATTTATGTATATATATATATATAATAAAATTATTATTAAAACTATTATTAAATCAAGAAAGCCTTGTTAAATAAATTTATCAACTAATATTTTCTCAAGAAATATTTAAATGTTTATAAATATTATTACAAATGTCCTTATTTATTCATATAATTCTGATCACACATCTGATTACTGTACTTCTTTTTTATTTATTTATTTATTATTTTATTATTTATTTTATTTTATTTTTATTTTTTATTTTATTATTATTATTATTGTTGTTATTATTGTTATTGTTATTATTATTATTATTGTTGTTATTATTGTTATTGTTATTATTATTTATTTATTTATTTATTTATTTTACTTTATTTATTTATTTTATTTTATTTTATTTTATTTATTTATTTATTTATTTTACTTTATTTTATTTATTTATTTTATTTTATTTATTTATTTATTTATTTATTTGTATAATATACTTTAATTAACCTTAGAATCACACTAAAATAGAAATATGTATTGATTTACATGTTACTTTTTTTTTTTTTTTTTTTTTTTTTTTTTTTGTTAAGTAAAATGTTTGTAGTTTTCTTTACTGTCATTTTATAACAATAAATTCTTCACAATCGTTTTCTCAAATTACAGCAAAGCTATCTAAAGTAAAACAAAAATATTTTCTAACCCATATTTTAAATACCGCAATTCCTTTTGTGAGTTTTCTTTTTTAACATTTCATCGTCGGTACTTTTCTAAAAATAAACTCATTCCATTACTTTACGTATAATATGCAATAGTTGAACGCATATGTACAAGGAAAACAAAAAAAAGTTCTATTAATGTTGTAATGCTATAGTTAGATATTACTAGTGTTACTTTTGGGATGCGGATCACATGGACTTAATGGAGCGTTATTATTACACGATAATTATCTGGGCACAGTCCATTACTTATGATGATTCCTGGAATAATTCATTAATTGCAATACGTGATAGTCAATTTGAATATAGCATACTACTTCTCCCAAAATTGTCTCCATTGTTTTCAAAAGTTATAATGATTTTTCCCATTGTATCAGTCAATTTCTCCTCTTGTACAAATTCTACAAATCATTGTAAATGCACTTACCACTTCTTAAACAAAAATATTCAGAAAATATGCGAAAGCATTTTTTTTTTTTTTTCTTTTTTTTTTTTGGGGGGGGGGGGGGTCTGGAATTAAATATTTTTAGTTTAAAAATAACAGAACAACAATATTTGAATAAAAAAATTTCTTACAAAATACAATTAAAAAAAAAAAAAAAATCTAAGAAATTCAACAAGAGTCAAGGATGGATGGATGGTTGGGTTTTACGTCGCACTAGTGCTGCGCAGATAGGCAATCAAGAATCAAGGAGATATTGCATAATTGTTTGTTGTTATATATTTGTTTTGTTGTTATTCATGAGTGAATTTCTGACACAGATTTGAAATACTCTTAAAACCATATACAAGATAGTTATATGTATATGTATATATATATATATATATATATTATAAACTTTCTATATAAGGTATCTTGGGGAGTAATGTACAGAATATATACACTCTTTTGACATAAAATTTTCGAGATTAATATATTTTATTTAAATTTTAGATTTATACTCATTTATATTTTTTGGTTTTAATTTCGTTATATCTACACATTCAGATTCGGTCTTATTATTTTTTCTTAATTTCAAATAATGTCTTTTTACTTTAGAATGTAAAAAACGAGGAAGAAAATCTAAAAATCCATAGACAAAGCATGGGATGTGTGGGGGAAAAAACAGTTAACACAAGAAGAAACAAAAGGACAAAATTCACAAGACGAAGTCATCGAAAATCGGGAACGAACTCAGGTTGGGACCCTGAAGCTATCGTCGAGAGTTTAATACGTCTCGCCTATTATGTGACTCGCCAGTGGGTGTGAGCCATCACACTTTAGAATGTAAAAAAGAGAGGGGGGGGGGGAGATAAAACTAACACTAAATTCGAGATAAATTAAAACATGCCCCAGTTCTTGTCTCTTTCACATGTAAAATAGTTTTCAAATCTAAACTAAATAAATAAATTTCATAAAAAATAATTAAAACACATTTAAAATAAACCAATTGAAGCCCACTACATTGTACATAGTATAATGCACAATAAATGGCAAAGTTTCATTATTATTATTATTATTATTATTACTATTATTATTATTTATGGTGAAAAGGCGAAAGGGCGTAATGAAATTTAAGATTGCAGAGTATGTGCACAGTGAACTTGAGGCGTTGGATCTAATATTTTATGGAGCAGAAGACACTGAAGGTGATCCCATTTCTCTCTCTGCATTTTGTTATAAGAATCAGCTAACAACTCACTCACTAATGCAGGGGCCAACTTGTATATTTTCACTATTTTATTTATTTTTATAAATATACGTACTCGAATCGTGTAAATTGTTAAAACAATAATTTTTATTAAAAATTTCCTTTTGGTATATTTATTATTATCTTATTTAAGCCATTTAATTATGAAGATGATACGATTATTCGTCAAAATATGATTACGAGCTAAATATAAGACATTAAATATAAGTAGAAGTGAAAGATATTATGAATTGAAAATAATACGGATACGTTTTAATAATTTTCACAAAAACTGTCTGCGTGCCAAATCTCAATCTCATCATTAAAATATCATACCAAAATATCATATGTGTAAGAATGAAAGCAATTATGAAATTAGGGGTTAAAATGATAAGTACTCTGTATACTCTAAACCTCTGTGTGACTTACTATTTTCAGATTTTAAGAATAGCTTTCCAAAACTCGATAATTGGAAAAAAGTTTTGAGCGCACAAGAATGTCTAAGTGTATGTTTCTTGAGATAATATTTACTCTCTTACAAATAACCAGAAAATCGTATGATCATTTTTTGTTTTAGTCTAACTCTTATGCGCTTCCGTGTTTTTCTATGATGATTCGAATCAATTTTGATAAAAATTCTAGAAATATTACTGATACTCTCTCTTTCTTCTTTGTCTTATGCATATGTATTACAGAGATAGTGTTGTTTTTAGGTCAAATTTCCGAAATTAAGTTTTTGTTATATCCACAAATCTTCAGGGAGGTTTTGGTGTTGGTGGTCGGAAATAAGGCCGATTGACTGCTCGGTCCTAGGTCTGAGAGGGAGTGACTTCCGGGGAGGACTCTCTGAAGGGTCCTAGACCTTATTTACATAAGTTTCGGAGAAAACCACGAAAATCTCCAAACGGCTAGGCTGACAAGTGCGACATGGAATCGAACCTAGCATCTCACATCTACCAGTTTTGAGCGCAGAACCACTGGGTCGCTGTTGCCTCTCCCCCCCCCCCCCTCCAAAAAAAATATGTATATATATATATATATATATATGTGTGTGTGTGTGTGTGTGTGTGTGTGTGTGTATAAATATATATATATATATATATATATATATATACTAGCAGACCCGGCCACGCGTTGCTGTGACTAAGTTATACGTTGAATTATACGGCTGTAAACTATTTAGTACAGTCAAATTATTATTTACGAACAAAGACGAAAATGTTGTAGCCGATGTAAAAACCCACAGGGTTGAGATTTGAAACTTAGGTCAAAATTTGGAATCGATTGATAAAAATTTTCGTAGTGTTGATATTAAGCTCAAATTAATTTTATTGTAGGGTCCTATAAATTTTAATGGAGAAGTGATATATATTATTTCTAATGCTACTTTGGATAAAATTGCTAAAATGACTAATATATAAATTAAATTCTATTAAGCTTCTATTAAAATAAAAGTATAAAAGAAACAGACGATTTTAAAATCAATTTTTATGGAGGAGTGAAATATAATATATGCTATAATGGATAATTTTACTATAAAATGACCTCATCATTTTAAAAATTTTAAAGAGGGCAACAGCTGTAGTTATAAAAAGGAAAACAATAAGGCTAAACCAGAAAAATAAGTAAATTTGATAAATATTTTAAAACTTTAAAATTGGAAATCTTATGAAATATTGGGCATTTAAAGTAAATACATGTATCATTTTTAAATAGAAAAATATTTTGGAAAAGTTTAGTGTATTTTAACGAAGTGATGAGAAGTTTTTGAGGATGTTAAAATTTTAATAGTAAATTCAAGTTAATAAAGATGGGAAACATTGAGGATTAAGATAAGAATAATTATAAGATAAAAAAAAACTTTTTATATACCATGCTTTTAAATTTTAATATACTAATAATATACTAATTAAAAGGAAAATGATAAATATTCTATCATAGTTTGAAGTCAAATCTGTTTTCGAATGTCTAAATAAAATATCTGATGTAAGATACTAATATTTTGCAGCGGAATAGATTTCATTTCTGTCATCCTTGGCGAAAAAAAAGAATATCGCCAAATTATCTGGCGAAAATATAATTCCTTTCAAAAATCATGGTTATTTTAACAACTTATATTAAAAGAGTAATGAATAATATGAAACAATATTTCGTACAATACATGTTACACGTCATACATACGTACAATGAATAATACATATTACATTTCGTACAATGCATACATCTGGCATGTATATTTTCGTGTTACGCTTTTGATCGCCAAATAATAATAATAATAATAATAATAAAAGCCAAGGGCGACAGAGTTTTGAATTTTAAAATTAAAATTTTGTCAATTTGACAGCAAAATAATTCAATCTAACACCCGCGATAACTAATACATATCTATACCCAAATATAAGGATTAAAATCGGGAAATAAATTTCCTCGATTTTTAATAATTTCTTACAAAAAATCCAGTGGGCAATTAACATAGGAAATCTTTTTCTTGGCTGCACAGACGGTCAGTGAGTCACACTTCGCTTGCGTATAGAACTCATAGATATAGTATAGCATATATAGAATAGAGTGATCATTGGGGAGAAAAAAGTTTTTCCTTTTCATTTGGGAAAAGACGACGTTTTTACCAAAATATGGCCGTATTTCCCCGAGTGAATACACACGGGAATACATAGTAATATTTTAGCAAATAAAATTTATGAATAATTTATTTGTTAAAGGGGAATGGAACACTCCAGATACAGTTTCAAATTCATATTTTTTTCTTTCTTTTCTTTTCTTTTCTTTTTCTTTTTTTTTTTTTTTTCAATACCACTTAATGGCTGTTTCCAAAGCTTTTATTTTATTTTTTTTTTTTTTTTTCGGCATCAAAAATTTTTGTACGATAACATGGGGATGAGAGATCTATATATATTACTATATCTATAATAGAACTACATTAGCACTTTATCAATGTGTATAAAATCTTTAAATTGATTATGACGTCAATTTTCGTAAGATGCATAATTTAACTTTTTATAATTTTTTAACGTTCACGTTTGATTAAATGTATTTATTTTTATGTCAAAAGAAAATGAACTCGTTTTTTTTTTTTTTTTTTTTTTTGGCAACTATTAAATTAATGGAACTCACAGATATTTTGGAGCAACTTTAATAAAGGTCTATAATTAACAAATAATTGCAATAAAACAATATTGTGACAATAAATTGAGGTAAAAACTATCCTATCTCTCAAGTTGGACCAAACTGCACACAGTGTGCAAAATTTCATTAAAATCGGTTCCTTAGTTTAGGAGTTTACTCCGGACAAACATCGTGACACGTAATTTATATATATATACAGATATATATATATATATATATTCAGGGACTTTGAACTCGAAAGAAATGTTTAAGTGATTGGACTTTGTCTATTATCAGTATATCTCAATAAAAAATAGTCGCAGGAAATCCAAACTTGGTATTCTAAATTTATGGCATATAGAAGTGCACCAGTAAACATTTTATTGAGATCAAGCAAATGCTTCGTGTACGAGGATATCCATGAGAATTTAAAGGCATTATGTGTATGGGCGAAATTTTTGGTAGGTACAGTTTAACATCTATAGACTGCAGTAAACAAAATGAAATGAACATATATTTTTTGTAAGCATAAAACCATGTTTCCTGTAGAATATGGTATGAAAATCAACCGCCATTTGTTTATTGGGCTATCCAAAAGTACTAGAATATAGGACTATACTTGGAAATCATTGGAAGGGCATTTTATCTTGTGCTGCGTATTAATTATGTACGACTATACTTAATTACAAAATATGGTGTATACATAATTTATAGAAGATACACAAGGTTACAAATAATTGAACGAAAACATTCTTTTCTACTGAATCTTTACTATATTTCACCTAGTTTAGGAAAACTGCTCAGGAATGAAAATCAATTCCTCATCCCCATACAATAGATATTTTTAAGTTCAAATTTTAGTGCTTGTCTTTTGTATAATTGCAACTTTTGAGGTTAACTTTTTAACGGGTCTTTGTGTATTTCTTTTATCAACATAATTTTAAAACGAATAATTGCAGGAAATTCAAATGGTGTATTCTGAAGTTCGTATGAGATTGTTATTGGAAAAGTTTGATCAAGATTGATAAATTTTAAGGAGTGGTTCGAGTAAAAGTTGCCTAAATAATTTGGAAAATTTAATAATAGCCTTGATATCTATATAAATGTTGCTACTATATATACACGGGGGTTTCGCGAGGTAGTAGCTCCCTCTTATACAGAATTATTTGTCAAATAAAATTGTTCCTATAACTAGTTTTATTTATTTTTAACGTAGGTTTATGTACACTGAGAAAAGAAATATACCGCCTTCCACTAGAATGAATAAGTGGCCATTTTCTAAATCCCTTAACTAGAAACGTAGATTTCCGAGCTAGGCGCATAAGGCCACCCAGTAAACTGAATAAACGAAATTATCGAGAATTTCTAGTGTACACATTTCTAGATGGTGAAACAATATTCTGAATCATTTGTATTGCGAGAAATTCTCGCTTGATTTTCTAGAATTTGGTAATAAACCAAGATTATAGTTGCTGAAACCTGCTTCTTGTAGTCTCATTTATTTGCAGATTTTTAATTAACTTTGCCCTCGAGAATATAAGCAAACTCTCTAGAATTCTAATAGGGGCTTCTAGAACTCGCTTTCCAAGGGGACTAGAATTTATAAGGATAATATGGAACTATTTTTTCTAGAGCCACAATTTAGATTCTAGATGTCAGTTACAGAATTTTTTTTTCAGTGTACAGTGTATTTGTTATCTTACTCCTTAATCTGTATATTATAGAAATGCAGAACAAGAGAAAGTCTTGCGTGTGCCACACCATTTTTTTTTAAATTTCTTAAATTTTTTATTATGTTTTTTTAGTATTCCATGTCCGTCTGTATTTAAAGTTAACATTTTATAAAAGTCCAACCTGCAAGTTTGTTATTAAAATGCAAAAAATTGAAGGAGATGTAGAAATTCAGAAACGATGTATTATTTTTAAATGATTTTTTTTTTTTTTTTTTTTTTTTTTTTTTAAGCCAA
The DNA here is from genome assembly GCA_963930645.1 of Salticus scenicus. NCBI lineage: Eukaryota > Metazoa > Arthropoda > Arachnida > Araneae > Salticidae > Salticus > Salticus scenicus. The sequence goes on along the minus strand of OZ005650.1, from coordinate 110,477,403 downwards.
ATAATTTCAGTATTTTCTTCTTATACTTCTTTCAGAGAACCAATAATTTCAATAAATTAAACAAAATGTACTCATTTTAGTTCACATACTTATTCCCACAATTTGAATATTAAATTATGTGTAAAACTCTCTTTTATATTCAAAGACATAAATTGTTAAATTAAAAAAAAAAAAAAAAAAAAAAAATACTTTTGTGATTTTTATATCTCTTTTTAACTTTATGTTTTGTAGAATTAAATATCTCTTATATTTACTGTTACAGATTTATAAATTTAAATAATTATACTTTTTGGATTTTTAATGTACCATATTAATTTTATATTATACATAATTATATATATATATATATATATATATACACACACACACACATATATATATGTATTGTATAATTACAGTATACTAGCCGCTATTTTTGTTTCCAAAAGTTTTTTTTTCTAATTAATTTTCACTTTAAATAGGATTAAGAACAATTATACACTAAATGTTTTGCAGGCAAATAACAACCACTTAAACACTCGAAATATATGTATTTTGTAAAGCTTATTCACTAAAAAATATAGTTAAAAAATAGCCTTATTTATATTAAAACATTAAGATGTATAATAATTCTGTAACGTTTATTGTTATTTTCTTCTTGCGATTTTTTCTTATTTCCAAAGAGAAAGAGAAAATAAAATTCTATTTACTCCTTTCTTCTTCTTCTTTTTTTTTTTTTTTTCCTCCCATTATTTACTATAAGTGAATTACGGGAAAATTATATTTCTGTTTTTTGAGATGTATTCCAATTATAATGTCTTTATCTTATCACTAACTAAATTAATTTTCCTCTTTGTATATATTTTTATTCATTATATAAAAGTACTAAATATATATATATATATATATATATTTCCTTGCTTGCTGTCCTTTTGTTCATTTATAATTTTATTTTTCTAGGAACCTATTTTTTTTTTTCCCGGTTTGATTTAAACAAATGAATATGTTTGTGGAAGCAATATAAGAAAAAAATATAATTTATAAAACAAAATGTCAAGATCATTTTAATCAATAAAAAACAGAAGTAAAATCTTCTATCAATGAATATTTAATTACAAAATTATACTATTTAAAAAAATTTTTTAAATGAGTTATTTTTATATTCTTTTTATCACAATTTCTGTTAATAACCTAGCTCATCGTTTATTGTTACTCTTCTTCTTTTTCAATAGAAGAAGGTACTGGATTCGAAAAAATTTTCGGCTTCCGATTTTCAGTGGATTTACAAGTTTTGTGAGGTTCAGAACAAGATTTGACCATTTTTTTTAAATATCTGTCTGTCCATCTATCTGTCTGTGATAAAACTTTTGTGGAGACTATCTCATGTATCAAAAGTTGCATATAAATTTATATGTAGGGACAACTTGACATAAATTAGTGTCTACCAGCTATTGATATCGATTGCTCAATTGGTGAGACTACTATACTGCGATTTCTCCAATTTAAGGGGAGGTTATATCTCAGGTTCTATTGCGTATAATCAAACACAACTTGATATGTGAAATGGGTGCTACAATAAATTTTTCAAATTAAATTTGGGTGCATATTGGACAATAGGTGGCATTGCTATATTGAAATTTTCTCTGAGAATTGGAAGGTTATATCTCAGATTCTATTGTATATAATTGCACAAAACTTGGTATTTGAGAAAGCCTATGAAACACTATGCTGATTTAATTTGGTTGTACATCGACTCGCCGAGGGGGCTACTGTTCTAAAATTTACACTATGAATAGGCTAAACCTCAACTTCTATTTCATATAAATGCGCGAAACTTGGTATGTGAGATAACCATTTTTAAAATGAAAGCTGACTTAATTTAGGTGTACATCAGAAGGCAGGAGGAGTTTCTATAAGGATTTTCAACATGACTACATCTCAGCTTCTGATGATTAAAATTGCACCAAATACCATATGTAAAATCTTTATTGAAATTATGGTTAAACTTTTGTACACGTTAAACAGTAAGTAGCGCTAGTATATATAATGTTACAGAAGAAAGTTTTTTAGTGGCCATAACATACTGGTTCATTTTTATATTTAATATCCGTATTGATTGACTTTTGCTATTTTTCTAGTTTTTATCCATATATTATGCTTAAATGCAAAATAGTAAATAATTAAAAAAATATAAATAAAACTATTTAGAATTCCAGGAAATTTTATAAAGCATACATATAATAAATATTTAAAATTACCGTATGATGTGCAAAATGTTTTAAAGCAGGCACACCATGCCTGCTAGTACTAAATAAACCTCTTGTATGGATTCTATATTTCTGTAATCTCAGTTTAAATACCGGTTAGGACTCCTTAGAAAAAAAAAAAAAAAAAAAAAAAAAAAAAAAAACCTATGTAGGGCATTCGACAAAGGTTGTATCTAGAGTAGAAAATCGGCCTCATGACACACAATAACACATCAAAACTTCGCCTCTACCTCTTCTATCCAACAAACTGTTAAAAAATGTATATAAAATAAGGTAAATTTAGCAAATGAAACAAGCTTTACTCTCATTGGTTCATATTCGTGTTTCCATAATTTTAATTTGTAAATAAGTGTAAGAACCTTTTTACAGTTACTGACATAGATTTTTCAATAAAAAATGATCTTCGTTATTTTATTATTCCTTTTTAGTTTTATGTTATTTAGAAATAAATACATTTTATGTTTATCATTATAGGCTTATAAACTTAAAAATTATAATTTTGTAATTTTTAATGTACCATATTAGTTTTATATTATGTATAATTATATTTCGTTATCTATAAAATATCAAATTTTTTATTTCCTGAAGATTTTTCTAATTAATTTACTTTTAATAAGATTCAAAAATACTCTAATGCTTTACAGATAAATAATAAGCTCTTAAACATTGGAAATATGTGTATTTTATAAGGCATAATCATAAAATAATACAATAGCCGAAAAATAGCCTTATTTATGCTAAAACTTTAATTTATATTATAAATCTATAACTTTTGATAGTATTTCTTTTCTGCTATTTTTTTTCCTCTTTCCAAAGATATAGATAAAATAACACTCTACTCACTCCATCCCTTTTTTTTTTTTTTTTTTGTTAATTTACTATAAGAAAATTACCGGAAAATTATATTACTGTTCTCTGAGATGCATAATGATATTGAAATTATAATGACTTTATCTTGTCATTAACTAAATTAATTTTGCTCTTTATCCATCTTTTCATTCCTTATATAAAAAATACTAAATAAAATAAAGTAATTTAGATCCTTTTTTTTTTTCCCCATTCCTTGAAATATACTTTTCTTTTTTATACCTATTATTTGTTTATTAATTTATAAGTTTGTTTCTCTGAGTTCTTTTTCACATGACCTCAGCATCCTTTAATCAAAATCCATAAGTAAAATCTTTATTATGATAAGCTATGGTTAAACTTTTTTACATGTTCAATAGCAACACAGTTGTATAGAATTGAATAGACGAAAGTTTTGTGATGGCCACAAATACTAGTTAATTTTTATGTTTATATCTGTATTGGTTGTGTGAGATGGTGGTTGTTATTGTGATCGTAAAATGAATATATTTGAAATTTGCAAAAAATAATCTATAACTATCAATTTAAGACATCTGTTTTAATTGATTAAGTATTGAAACAACTACTTCCATCTAAAATTCAGGTTCTTGATCTTCCTTGTGGCATAAGCCAAAATATACATGGATACTACTATTTTTTTTAATTGAGAATTCAAATCCAAATAAAAGTTTCATACCTTAAGTCTTCATCTGTAAAAATACAAAACAATATTTGCAACAATAAAAAAGTGACCAGAAACTGTTGATTCTTTATTTCATTTCTTTATTTCTTGAAAAACCATCATTTGGACAAACACGGGTCAGCATAACTTTCTGTTCTGAATTTCATACTGGCACAATACTGAATTAATAATAATATCTGAATAAAACTATTTACTTAATACAAATAAACTGTTTAGAAAACTATTATATTATATTGTGAGAAATTTTTAGTTGGAATCAGTTAAATAAAAAATATCACGTTATAGAAAAAATATGTACATTTTTTAGCTATTAAGAAAAAGCAACTCTTTTTAGCAATGAAATCCCCAGAACTAAATTAATTTTGAAATTCGCCACCGACGATCGTTTTTGAGATACGCCCTTACTTTAAATTGATTGGATGAAAGGAGAAGCCACATAGGTCATGTGATGCTATGTCACAAGACTTGTGGCCAAACAGGAAGGATGTGGGCGTGGTTTATAGCAATGATGTAATATAAACAATGCCTGTACCTTAGAGGTGGGGAAAAAAGAACAATTAAGTTTTATAAAATAAATCTGAGAACAAAAATTTGCAATTTACAGGGCACATGTGAATAAAATAAAATATTGAAATATGAGTTAAGAATTCAAACGATCTTAAATTAAAATGTATTTTATTATAAACAAAGAATTAAATTAATTCAGAAAGCATGAAGTATTAACTAAATTATATTTCTCATAATGATAAAATTATGAAATTTTTGAATTTTAAATTTTTAAATACATTAATTAAATATAAACAGGAAATATTGCATGTCACAATGTGACAGGTTGTTTTTTGGTATTTTTCTGTTTTCTATTCACAAATTACGTCTAAATTCAAAATAGGAAATTAAAAACAAAAATTTACTTAGGATTTATTTTTCAGGAAATTTTGTAAAGCATGCATAATATTAAATATTTTTAATTATGATTTGATGAGAAGAATATTTTAAAGCAAACACTATGCCTGGGGCTCTAAAATATATCTGTTGTATTTACTCTATGTCTCCGTAATCTGAGTTTAAACACCTGTTAGAACCCCTTAGAAAAAGGAAAAAAAAAAAACTTACTTAGACTATTTCACCCAGGTGTAGGTTTCTAGAGTAGAGAATCGGCCTTTTGACACACACTATCACACTGCAACTTCGTCTCCACCTCCACCATCCAACAGCCCCTTGAAACATAAAATAAGATGAAAATATTCGCTAATCATTATTGAAAATTTCTCAAATTTGTACTAATTCTAATTTACATTGATCTTCATTTCTATAGTATATTTATTCTAAAGTAAGATTGGTATGTGCCTTTGCCCACTGCTTGACGTTTTGTTTGTAATTGGCGATTAAGATGCCAAACTTGGCAACCTCGATATTTATCAGTTGTTAACCCTTTATATCCCAAATTATTGTATTTTTGGAAAAATAGTTTGAAACTTTTTTGTTATATTTCTTTATGCATGTGAATTATCTCATATTAACACTTTCACTACCGCATGATTTCGAATTTTTGATAGTAAGGTCCGACTGTGGGCGTTATCCTTCTACGTTACAATATTTCAGTACAGAATTTTCTATATTCGCATTTATATTAGAAATGGATATACATTATAATTACATACTTTATAATCAAAGTATTTGTATCCATAGTGTATTTCATTGTAAAAATGTGAATATTGGCTATATATTTAAGAAATAAATAGCATACAAATTGCAAAAGCAACGCCCACTGGTGGAGTTATAGATTTTCAAATTACGTGAATCTACGTCAGCGGTCGCGAAAGTATTAAATTTAGCTTGATTTATAGGGAAAGCTTAAACTATGGGGACTAAATATTAAATTATAGTCCCAATGAAACCCTGTAGTAAATTCAGGCTATATTGAGGAATTTTTTTTACGGGACTTTTAAGTCCCGATGGGATACAAAGGGATAAACAATCAATCTACGAAATGTGGCAACCTCACTTTGCCAAACTGGCGATTTTTGGAAAATTTAAAAGCAGCGGACTAAAGCACATTTTTACCTAAAATAAATTTTTAAAAGTGGATCCGAACTTGGCAATTTAAGGGTTAATTATTCCACCATTTATTATTATATAAACTTTTTTAAATGCATAAATTAATTAAAGAACTATGCATATACTTTATAAATGCCTTTTTCGTTATTTATTTTAACGATTGCTGATGAAATTAATGTAATATTTACAGGTTTTGTTACATTAATACATTAGATAAAATAATAATTAAAATATTTAATAAGATATTATTAGCAGTATTCTTATTATTCATCCTTTTCACAGTATTATTTTTGCATACACGCCAATTGTGATTGAATGATAGTAGTATTCTTTTTTTCTTTTTCTAATATAAGCTATTAATATTAAATATCCTATATCATAACTGAGTTTCTACTCTGTATCAAAACACTTTATTTTTAATGTAATTTGTTGTTGTTTTTTCTTTATATATATATATGTATATATGTATATATATATATATATATTAATTTTAATGATAATAAGACTTTATCATATATATTTAATTTTAATTATTTTATAGTCTTCTTTTTAAATGTCCCTTTCTTAAAAAAACATTTGCCTTTGAAATAAATGCTTAAAGGATTTTGATTGTTTTGTTTTTCAATGCTGTAGTTAAAATCAATTTTAGTAATTTTTCTTATTTTAATTCTTATGAAACGAAGTACATTTCAGACACAAAAACCCTTTTTTATAAATATAAAAACCTGGAAGATATACAATTTTTCGCACATTTTTTAAACAAAAATTTACGCCCTTTAAACATTACAAAAAAAAAAAAAAAAAAAAAAAAAAAGAGAGAGAGAGACAAACTTAATCACAATTGACTGACTGAAATCCTTGTAATGTCTCGAGAGAACTGATTTTTGAATTCAGTTAGTTCGATTGAAATTTTTTCTTCGGATGTCAAGCTGATAAAAATCTTTTTTCTAATCAATAAATTATTTGAGACCCCTTTTTTTAATCGTAAATCAATATATAAGAGAAAAAATTCTTTCTATTTTTCCGCGACGATAATAGATGTAATCATGTGTAAATAACAATTCTGTCAAATACACATTAAAAAATATTATTTCCTCTTATAAGCATGTACTTAATTCGAGCAAACTTTCCGGTTTTGGCAAAATTTTACAAAAAAAATTTCAATTAATGCAAGATTTCTGCCGTACTAATAATTTTGTTTATCATAAGCAACAAAAAAAAAAATAGGTATTAGTATTATTTTTGTTATAATAATAATAATAATTATCATTATTAATGTATTATTTATTTGTAATTGTGAGCTATTTCTAACATTTATCTAAAGAATTAATTTGGCGATCTTTTATTTTATATTATTTTATACAGATTTGCAGAGCTGCCAAATATTCTAAATTTTTCATACCGTTATTTCTGAAAAGTCCCCCCCATCTTATTTAATCACATATTTTTCGAAAAAGAATATTTCTAATAAAAATTATTGGTATTTGAAAATCTGAAAGGATAGCAAATCTGAATTTTTTTTTAAATTCCCAAAAAGATTCTTTCTTATATGGATATTAAAGAGTTTTTACAAATATTGTTATATGTATGCACTAATTACACGAATCTGAAAAATTTTATTACATTCTTATAATTTAATGAAAGTTTTTCATTACATGAATATTACATGAAGATGTTTTATAAGGAGATATTTCGGTTTGTATAGAAATACAATTTTTACTTCAAAGCATTTTTTTTATCATAGCTGCTGCTGAAGTCATAAATTCTAAGATATCATGATCTCTGTGAAGTAAAAGATGAATGATGAACATAGTTGAATTTTAAATGATGAAAGTAAGTGAATGTTGAAATATTTGAATGATGAAAATAGATGAATAGTGAATGAGGAAACATTAAAATGATCTATAAAAGTGAATGATGAAAGTCGTTCAAATGGTAACTGATTGAATGTGAAATTTATGAATTGTTCAGTGATTTAAAATTTTTCGTAAATCTCGACCTTTTGTGATTGCTGCTTTTTCTGAACCTATTCTTTTTTTCGACGCACAGAGATATTACACTATCTATCTACCTTTTAACGTTTATAGAAATGAACGAATTACTAAATTAGAAATTGAAGTAATAAAGATTTACACGCACTACTTAGTAGAGTCGATAATTGATGAAGTATCATTAATTGCAATTAAAATATTTGCAAGTGATAAAAATTAATTTCTAACGATTAAAGAGAAACCTTATTTGTTTAAAAAGGTGTGAAATTTTCAAAAAGAAATGATAATTCATTATGCATTTATGCTTTTTATGCTTTTCAATGAAATTATAATAAATTAAATGTTATTTTTCTAGTAATCTCGAATCATAATTTTAGGATACTATAATTCGAATATTATAATTATTATACTTTGCGAAATATTGAGTTATCTAACAATAATTACACGATAAATTTAAAAATATGATTAAAAAAATTAAGTAATGGACTAAAGATGAACTAATAATATTGGCATTAAGCCAAGAGGAAGTTTGACACGCATTAAAGTATGAGTACTGTATAGCATACCGACAATAACAGAGAAGAGTTGGATGTCGTGTTTAATTTACATGGTTAAGCATTCAACTAGTCCAAAGAATTTATAAAAATCTCTTTATACTGCCCAAAATTTTTAACACTGCTAAAGAGAGAATAGTAATCATTATCTCATAGAGTGATTGAGGCGCTAATAGTATATGAAAAATTATTCGACTAAAATGATTTAAGATTCTATCAATAGGTGGTACAACTTGTTTTATTAAATACATAATACCTTCATTTGTTTGTGAGAAGCCATTTTCCGGTAGAGTAGTGTGTAAAAATTCTGTTTGGGAAAAAAGAAAAAAAAAAAAAAAGATATTATTTAAAAATATTTACTGTTTCCAGTGCTGCCAGATTTGAGGGAAATTTTTATTCAACATCCACCGTCAAATTTTACTTGCAATGGTTACCTAATTACATAGACGATTTCTGTAAAAGTTGTTTCCAAACAATTAGCAAACCGTTTCAATTAAAATTTAGTGGTGGCTGTTAAATAAAAATTTCCCTCAATCTGGCAGCACTGACTGTTTCATGACAAATATGACTGTTTGCAAGTCTTTTTTATGTTTCTAAACGGTGATATGTATTTAGATGTTTTTTCAATATTTTTTTGTATAGAAACGTGATTATACTAAAAATATATAGATGAAGTTGAATGAGCCACATTAAATGGTAACGATAATGAGCAACCTTTATCTTAAAGATGCGTAATTTTCTTTCTTCTAAATTTTTCTTCTTATATGTATGAAAATTTACAGAGTCTGTTATAGAATTTCGATAAAGTTATTGCTTAAGAATTTATTGGAGCCAACTTTAAAGAAAACTGTTAATACAAGTAGTGATGAAAATGGCGATTTTTTCCTGTATGACGAATCTGAATTTAAAGATGAAATTTAAAAATCTGATGAAGAATAGGATTAAACTTCTTGAAGATAATTTAAAGTTGGTTGAAAGATCAATGATTTTGTTTTAGTTCTTCAATATATATATATATATATATATATATATATATATATATACATATATATATGAGTATGTGTGTGTGTATATATATATTCTTTATATAGGATGAATAGAATTATAACTGGAATACAGAATTTCATGTTTTATTCCTTCGTAAAAAATGGTTTATAATTTTTCTTTATAAACAAATGAGATGTCAGTGTAGTAAATTTTGAAGATATTGTAAGAAAGTTACCACAGCCCATAGATTACCATACAGGTAGCTTGGTTGATTGGTTAATAGGATTTTACATCGCACTTGTGCTGCGCAATGGGCAGTAAGTACCATACAGGGGCTTTGAAGCTAAAACGCGAACGGGGACGATTGTCTAGGGCACCACTAGAATCAACAGAGGCGAAACTAGGGATTTCTGCATATTACATTAGTATGTGCATTCTCTATGAATAGCATCTTTGATCAAAAATTATATTTTGAATTTCGTGAGTAGTCAGAGGTTAATTAGGAAAGTTATTCTTTTTCCTCACTTTCAAAAATTTTTGCTTTCATAAAAGCATATTCTAAAGATTTAGGGCTATGCATCTCGTAAGAATTTTTTATAGTGTTTTAAAATGTGCTTTGTCAAATGCATCCTTCTTTGTACACTAACAATAATTACCATAAAAGGGTTAATTTTCTAAAAAAAATGCTAGAAAGCATTTTTCTGATGTCAATATTATTAACCATTGTATCTTTAATAGCTACTTTGTCAGGGTGTCCATATTTGCATCAATGTGTTTTTATTTTTCTGATAATATCTCAAAAAATTCATAAACTATGATTCCTGTACAGTCTTAAATACAGCAATACTCGACTAGAACAACAATATATGCTTAAACTTTTTCAGGCATATATATTGAAATATAACAATATTAAATACTATAAAATTTGTCAGAAATTACTTAATGGATTCACAAAATAATACCCAAATATATTTTTAGAATATATTGTTAAACAATAACAATATAAAAACGGGGTAATAAATAAAAAAAATAGCAAGGATCATTTTAAAACCTTTCAAAAAAACTTAAAATTTTGAGTTTAATTTTATTAAATAGTTTATGAAAAATTTCAATGCACAAAGTATAATTATATTTCAACTCATATCTATACAAATTTTCATAACTATAAAACAGAAATTTATAAAAAAGGATTATAACTGGCCATTCCAAATAGCTGTTAGTTTTATTTCTGTTTTTCTTTGTTTACATCAGAAGTGTATGTTGGGTATCAGCATACAAATATATCATAATTGTAATGATTTATATATGTATATTGAAAGGTAGTTTATATGCAGCAGCGAAATATGGATGCGTGTAGTAGGAACAGATTTATTAATTGTAACTTACAGTTATAGAGGCTAGAATTTTAAAGAATCTGAAAACTAGTTTCTAGATTCCAAAACTAAACATCACAATTTTAAGTACAAGGGTGAAATATAGAAAACAATTATTAAGATTATAATTTAAAAGCTTCATGGGTAAAATAGAAGAAATTATTGGAAATAGGTTTCAAACGAACTAAAACACGTGCTATAAACCCAAGGACTGACGATGACCGATGACAGAAATAGAATTTCATTTGAAAATTCCAACTTTTTTCGCAGGACACATTTGATACGTTGTCAAGGCACATTTGGCGCTACAGGTAAATCATTAAGTGATTCATCAGCATAACATATTTAATCTGTGCTTGTAATTTGCTAATAAATACTTGTTAATTAAATTCTAATACAATGTATAATCTGCAGGTGTATATATTTTACATATCTTCTGTTGCAAATCGATTTTTTAAATAATTTTGTTTTTAAAACAAGTTAACTCTTTTGCGAGAAGTTAGAAAGAAAAAAAAAATAATATTTTTTGGATTGGAATTAATAACAGTATAATAATTCCGCGATCCCCTTGTAGTTTTTTCTGCCCGCTAACAGACTAACGATGTTTAAAGTTTGACAACTCTGGTTAACGGATTAAATACTGATAAATCCGTTCTGATATTTCGAAGTGAAGATACCTTTCAACGATTATGATAGCTAAACAATCGCATTGTTGTAATGAAGTATTATTAGATCGATTAATGATTCTTTTTATTATAGTTATTTATGTATAGTCATAAAGTTTTCAGGATTCTATTGTTAATTTATGAATGAAAATATTTTGTATTTTGCTCTGAATCTTTACCCTGCCCTCTCCCGAAAGAAGTATATATATACACAGGATTCATACACTCACTAACATATATACACATACACATATAGTACAACGGTGTGACCCGCCTGAATAAAGAAGGTTTCCAATCCAGGCCACCAAGTGCTTTAGTTGGAACAAGCCTGTGATACAAAATTAAAATTAAACTTTCAGCTTCCATAACGGAATGTTTCTTCTGCAATGTTTCTGGCAGAAAATATTTAATGTAAAATTGATTACAGGATTTTTACACGGCAGCAATCTAGAATCTACGCTTCCGCTATAATGCTTGTTGTCGGCAAGAAAATTTAAAAAAAATATATTAAATTAACTGTACGAGTAATGAACACTTGAAGGAAATATTTTGGATATTTTTGTGTAGTGTCCTTAATTTTAGATTTTGTAACTATAACCAATGTTGATACCTCAATTGACTATTTGGTGTGCATAACTATATTGCAACTAATGCTAAATGCAGAATTTTAATGCTCAAAAAATTACTTTTCGTGGGAGTGTAAACTGCGCCAGTAGTTCAAGATACTAGAGCGGTTTAACACCAACCTTGAATACATTGAAAAAAATATGCCGCTTTCATGTAGAACGAATAAGTAGTCCTTTTCTAAATCCCTAAACTAGATATATTGTTTTTCGAGCTATTCGTATGAGATAAATAATTAGCCTGGATATAAGAAATGATCGAGAATTTTTACTCCTTATTTTTATGGATGGTGAAACAATATTATGAATATTATGAATCCTTTGTATTGCGAGAAATTCTCTCTTGATTTCCTAGATTTAGGTAATAAACTAAGATTATAGTAATTAAAACTGGCCTTCTGTGTTCGCACTTATTTTCAGAGATTTTTAAATAAGATTCACCACTGTAATATAGTTAAAAACTGTAACATTCTAATGGGTGTTTTCAGAACTCACTAGCAAAGGGAACTAGAATTTATAAGAATGATATGGAATTATTTTTACTAGAGCCACAGTTCATTTTCTAGATGTCAGTAACAGAATTTGTTTTCAGTGTAAGCGACGAACCAAAGCAGGGCTTAAAAACTTTAATTTTAAAGCTTAAATTTCAATGTATCCACTACTGGTACATTGTTTATAACTGGGGAATTTACCTTATATGTAAACAATGTATTTACTATTGGGAATTGAATTACTTTTTTTAATGAACGGATGGGTATTTTAGATTTTTATTAAGAAGGTTCATAAACAAATACAAAGCGTGTCAAAAATGTTTGTGAATGTTACGAAAACATAACAAAACAGCTTTTAAATGAGCACGCTCAAGCATGCACAAAGAAAGGCAAGCTATCAAATGCTACCTATTTACAATATTTCTATTACGATTAAACAACTTTAAAGCACAGTTTTTCTCTGTAACAATTCGAACGGAAGGAGTGTAAAATCTCGTATGTCATAATGCAAATAAGTAATGTGTAAACTTCACGTTTTGCTACAAATTTTAAAAAATGGTGACAGACGCCTACGCATTGTTAGTGTATGTGTATAGAACCAAAAAAAAAAAAAATGAGTAAACAAATGCGTTACAACCAGCATTTTTTTTTTCCAATTAACCAGAAAAACAGCTCAACATAAACATTTTCCTTTCTATTGCGGGGGCCGCAGTAGTACAGTCGGTAGAGTGCCGAGTTTGTAATTGGAAAATTGCGGGTTCTATACTCGAGCCATGCAAAGACTATCATGTACACTAATGGTGGCTGGTACACGTAAAATCCGTCATGGGTGCAATTTCCTCCACGTTTTCCTCAAAATTATATCTCTGGGGGGTCACCGAAGCGGGGAAGCCATCCCCTCTGTGAAGGATCGAATTGTGATGACATGTCTCCAGACCACTCCTAGGGGTGCGTCCCAGACCGTCGCTAACTACCCATTCTGCAGTACTAGTGCGACGTTAAAGCCTACCTACCTACCTTACTATCGCGGAAACGTTTGAAACAGTCGCTATATTTCAGGCTTACTGCTTCTGTTCGATACGCATTCACTGACTTTGCATGGACTTCTGTCACTATTTTCCCCAGTTTGTACCAAAACTTAATGAACATACTTTTGCAATTGTTCTGAGGCACAAAGTTTCCCATGCCTTCCATTTGAACGGTCACAGAAAGAAATGTTGCTTTAAAGTTGTAATTTCGGCAGCAAGCAGTGCTTGTTGACAAATCCTCTGTTTGAGCGCATGCTGCGTTTATTTAACCATTATATTTTACTTTTATTTTCACATAGTTCATTAGACTTTCAAAACATCCTTTGTATGTTTCTATTAATTAAACAATAAGAGTTATTATCTTTATTATTTTCATGTAATAAAAAAATGAGAGGCAGGATATTTATTTTAAATTGAACTGAAACATGTTGAAAATACTGTAGTTTAAGGAGAAAATGTTTTTTCTACATTTGCCTATGAAGAAAACATAGATTTTCTACATGGCATGCCATTCTTTGGAGAAATTTTATTTTACATCCTCCAAGAAAAAGATCTTTCTATTGCCTCTTTATGCATTAGAAGTATTTGTAAAATTATAATTACACTTTACGTCATCCATTAATGCAACACTTGAAATCTTGACTAAAACAATATTTCTAATTTCTCTTTATACTTTAGAAACAATTATAAAATTGTAATTTCACTTTACGCCATACTTTAATGAAATACTTGAAATCTCTACTAAAAAAATGTTTGTAATTTCTCTTTGTACATTCGAACCATTTATAAAAATATACCTTCTCTTTACGTCATTCATTAAAACAACACTCAAATTTTTGATTAAAAATTACTTCTACAATTTCTCTTTATACACTAGAACCATTTCTAAAAATATAATTTCTCTTCACATCATCTTTTAATGCAACACTTGGAATTTTAATTAAGAAAAATTTTCTAATTTCTCTTAATACATTAGAAGCATTTTTAAAAATATAATTTCACTTGACGTCATTTTTAGTTTCAATACCTGAAGTTTGACTGGGAAGACGATTCTTCTAGTTACTCTTTATAGATCAGAACAATTTGTAAGTAAAATTTCATCTTACATAATCCATTAATACTACTCGTGAATTTTTGATTAAGCAATGATTTGGTGAAGAAAAGAATATATGTGTCATTTATATTGCTGAATTGTTTATTTATTCTGGTTAATTGCGTAATTTAATAAAAAAATTATTCAATCTAAAGATTAACGTAATCAACATATATTTAAAAAGTAGTCAGTGCATGTGTACGTAAAACATTATCTGAAATACTTTAATATTTTTTCATTAAATAATATAAAATATTTTTGTATTAATTCCTTTAAAATTTGACCAATTACAATGACTTGCGTGATTATATGTTTAATAGAAAACTTGTTATCACAATAATTTTCGAATTACTAAATCAATTTGAATTAAACTTTTACAGTGGACTTATTTTTAAAGTGTGAAGGATGAGTTTGTTGACCATTTTAATCCATCATCTTGTTTCGAAATGAAAATCATAAGAATGGATGGTTGGATGGTTGGGTTTTACGTCGCACTAGTACTGCGCAGATGGGCAATTGGCGACGGTCTGAGACACACCTCTAGAGGTGGTCCTAAGACATGCCATCACAATTTTGATCCTCCACGGAAGGGATGGCTCTCTCGCTTCGGTGACCCCCAGAGGTATAATTTTGAAAATCATAAGAAAATTCCAAGCTTACATAGAAAACCTATTAATTAACAGATCTGCATAACTTTCAATATGTACATAGTCCATATGAATCTCTGGAGCAGGTTTACTAATTAACTTAATCTACCATCTTGCTTCTGATAAAATACTGCTCCCTTGAAAAGAATAAAGAAATAAATCTATCTTTCCACCAAGGCGGAAGGACTTATTTAAATGTGAAACGAATATTTCCTTATTCAAACTACATGAATTTAATAAACATTATATTATATACGTTTCCAGAAATTTATAATAGGTTTAAATCCATACATAAATCATATAATATTACATTATTAAAAATAAAGTCAAAATCACAATTTCTGAATAATTCAGTGAAACTATGATTTAAAAAAATATTACTCAATAAATTCTAGTAAAGTTGTAAAGATTCAAAACTTTTCATACAAATTAAATTATTAAATTTTCTAAAGCTTATTTGTCTGAGGACTTAAAGTACAGTACTTTAGAAATTTAAATTTCCTTTATTAAAAATATTAAGTTAGTCTGTACTTAAAGAAACATTTATCCCATTTTGTTATAAGTAGATGGATTATTTCATATCGGCAACCAAAGTAATATAACACAAACGAGTAAAGTTTCACATTCATAACTGAATTTTAAAATTCATATCATTTATTATGAGAAATATTCTTAAAATTCTGAAATGAATTCAGAATTTTGTTTTTAAAAACTGTCTTAAACGAATCAACAAAATGTGGATTTCATATTTGATTGGAATTTATTCTGGCATCTGGGAATAAATTCCCCGTTAAAGTACATTTTACATGGTAAACTAAATCGTAATATTTTGAAAGCGCAAATTTTAAAATTTGTATTTATCCAAAATAAAATTCATTTGATAATAATTTTGTTAAGACGTAGTCTGCCTTGCCTAGGTCATATTCGATGAGGTAGTGAGCATAAATAAATTTCAGAAACAAAATTGAATAGTATATTTAATTAAGCTTCAATTAAGGGAGAATTGGACTACTTCACTAAACGACTTTTGAAAACACATAAAATACTCTAACTTCTTCGTATAATTATAAATACTAGATCCTTTCATTAGCTAATAAAAATGGGTGGCTGAACAACCTTACTGTAAAATTATAAACGGTATTATATTACTCATATATGATGCAAACTGACGATTAGCTTTGTTATCTCTCAAACTGGTGAATTTATTCCAGACGCATTCGTAGTCAAAATATACTTCTGACAGACGTCCATTCATCCCCTACTTCACACCTACTACACACCTACTACCGACCCCGAGCACGATACCGTCATTTCTTTTACACGTTAACTAACTTACATCTTTTTATTTAACCTGTTTTCTACGCGCTTAAACTAAAGCTAGGCTGACCAGATCAAATAAGTACCTTTATAATAGAGAAGCGTTAAAAATTGCTACAATTATCAAATTGCGGATGTATTTTTTCATTCCTAATAAATAAGGACTAAAAATAAAGTATTACTGATTAATAATTTTCTTTCTACAATTTTTTAAAACTTAGAGAAATGCCTTCAAAATAAAAGAAGTCCCCAGGTGTCCTCATTTGTCCCCAGAAAATGGGGACATTTGGTCAGCTTACTAAAACTCACTTACTTAGCAAATCTCGTAAACTGCGAAAGTTCTCCTTTTTGAACTCGCAACTCCTTAGTAGAGTGCTTTAGTAGGCAAAGTAAAACCCTAAAGACAGTTTTGCGACTCTTACTTTCCGAAACTGGTTCCTACCTTACAATTATATATATATATATATATATATATATATATATATATATTTTAAGTTAATAATCTGTCATTTCTTTTCCAATGCCTTTAATATGTAGAAATTTCAAAATTAAGCAGTATCCGAAAATATTTCTAATGGCAGTGTTATTTTTGTTTTACTACATTACGTAATCGAAAATCCGAAACTTTTCGGTTAGGAATTCGAAAGTAAACAATAAAAATACGCGCAGATAAAAATAGCAATAACGTTAAAAAATAAAAATATTTTTAAGCAAACACTATAAAACTATATAATTAACACTTTCCAAATGCCACACCCATTGCACTGTTTAACAATCAATGAATTTTGCCTAGGTGATCACACAACGGTCAAACAGGAGGTATATACAGTCGGTAACAAAAGTGTCCGAACACTAGCAAAAATTCCTATGTAAAGAAAGTACACTTCATACGGTTTTGTTAAATAAATCCTTGTCGAATCCTGTTCTTAGTCAGTCTAAGAACACGATTCGACAAGGATTTATTTAACAAAACTGTATTAAGTGTACTTTTTTTATATAGGAATTTTTGCTAGTGTTCGGACACTTTTGTTACCGACTGTACACATAGATATATTAACTGAATTCATAATAAATCTTAAATATTGTTGGAAACTATTAAAAACGTTTAACACAAACGAAAATGCAATTCCAGAAAAAATCCTATTGTAGCCCTTAATGTAAGTGAGTATTTTTATGTGACCCTGTAAATTTTAATGCTAATTATTACTATATTCTATAGAAAGCATTCCTTGTGCATACGAATGATAAATGTCAATTTCTTTATGATTTGTACAAAATGATAATATTAAATGTGACTTGTAGAAATAACACTCACAAAAAAGTAATGCTTTGGATTTTGTTATTATTATTATTATTATTATCTTTTTTTTTTTTTTTTTTTTTTTTTTTTTGTGTGTGTGTATCTATACATAAACCTGTGGTTGTATTTACCCCATTTTTAAGTCGAGGACACTCCATAGTGAACTTGAATAATGTATATCAGTTTCAAGAAATTCCGTGAATATTTACGGAAATTAGAGAGCGGACAGACAGATAGAAAGACATACATGTAGTCGAATTCATATCATATGCACTCTTAAACATCGTAAAAAATGTTAAAAACGAATAATGCAAACGAAAATGCAATTACAACAATTTTCAATTATAGCCATTAATGTAAATGAATATTTTTGTGTGGTCCTGTATATCTTAATGCTTATCATACTACATTCTATAGAAAGCAATTTCTTGCGCATATGTATTGTTAATGTCAATTTCTTCGAGATTTGTGCGACATAAAAGTGTTAAAATAGGATTTACAGGTTCTCTTACAGGACGCAACGCTTTGAAATTCTTTCGGGCATCCCTGTAGACTGTTTTGGTATTTTCACCATTTTCCGTAGGGAACATCCCATAGGAAAGTTGAGCCACATATATAAGTTTCAAGCAAATCCATGAATATTTACGGACGTTAGAGTGTGGACAGACGAACAGACAGAAAAACCGAAGTCATAAACAATTTTCAACTTTCTTAGAAAATGTTAAAAATCGCAAAAAAAAATTGTTTTGTGAGGCTATAATATCACGATCATTCGGCCTTTTTTTTTTTTTTTTCAATTAATTTAATTTTTTTTCTTACAAGTATTGTTCTTTATCACTTTTCCACAGCAGTCCATCAGTGCATTTTCAGTGCTAAGAAGGACTTCCATATAAAGATACAAGCAGTATTAAAAACCACTTAAAAATCTGCACAGTTAAAATAAAATATTTGCTTGATAAAATAAATTCGTAATTTTCAGAAAACAAAACCCAACACATTTATAACTGCTTTTGTTGAACAGATTTTTCTGAGAAATGAAGTCTTAAAAAAAGAAAAAAATATGTAAAGTGAAATTTTTATGAACTATTATTAGAATATAAACATTCAAAAGAAATTTTTAATTTAAAGGTAATTAAATTAAATATAAATAATAATTAAATTAGGCTCATATAATTAAATACTAATTCAGTTATTCGAGCATAATCTTATTTAGATGTTATTGATAAGATATTTCTGAAAAGCCTTAAGTGAAAATCAATATACAAAATCTTTGGTAAATTGAATTCAGACTGTATGTAAAATGCGTTATCTGTCTGGATACTATTGATTATTAAATCAGAATTAATTTGTATTAATGTATCTGCAAAACTTTAACAATGTGAATAAATAAGATTTTTTTTTCCCCCAAGTCCAATTTTGATTTCCCATTCTGCTTATAATTCCATATTGTTGCTTAGAAAAAATGTAAGATCTTAAAGAAAAATTACTTGTCAAATTCTCAAAAGAAATAGATAACAAGTTCTTTATAAAATGATAAGAACAATTTTTAATATCTTATTATTTACCAAAATAACAATTATAGATTTATACTTAAAATTGCCTTGTATTAGTAAATTACCCTAAAATAAAAATATTTTTGGTTAGTAAAAATAAAACATATTCATGTTTTCTGTAAAAGTTAGATCATAGAGAGAAAGTTTTTTCAAAGATTTCTGGTTATTGCTAGATTCTTTTATAAAACTTAGAATAAGAAAATTGAAAAAAATGAAAACTAACCTAGATTTCTATTTGAGAGACGTTTTTATTGGAATAAACGTTTTCCAAGAAGACATTTCATCACCTTAAGCAAACTTTCTTAGCTTATCGACTATTATCTCTAAATATGCTGCTAATATGTATATTCTATTTAAATTAATATCACTTAAATTCCTTAATTTGTCTCTTATAGAGAACTGAGTATTTACAAATATATATATATATATATATATATAGCACCTTAAAATACTGGATAGATTATTGAAGATTGTTGTGAGGGTGTGGGACAAAATAATCTTGATAGTTTAAGAAGGATTATTGCTAGTGCTCGAATAATTTTGCAGCCGACTGTATATTAACTGAATTATTAATATATCTTGTTAGATTGTTTTTGTTATTTGAATAAAATATAACTTACAGAAGGTATTCACAATTTTTTTAAACAATTTCAATAAAACAACTTCCTTAATCAAATATTTTGGAATGAATATTACTTGAAACATCTTATTATTAAAAATAAAAAAGTCTATCAATAGAAAGATATTAAAACTTCTTCACACACCATAAATTTTAAGTCAGCGCAACCGGTTTCGAAAGGACGTAGCCTTTCTTCATCAGGTGGAAACACGTGCTACTGCCCTGGAGGCAAATGCAAGACAGAATTAAATTAATATGAGTCTTGCTTTTGCCTCCAAGGCAGTAGCGCGTGTTTGCACCTGATGAAAAAAGGCTACGTCCTTTCGAAACCGGTTGTGCTGACTTAAAATTTATGGTGTGTGAAGAAGTTTTAATATATTTCTATTGATTGTGCGCCAGTTTTTGAATTTAGTTTTGGAAAAAAGTCTATTACTTTTTAAATTGATTTTTCTATCTAAATTTGTCGCATGTAAAGCTGTAGGTTGAGAAATATGTTTTTCGGAAGAATTATATTCCTGATCCACAATTTAAAAATGTCGGAAAATACGTTATATGAAGCATTCTAAGCGCAAAATAAGTAACATTATTAATTAAAAATGGGAAAATGCGTCAATCTGTACCTTTACATAGATAGAGGACTCCAGACGAATATCCATAAACGTGCAGTCGGTAACAAAATTATCCGAACACTAGCAAAAATTCCCATATAAAAAAAGTACACTTAATACAGTTTAGTTAAACAAATCCTTGTCGAATCATGTTTTTAGTCAGTCTAAGAACATGATTCGACAAGGAAGATAACACATATACATCAGATTCGTGTGCTTGACTCTAAGTCCGCTTGTAAATCTTCGTCAGATAAGGACAGATAGCACATGGCAGAATTACAGGACGAAGAATTGGAAAAACACCCAGGGACACCGCGGGAATCGAACCCGCTCTCCTACGCTCGAAGGCGATTAGCAGTGTGGTGACATAACCACTGGGCCACGGAGGACCCCCTCGGAAGATAATACCAAAGTTTTTAAATGCAGCATTACCTAAATAAACTATAAGCCAAATTTTACAGTTTAATATATCTTAAAAAACATAGTATTCGACAACATGTGGCTCAACAAAGTATACTTTTTAAAACTTAGCATGAAAAACATTTGTGAACACTCACAGGAATGTCAAATGTTGCGAAGTTCCGAGAGTGTTTCATTTTATTTGAATGGTTTTGTCGGTGAAAGCAAGGTATTAGTTGGATCAATGTGAATAAGGTTACGATCGTAGTTAGAGTGGTGTTGCCAACTTTAGCTTACGGTAAAGGTTTGGTGTATAGTTGGATAGGAGGTCACTTTTAAAGACTTTTTTTTTATAGCTTATATTATATTTACAGTTTAGTAATGATCTATTTATGTGGCGAGACATTCATGAGAGTGTAGTTTGGTTCCAATGAGTTTATTTTACAGTTTTTTTAGAACTTAACATGAAAATCGTTTATGAACACTCACAGGAATGTCAAACGTTGCGAAGTTCTGAGAGTGTTTCATTTTAATTGAATGATTTTGTCAGTGGAAGCAAGATATTAGCTGAATCGATGTGAATATGGTTACGATCGTAGTTAGAGTGGTGTTGCCAACTCTAGCTTACGGTAAAGTTTTGGCGTATAGTTGGATCGGAGGGTATTTTTAAAGACTTTTTTTTTCATAGCTTATATTAAATTTACTGTCTAGTAATAATCTATTTAAGTGGCGAGACATTCATGAGAATGTAGTTTGGTTCCAATGACTTTGATTTTACAGTTTTTTCCTGTCCGAGCTGCCGTAAGATATAATGAGTGATTTGTAGAGGAAGACTAATTACACTTTTAGTTACTCCATCTGAGTAGGGATATCTCCCCCCAACCCTTATTAAAGTTTAAAATAAAGTTTGAAATTTCTCCGCTTTCTTGTTGCATTTTGTACACTTTTACAGCTACAACATATTAATCCAGAATATATATATATACACTCACATATATGTATATACACTCTCGTATATACACTCTGTATATATAAATATACAGAGAGAGAGACGATATATAGATATATGTCTTTAAAGAAAGAAAAGTATTAAATTTTGGAAGTCTTTTTAAATTGCCAATAGAGGGCGCCAAAACTCACATATTGTGATTAAGATCGAATATTTCAAACGGAAGCGAAATCTGTACGCTTCTGCAAAAATTTGCTGAGATATTAAATGTCAGCGTTTTGAACTCCCTTTGACCTTAAGTTAACAGTATATATAGTGTCACGACTAAGCTTCATTTAAGCTTCGCTGCGTCATGGAGCCACAGCCGTGTCTCATCATGGGATAATAAAATTGTATTTAATTCAGCTTTGTTAATATGTTCATAATAATTGTAACAGAAAGGAAAAATGGCAAGGCTAGGAACTGAACACATATATTCCACACAACAGACCAATTACTCAGGCATTACCTTCTGCAATATTAAAACTATTATTCTAGCTGACAATGAAGTCATTGGAATTAATAAAAATAAATTTCTATACAAGACTAACATCATTAATAACAGAATAGGTGAATATTTCTGCCTTTCACGTAAGTGAATAATGACAGTCAGGTAACTGAGTTGGTAGGGATTGGCATTTTATGCCGAAGCAATGGGTTCCATTTTATCTCGGTTTATTTTAATAATCGCTTTTATGAAAAGTAAATTGGTGTTTGCAACAAAAATATACTGTTTATATTGTATAATTTATAAATCCTATGAAAAGGAGTCTGTGTAGTTAAATTCGGTACATATAAGTATGAAAATATTTAGTATAGATGTTATTTTTAGTCCACATGCCAGCTAAAACTTTTATTCACTTTAAGAAACAAAACAAATTTATTACTAATTGCAAAACATTTATAAATAAATTAAATCTGTAACATTTTTCAAACGCTACGTTTGATTTATATTAAGAGACTGTATTATAATATAAGATGTGTTAGATTTAGTAATTCAAAAATGCATACAGTTTTAAGTTTATAGTGTCCTTTATATATATATATATATATATTAAACTGCATCTATATAAATGATTTATTTATTTATTTATTTATTTTACCATTAGATAGATTCTACTGGAATATTTATTAAAATCTTTAAAAAATATATCTGTAAGTCTTTTATAAAACTATATTGACTTATAAATAAATTAACCTTATTAAACTTTATATTGTAAGAATGCCCTACGGGAAAAAACAAAAGTTCTTAATAAGAACTTGAATAGTCATATAAAAGCTCGTTTTAGAAGATATGGTTTGTAAATGAAAATAAAGGATAGCATAAAGCATAAGAATAAAGCATATAAATAATAAGAAACATTCTCCTATTCTGCACTTAATAACTTTCAAGAGAAGTTACAAAACAACAAATACCCTTCACCAGACATTTAATAGAAAGTATACTTATGCAGTAAAAATGGAATTAGATAAGTGTTCCTCTGTTACGGAAAACGGATAGAATCGGTACTTAAGTGCTGTCGAAACAACAGTAATTGTTTTAACTGATTTCCGGAATCAAAAAAGAAGATCCTCCTTAAATATAAATTCTTATTATTCAATTCATAACACATTTAATTGAACTTTTTAAAACTTTTGTTGTAACTAAAATAGAATTGCACTCATTCTTTAAGAATCTTTGAACTTATTAACATCTTTACTTTAAAGACAAATTTGCAAAGTATTATCTTTGATAAACTTTAGAATTAAGAGAAACAGTTAATGGAAAATATATAAAGAACAAAAGATATATATTTTTTTAAGAAAATGCATCTGAAATTCATCTGAAACTCCGTGTGTATCTTCTGCTTGTTGTGTTTATTTAACATTATTAACATTTACGATATGCGTAAAATTAGAGATTTTCATTTAAAGCGAAATAGGCATCAGTGTTGAACTTAAATAGTTGTTTAAGTCTTTTCTTTTTTTATTAAATCCTTATTATTACTAAAATAATTTCTGTAATTCGGTTAATTGTTGAAAATTTGAACAATACAAAGTCATAAAGCATAAAACGGATAGAAACGTTTCTAAATATTAAATATGACAGGAAAAAATATTAAGATATTATTAATGTGCTTTTGAATAGTTCAGTTGTTTATTTTTATTTTTATTTATTTTTATTAATTTTATAAATTTTGAAGTTGTGAATTAATCGTATTTTTAATCAATTTCTGAAATTTTCAGTATTGTAGGGCAACACCATTCATTTCATAAGTATATTTTAGCGCAAACGATTAAATTTTGTAACTGGTCTTAATCATTCACATTGTCCTTAAATTACATATTAGCCAGCTTTACAAATTATTTCACACAAACACTCGATAAAATGCTTAGTTACAGAAGATTAACAATGTAAACCTAAGAAACGATATACGGATTCTTATTATTATTTCGTTTTATACTTATTAAGAAATTTATGCATTTTATAAATAACTAGAAATTACAGAATAAAATAAACTCTCTAAATGCTCTAAAATCTTACAAGTTCATACTCTCCAAACCAACAGTAAAGTGTCTTTTAGTGCTTCAAATACATTGAATCCCGATATCAGCAACAAAACCAAAAGCATTTGTAATGATATTCTAAAATTCCTGTAAAGGGCACGAAGTACAAAATGTCAGACAACCATGCAAATGCGGAAGATTATTTTAATATTTGCCGATGTCCTTATAGGTGGTCCTATTCCCCCGTCCGTTTTCTCAGGACACTTTTAGCAATGAGAAATTCTCGCCTTTTATGCTGCCACTATTTTTATACAATAATCTCTGTCCTATTTAATCACAACTCATTAAATAGTTTGTATAAAAATCCTGGTAGCAAAAAAAGCAGAAACTTTTCATTCCTGAATATATCTTGAAAAAATGGTGCGGTCTACGACCCTTGTGCTTAACCTACGACTGGTGGGAATATCGACTAACACAAAATATGTTTCATTTACACATTCCTAATAGATATGTAATAAAAGAATATCATCAGGTTAAATGCTGGCTGATAACTTTTTCCATTGCACTAAAAAATATTCTTAGAAGAATGTTACAGTTGCAGTTGCAGTACTCAATTTATGATATAGTATTCGATAACATCAGATCAATCTTTCATCAGATCTTTAGATAAAAATTTGCAAAATCAACTTTAATAGAGTAAGAAGCCGTTAGTATTACCATGAAGAATTCTTAAGCAGACCTTATTTGGCACAGTCACTCTTATGTCACCCAATCATGAGCTTAATCCGAAAATATATAGAGTCACACGTAACTTAAATTGAAAAACACTGCGGCTTTATAGACAAAAGATTAAAAAAAATGAGTGTTTCCCTCCACACTAATAATATTTATGAACACCTGCAATGTTACTTGATCAGCTCAGACAGATAGTTCAGCATCTGCTTTATTTGCTTCTTTAGTTTTGATTACACTTATCATTGAACTTTCGTAGAATCGTCCTATCATTGTTAGATTTTAGTTACCAGAGTAATTCTTGGACTAAAACTGAACTCTGGGATCGACCTACAAGATCCCTTGTATACTTCTTTGTAACCATATTTTTTGTTTGACCTTGACTTCTAACTCGTAACTTTGTGTTAATTCATTGTAACATTGTAACTCATAAATATTTGTACAAAATTTGATGCCAAAAGATTACGTAACGTATCGGAATTCTTTTGTGCAACTCTGTAAATTAATTACTGAGTCAACCATTTTCAACAAAAAACATGATTCTAAACATTCTATTAACGTAAATTAATTTCATTATGTTGAATGAAGGTAAACTATGCTGAAATGCGCTTAAAAGCAATTCAATTTATAGACCGTAGTGGAGCGAAATTATTTTTGTGTCGTTTTACACGAGCCAGAAATATTATATGCACAAATAAAAACTATATACCTAATTATTTCTATATAGTATATAAATATTTAAACCAAATTTGGCATCATATGGATAATTGTATAAGATTGTCGGAAACCTTTCGTGTGGTCCCATAGAAAACACTGCACTGCAAAGATTTTTTTTTTTTTTTTGAGCCCTGATACTATTCCTGCTGATTCTTATGTAAAATGACCTCCTAAATCCAAATATGACCCCCATTTTTCCCCATCACCCACCTTTTTCTCGGGACGTCACCTCCTTCCCCAATTCTTATCATTCTTCGGTAATTTTATGGCCATGAACTTGATTTGGAGAATGAAAAATAATTATTTTAACTCTTAAAAATAAAAAATATATAATTTATAATAATTCATTATAGTAATTGATTAATAAATTATAATAAATATAACTTATAATTTCATTGGCAAATCCCCCCCCCCCCACACTAAATCTTACCCTTGCTGCAAATGTTCATGCTATAGAATTTTTCCTTTAGGCTTTCCTTCATCTCTTCAGGCCATCAGAAAATATTTAACTGTTAAAATATTTTTCTCCGCGATAAATCATATTTATAGCAATACAATCACCAAAAAGTGGTAAAAATAGGACGGCGTCCCCAAAAAATGGTGGGTGATAAGGCAAAATGGGCGTCATATTCGGATTCAGGAGGTCATTTTACATAAGAATTTGCAAAAATGGTTGTTGGGGGCAATTTTCATGCCGAGCAGTGTAATTATTAAATCTATACATACCTTTTTTTTCTACAGAAAAGAATTATTCTAAGCGTCTTAAATATGTATGTTAATTTAATTATATTGAATGCAGTATAACTACATTAGTATATGTTTAAAGGAAATTCTATCCGTAGACCGTATTTATAAGAAATACTTTAATGAGTCCCTGTACACGAACTACAAGCAATACAGACACGTAAAAAAGTTAATGCACTATGGCTTATGAACATGCGTACCAATTTGTAAGAAAATGGGTTGATATTTACCGCCGCTATCGTGTACATGTAAATTCTGCCCATAAGTCGTAAAGATCGTAAAAAATAAATAAATAAATAAATAAAATAAAATAACTTTGGTGGTTCCTGTACCTGAACCTTCAACAGAATACGCAACCAAAAACATGTAACGAATTATATGTGGGTACCGATTTGCAACTCAATTGGATTTTTTTGTGGAAGCTGACACGGTACACACACAGATACACTGACAGAAATCTAAAGCGTTTTGCGATTTAACAAGCAGACCTCCGCTGACATTTCCGCATTAGAAATTTAAATGCTTGTCAATAATTCATAATAAATAATATGAATTTTAATATTTCCTAGTCGTATCAAAATGCATATGTAATTTTTTTATTGTGAAAAGCTATGATTATTTTCTTGTAGTTGATACATTTCGAGACCATTTAGTAATGGCAATAACATACTAGTTTAAAAACGTTTTCATTAAAGATGCTTTTAACATGAATTAGGATCATGAAATATGTTAAAAATAACATTGAGATTGTAAATAAAATATCTTTCAAAGCTTTATAGAATGTCTTATGCAGTCCGTTATTTTTGTTTAAAGCTGAGATGTTTGCTAATAAAAAACCATTTTGATAAAATTTTAATGAAATGTTTTCTCAAATTTTAATGTAAAATAATAATAATAATAGTAATAATAATAATAATAAAGGTGTTTTAATATTCTTGAATATTCTTTGCATAGAATATTTATTTGATTATTAAAAAAAATATATTTAAATATGAAAACAAGAAGTAATAGAGTGAATTCAAAACTCAACATCAATAAAAAATTGTTAAACAATTCAGATTATGAGTTTACTATATCTATATACATTTTTATACAGAAAAAAAAATATTGTATTAAAGCATAAATTTCGTTAATTATTTAATTGCATTTAATGACGAATGATTCGAAAGAAAACATAAATTTAATTTTCTCTCAGTGCAAAAGAAATAATGAAAAACACATCTTCCATTTTATTGAAAATTAATTTAAAATTATTACAAAATTGTAATATAAAAAATTGCATGCGTATTATGTATTTTTAACTTTTAAAGAATCTGTCGCATTTATTAAATTCGTGAAAGGTAAATAAATTTTCTTTTTTCTTTTTTTCCTAGCAAAAGAAATTAAGCATATTTCTTTTCGATAAACCGTAAGACTTATTTTGACAAATGTTAAAATGATTAAAACGTTATATAAAAACATAATTAAGTATAATGAATTCATAAATGATGAATAAAAATTTAATTTCATTATGGAAAAACATACACATTTAATATTCTATTTAACATGTGATTTTCTACTTTTCTTCTTTTATTTGTACATTTTTATGAATTGTCATTTTTTTTAAATCATGTCTTTTAAAAGAATTCAGAAATAATTCACTAGATATTTTAATCTTTATCAGTGAAGTTTTTAAGATCTATAACAGCATTTTCGACTTTAATGTTCAGGGATTTTACGTTTTTGTTCGTTAATACTCATATTTTAATTTTATAAATGAGGCTGCGTTAACATGGTCGTTAGAACATATAGCCTGTAATTGAAAGATTGAGGATTCGACACTTGATCCGGCCAAAGACCGTTACGTCGTGTATATTAATAGTGGATGGTGCACGTAAAATCCGTTGTGACCGAAAAATTATACCTCTGGGGGTCACCGAAGCGGGAGAGCCATCCCTTCCGTGGAGGATCAAAATTGTGATGGCATGTCTCCGGACCACCTCTAGGGGTGTGTCCCAGACCGTCGCCAATTGCCCATCTGCGCAGCATTAGTGTAACGTAAAACCCAACCACAACCGTTGTGACCGAAATGTCCTATCTCCATGCTCCGATTCAAATTACACCTCAGAAGCTCGCCCAAGTGAAGAAGGTAATCCCTCTGTGAAATATCAAAACTGTGATGGTATGCCTACAAACCATAGTCAAGGGCGTATGTCAGACCCTCGGAAATTGTGCATAGCGTTGTTCTAGTGCGACGTCTCTCACTCTCTCAATTTTATAAACAGCATTATAATAAGGCTCTTACGGTCCGATTTTTATAAGTTCTCTTCCACCACTACTATTAAAATTATACCTCTGGGCGTCACCGAAGCGGGAGAGCCATCCCTTCCGTGGAGGATCAAAAATGTGATGGCATGTCTCGGGACCACCTCTAGGGGGTGAGTCCCAGACCGTCACCAATTACCCATTGCGTAGCACTAGTGCGACGTAAAATCCATCCAACCAACCAACCACCACTACTATTTTAAAATAAATTTCCTCTAAAAGGTTCGCTGTACATTTAACAAGAAATTTATTTCGCCATTACATCTGTTTCCACTACACTAAAAGTTCCAATGGGAGAAATGTGTTTATTTCTTTATAACAATACATTGACTTACGTAATATGAATTTTGGTGATAAACTTCATGACTTCTTTTGTCTGGTAACGGAATTTTACATTATATCCCTAATTGGAAAATTTTAGAAATCAAGCAACTCACCCATTTCAGCGATTTTTTACTAATATTCTGATCTTTTTTGTTCAAATTATTCACGCATTAAAATGACAGATAATAAAACTTATAAAAAAGGATTTGTTATAAAAACGAAAGATGTTCAAAATATGATTTAGGTTTGTTTCTTCGTATTTTTTACACTTTAGTAAAACTGGGTTTGGTTTTTAGAATATTCGCAAATCGTTTCGCATAGACATTTTCAAAAATCAATAGGTAATTTTTGCAATTTCGTTCATCAGATTTCTAAAACTGTTTTATATGTGATTTTTAAACTTTTTGTTTTTAATTCCGTTTACTTTCTCATCGTTTTATGAATTTTTATATAAAGAATAATTATTAAATCTTTTCATTTCAGATCATATGACAAATTTCTGTTCAAATGCCAAATTATTCTCTAACTGAAAGTATTTCAACGTAAAGTAAAACTATTTCCAAATTCTAAAAACAAACTTGTGTTACTGAAAAAATAAAATAAAATATTTCCTCGACAGTATTTTTTTTTCTCATGACAAATATAAATATGTGAATATAATCCTCTCTATATCGATAAAATTGTATCGATATATATCATCTGTTATCGATCCTCTTATATCGATTATTAATTTGTTTTTAAGTATAAACCGATACGGAAATTTCGTTTTATTGGTGTTGTGGATACAAGAAAGGCGTCACTTAACTGATTTTAGATAATTTTAATATTAATGAGGGAAAAAATGCTTATGTATTTTTGTTTTATATTCGCACTAACTTTGTAAAATAAAGAATCTATCCTTTCGTTAGAATTTTTCACTGCATGCACATTTTCAGTCTCAGTTATTCCTATTAGGTGAACAATAAATTTGTTTTTAAATTTAATTAAAATCCCGTCTAGAAATTTGAGTTTATTGATGTAACATAGAACAAGAAATATGTCACTTTAGATAATTTTGATACCAAAGAGAGAAAAAAAATCATGTTTATCTTTGTTTGATATTTTGTTTCATTTTATCAAATACGAAAGGCGTTCTTTCTTTAGAATTTTTTATTGCATGCAGATTTACAATATCCCACTTATACTCAGTGGTAGAAAGGTTTTTATTTATTATTATTATTTACATAAGTAAGTAGTTTATTAAATAAACATAAAATTTTCCGTTTAAGGGAGTTACAGGGTGCAAGAAATAACTAATTTTAGCTAATTTAACTGATATTAACTAATTTTGAAATCAAATAGGAAGATATATATATATATATATATATATATACAATGGGATATTCAATACCCCCACTTATTTTATGCAAGAAAGGATGGATTCGTCGGATAGAATATTAGGTTGATTTCTTTAGAAATCTACCTATTGCAATCATTTCGTTTATCTATCTATCTATCTATCTATCTATATATATATACTCGAAATGGAACCAAATTTGGACAGTGAACTGATCTTATAAATATCTTGGATGAGTTCGTTAACCCAGTTGCTCCGACTTCTTGTTTTTAAGTGGCAGCCACTTGAAAATTTCAGACCGACATTGTAAAAAGCATATTTAGAGCAAGATTTGCTTGAATTTTGTTGTAAATACAGGCCACATAAGGGTCTCAATGAAGTTTATTAATGAAGTTTCAATGGGATATTCAATGGGATATTCAATATCCCCACTTATTTTATGCAAGAAAGAATGGATTCGTCGGATAGAATATTTTTTATTGCCTGCAACTTTGAAATCACATTTTTTTTTCTTTTTTTTGGCGTTGGGAAATTTATTAAGCGTTCAAAAGTTACGTAAATGTAATTATTTGGTTAAATCTTTTAAATTGGGCTTCAGTAATTTGTTTTTAGTTACTGACTGCTGTGCTTTTGGTTATAATAATAAAAGTAATCGAAAACGTTTTTCTTTATCTAGCAGTTTAAATTTGCCTAGCCGTTCTGTTTATAACTTCTTTGTAAGCAGCAAAGATATTAACTGCTTTGAATCACAGGAAATTTTTCCTTTAGATTAGATTTATTTTTAAAAAGTACGGTTAAACTTCAAATATAAAATAAATGAGGTAATATTCTATAATCATAAGCATTAACACAATTTTTATTGCTACAAAATAAATTGAATTAAAAATATAAGTTTGAATATTTTACTGTATATTATTCATACGAAAATTAAGCACTTTTTAATAATCTGATTATTTTTATTACCTTTACTTTCTTGTGTCTTCTATTTAATGTCTGCTACATATTATACCTTAGAAATAAGGACAATGGCGAGTAATATCATAAGCTTATTCTAACAAAACCCAAATCAAATAATAAAACATTGCTGCAATGATTGTTATATGTAAATGCTATTAGTCATTTTGTGTGTGTTTATGTTTTTCATCGCAGCATGAAGTAAATCTATAACATAATTAGCGCTAGGGTAAACGATTAACGGTCCTAACTTTTCAAATCAACTTAAAGTCTAAAAAACCTTTATTTAAAGCTATTTCAAAAATATCTTAATGAGTATAATTTCAAACTGCAATGACGTCAATATTTTAAGATGAAAACAGCTATCCCGGGATTTTAAACGTAGCTATTTGTCAATATAATTAAATTTTTTCAACATTTCTATAATATTACAATTTAATAAAGTTTTTGGTCAATTGGGATTACGAAAGGTTCTCCATCTGTCAGTAATACCTATTGATTACTTATTAAAAAGAAAAAAATAATAATCTTAACATTGTATCTTCTTATATTTAAAAAATATTTCAGAAAAAATAAAATGAACAATAATAAATTTTTAAGGAAAAAACATAAACACTCAACAGTTATTTCGGGTTCAAAGTATTAAGCACGATCTTTCTTCGGGCGAAAAATCTAGAAATAATGGCAGCGGGAAAATAGTAATGCTTTGTTGCTTTCACGCTGCACTCATGCGTACTTCTCGCCTTATTGCGTAATGGGTTGAGTTTAATTATTTCAGCTATACCATTTTAAAAATAAGGCTAAATATAAAAATATGTATTAATTTTTTAAACGCAAGTGTTACTTTCATGAATTCCATGCGTATATTTTGAAAATTAAAGTTTAATATTTTCAAGAGCTGGATTTGAAATGGGCTGATACAAGTTTCTTAAATTAAACAGGAATTGCGAGATTTTATTTATTTATTTATTTATTTTTTAATTTATTTTTCGCTACTGTGAGGGGGTCGTGTTACTTCTTTTAGATTTAACCCTAACATTCAAACCAATATGTTAATTATATTAGGTCTATCGGAAAAATCTGTCCTCTCAAATTAGTAAAAATCACCGGAAATTTACGTTCAATAACATTTAAATAATACTTAGCAAGAATTTGGTCAAATATCATATAAATATTGTTTAAAAATTACCGGTGTCCTTTTTTAATTCAAACGCACAGAATATTCGAATAGGCTTAATGTATATGATTTATCATGTGTGTTTTAGACGTGAAATTCAGATACGTCACTGACTGAAAATAAATGTTACAAGCCTTATAATAATTATTACATTTATATTTTAATTGTAAATCACAAAATGTTATCCGCAATTTCAATAAAATTTATATAATTTATAAATTTTATTATCGTAATTATACTAGGTAATAGAAAAACTTTGGAACTCAGTTAAAATACAAAATAACAAATATTCATTAACAAAAAATAAGTTTAAAAATATAAATTAAACACCATTGAATAATATTTTGAATAATTTTTCGTGTTCTTTGTCAATGAATATTGGTAAAAAAAGATGTTTCAGCTAATTCTCAAATTCTTAATCACAACCAGAAAATTTATTCTGGAAATTAAGATTAAGGACATATCTACGAAGCTTTATATAAAATATTTTCCATTGAACTGAATATCCTAATCTTCTCCATCAAAAATAAAGTAAAGGTTAAATTTCTAATGCTAGTTCAATAAATTCAAGGCATGCTTGAATAAACTTTTTACTTTTCATAGAATGAGAGAAATTTCGAAGCAATTCTGAAAATAAAAAAACAACAAATGATGATACCATTTAACTTTCCTATAAGTGATAGTTGAATTTATTTAAGAAGTATTTTTCAATATAAATTATTTTATGTTAACTTTGCCATAATGTAAGTTTAAATAACACTGTATGAGCACTGTTTTACGTTACAAACTAAAAAATAATAACTGCTATTTTTCTAAGAAAACTGAACATTAATACTAAAGAAACTTTTTGAAACGCTTCATAAAAAATAAGTCCTAGGTGATACTTTCATTTAGAACTTTGTCTTATTATAAATGAGAAGGGAAGTATTGCAAATTATTTTTAAGAATTGTATATGGATGTGTAATTTCATCCGACATTATATAAAAGCGTAAAAATTACAAAGTCGCTGTCTTGTCTTCTATTTATTCTTCTGTTGATTTTAAATATCTCTTTTGTGAAAGAAAATGAAATATTCTTAGAAAAAAAATTCCAATGAAATACATTATCTTATTATTTTAAAAATTTATACATAAAATTTTTATTCATTCTACTAGCAGGGTTCATATTTCCCGTCTTCTTTTCAAAAAACTCAGGGACGAGGTATTTCTGCCATTTTTTCTACCACTATTTTCATACAGAAATATTTGTTGTTTTTTACAGTAATGCGTCGTGATTAAATAAAAATTATTGTGTAAAATTTGAGGTAACAAAAAAAGTGAAATTTTCTCATTGCCATGAAATAATTTTGGTGGTGAGTACGAACTCTCTACTATTATAAAGTTTATTCTAGTAGATTTATTCTAGTTTTTTCATTCTACTTGCAATTAAATTATTAGATGTACCAGAAAGTTCTATCGTTTTGAATTAGTAAAATAACAAATTTTTTTTGTTAAAAATACTTATATTTTGCAAGATCGTCTTAAGAGATATATAAATATTGACCCGGAAAATTTTTCGGTGTCAGTTTGTATTAATTTAAAATGACAGAACTTGCCAAGTACATTTAATACTTACTTTATTCTAGATTGGTTGGTTATTAAGTTAAGGACAATTAACTACATTAGGATCCCAGGCCTATGGGTGGAACGCCCTCCGTGATGGTCATTCTAAGGTGTTCTAGCATGTATTTACGCGAGTTTCGGAGAAAACCAAAGAAAACTTCGAATGGCTAAGTCGACAGGCGCGACCTGGGATCGAACCCGGCACTTCCCGTCTACCGGCTTTGAGTGCAGAACCGCTCGGCCACTGGTGGGGCTTTATTCTACTAGGATAAATAATCTTTTTAAGTATATAGCCAGTTAATTTTAACAGAACATGTAGTATTTTACTCGAATCAATGATGATGTTTATACAGTCGAACCTTGCTAACATGAATCTAGAGAAGGGAGAAAATTATTCATGTTATCAGACGTTCATGCTATCAGTAACTAATATTCATATAACTAAACTAATCTTCATTTTGACTGGGATTGAGGAAACAAATTATTTTAAAAATAATTCACTTTAACGAGGTTCGACCGTATTTTTCTTGTACACTAGCAAGTTTTGCTAGTGTACAAGAAAAACTGCTTTGCTAGTCACTATATATTTAAAGAAATTTTCCAAAAAATACAAATCACATTTCTTAAAAAACACTTTATAAACTAAAAACTAAAAGAAACTCCATTGAAATCGCTTAAAACCCAGCTTGGGGGTTCCAACTGCCTTCGATAGAGTATTTTCTGCCTATACTATATCGATTCTGATTCTCCACAGCTTCCATTTTCACCTTAACTGGACATGTGGACGATACGTGGTTGTGCTGTTTATTCAAGAACTATGTTTTTCGGACATCGTTTTTCATTTCTCAGTCACATGATTACTGGCTAGAATGACTTAGAAAGGCCCGAAAAGAGGGTTTTACACCCTGGAGTAGGACCTGTCAATTGGCTCAACCCAAACACCAGAACGAACATCACCATAAATTGAATATTACTTCTAAAAAACGTATCCTTATAACTTTGTAAAGTGTTTATCTCGTGCTCTCATTTATATGAATAGAAAAAGGGAAAATTATCTTTTGTACTCGTCTACCTAGTCGTTCGGAGTTTACGTCGTTTTTCCTTCAGAAACTTGTGTGAACATTGGCTAGAATGACTTAGAAGTGCCCGAACGGAGGAGACTCCATCCTGGAGTGGGACCAGTCAGTTGGCCTTAAACCAAACAGCTTCATATATATAAAAAAAAGTATCCTTACAAATTTTTAATTGGTTTATCTCGTCATCGCATTTACATGAATAGAAAAGCAAAAATTATTTTTATACAGCGATATTTCTTTCAACAAATTAAACATTACTTTCTATAGTATCATCGATTGAGAAAGGAATCCAAATAGCAAATCTCCGCTTAACTCCTGCTAACAATGCGAGAAATTCATACAGATAGTTATGTGTATTAATATTTATTTTACACAAAACTTTAAATTGTAAACTATATGTATATATTACATATATATATAATAATTAGAATTCTATTTGCTGCTTTAGTATAAAAAATTGTTTGTTTGTTTTTTCCTTTTATATCTTGATTCTCTCTATTCAAAATATATTATCCTTATAATCTTCTGATTCAGGCAGTCATTTTTATAAATGAAAAATAAATTCGATTGCAATATTATTTTAACCCTTATAATAATTTTAATAGCACATTTCAGCTGATAATGCGAGTAAAGAAAATCCTCAGACTTCTCTACAATAGAAGTCTTTCAAATAATCAGTGAACGAAACGCAGTCATTGATCCACCATGTTTTTAACATGTCATTACCTTATTTGAAATAAAATGTCTAAAGGCAACGAATATTGGAGATTTAATTCAATTTAACTAAATGTATTGTATTAATGTAGCGTTTCATAGTTTAAATATAGTTGGAAATTTTGGATTCTGTGCATATGCTGGATAAAAGTAATTTATTTTCAGAAATATTATAAATATGATTATAAGCTCAATTTTAAAATAACTCGGTACAAATAAATAGAAAAACAAATTACGTATGTATTCTTTACTGAATTAAAATGGGACATCCATTGATTTTTGCTGTGAGCCTGATTAAATGACTATTTTGTGAATAATAATTTATCAAACAATTCTTTTGGCGGTATAACAATTAGATCAGTTCTGTATGGAAAAACCCAAACAATATGTAAGTAATAATTATAGACTTATAATTTGCCAAGCTACATTCTTATTGGTAAGGGATGTAAAGGAGAAAAATATATTTTTTCTTTAATATAACAGAGGAATTAATTGCATTTTTAGGTTAAAAATTCATAGCACATATGTTCTTCAATGAATGATATATATATAATTTTTTTTTAATTATTCATTTTACTTAGTTACTTTAATATATCTGAAACTTTATTACCATTATTAGTATATGAAAATTCCAAAAAAAACTTCTGTTTTGCTGCAATGTAAGATTAAATGTTTTATAAAAATTTGTCTTTTATCTATAAAGAATTTTGTTTTTGTTAAAGTTTTTTTTTTTTTTTTCTTTCTTTCTTTTCACTTTTTACTAATCGATAGAATAAAGATTAATTTTTTTATACGGAATATTTTTTTTTCTTGCAAGAGAACATCTTTAAGCTTTTTAAAAAATGAAAAAAGTAACAGTTTACTTTTAATTATTTTTAAGAAATGGAACCTCGAGAAAATTTTTTAATAATTTTTTGGTAACAATGACGTTTTTTCTTTAATGTATTACATATTTATACCGTATATTTATAATTATTCTTTATGCATTTATTTATAATCAACTATGAATTAAATGTCTTTTATTTATATATATATATATATATATTATATGTACTATAAGTGGGAATTGGTTTATATTAATAAACAATTATCAACTTTGAAAAAAAAATCATTATAAAGAATTAGTTGCTAAGTTGTGTAACAGAAGAATATTAAATTTCTAACCGATAAACAGAATACAACCCTTAGTTGTACTTATTTGTCTTAGCAAAATTATTATGTATTATATATATTAAATAATAATAATTATATATATTATGTATATATATATATATATATATATTATAATTATTATTATATATATATATATATATATAACTTATTTATTATCTTAGCAAAAAGAAGTACTTTTTGCACTGAAGACGATACGCTTAAGGCTACCGAAACATCTGTATGCATCTCAAATATTTTTCTTTGGCGTTTCTGACGTAGTAGTTTATTCGGGTTTTAAAAGTGAAGTGTAATTTTCCCCTAAAATATTGCACTGTGAAAAATAATGTAAGATATTTGGGTAAAGCAATGTTCCAAATTGGAAATTTCTGTTTATAATCCAAAATTTCAACCTAAATTTGATGCGTGACCAATTTTGGATAGAATTGTTTTTGGGGTTAATTTTTGCAGTGTACATGCGTATATATACGAAATGTCTACGTTTTGTTTAGATCATTTACGCATGTTGCATTTTTTTATTTTATTTTATTTTATTTTATTTTTTTTTTTTTTAAATAAAAGGAGAGTGATACAACATTTTCTACAACGTCTTTATTTTGTATAGACAAAAGTATAAAATAAGATAGTGAACCATACATAACAAGTTTGTTAATTCAAAATCGATAGAATTTCTGACGGATTTTGTGTTATAAACAGAACTTTCCAATTTGGAACATTGCTGTACCACAATATCTTACAAATTTTTACCTACTTTAAATTTTTTTTACAGTGTGATTAACTATTTATAAATTAAATGCTTCATTAATTAGAGAATTGTTTTTATCTCTGGCATTCACAAAAAAGACTTTCAACTGGATTAACTGAATTTAAAAATCAATTCTCATCAGAGATTAGAAAAAATTCCCGTAAACTGTAATTCAGCATATTAAAATTTTTTAAAATACTATCTATTTCTAAATCTCCATTTTATTTCTTTTTCTTTCAATTCCGTTGAATTGGTTCAAATGATTTAAAAAGCAAGGGGGTAACAGAAAGTTTTTAACT